>JARYZH020000023.1:3878663-4478663 GCA_030021035.2 Notholithocarpus densiflorus
TGTTGTAACTTGTAAGTTGTAACTACAAAATGTATATATATACACACACGATAGCAATCTTTGGATCAGGCAGCATATAAACAAAGTAGTTTCTAGTTTCTACACGTTGCTTTTAATATTTTAAGCAACCACACCATAATTCAGGAGTTTGAAAAGGACAAACCCTCCTCCCCCCTTTCCAACGAGTGCTATAAAAATTGTTTTCTGTATTGTTCAAAGTTTAAACTTCGTTTACTAAAAAAAATTAATAATAATAATAATTTAGACCTTCCAATGAAGCTAACTCAAGAACTACTAGATCAAAGTAAGAGATCCATGAATGGTAAGTTCTAACCATCATGATGTCTCAACTTTCATCAAAAAGTTCATGATTACTAATTGTGAGGTCTAAGTTGGCAATAGCCACCCACTACCAGATCTCCATGGAAATTAATTATGTTTTTCTACTTCATAAAAAAGGCAAAATCAAAACAAAATCATACCACACTCTTGCATGGCTTTGATTTCACTTAATTAGTCCATGGGTTTGCCTTGATTTTAAACCATAGGCAGGACTTGATTTTTTTTTTTTTTTTTAATGGGGGCTAGGACTTGATTTTGGTTATTTACTAATGATTTGTGACTTGTTAGTTGTAGTAGTTAAAACATCTAACCTAAACATTCAAGCAATTAGGTGGAAGGGTTTTGACAAACACATATATTACTGTAACCGTTCTTATTTCTAGGCTTAACAAAATAGAAAAACTAAAATAACTTGATTCTAGGTCTCAAACAAAACCAAAAACAAAAAGACAAACGAGCTCGACACGTGAAGTCAGAATTGAACCCATATATTATAACAATAATGATGTTTATTTTTAATGCAAACACTTAAAAACATATAATACACAATCTTAATAAGATTGCAAGCAAATATAATCTGCGGGCCATATATAGTTTAAAAGCCACGCTAAAGTACATATACAATTTTCTAAATTTGTTCTTCCCATTGTATAATCTTTGATCAAGTGAGCTTAAAGGGAAAAAATTAATAATTGCATGGTCAAAAAAATAAAAGAAAGAAAATTGAAAGGTACAACATTTGATGATAATATTGGTTTAGACAAGGGCATGTGAATTAAATATTTGTTCATTTAATCAATCATTAGGCCAGGTACAATTTTTTTTTTCTTTTTTTTTTTTGGTCCTAGGGAGAATCATTCTTCCAGCTTAGCAGAGATGGAATATATGTTGGACTCAGGATCTTGAAAAACTTTATGAAACAATTGATCTACTGACTATGGAAAAACTAGTACTGATACAAATATATATATATATATAAATATATATTAATGAATAAAAAATGGGTAGGGAGGGCAACAGGAATTGACGTCTTTCATCTAGGCGTGATCATAATGGCACTCTACCCACTAAGCTCGGACCTACGAAAGCAGATAATCCATTCGAGCCATAACTATACAACCAACCCCAATATATATACATATTGCATTATTAAACAGTTGATATATGGATTCATGGTGTAAAACTATTACTGATACAATCAGGGATGGAACTATGTTCAAGAAGAGGGGGTTGTGGCCCCCCCAATTTTTTTTAAAATATTAAATAATAGATATATATTTAAGATTTTAGAAAATAAGTCCATGAAAAATTATATTTACCCCTCTCAAGAAAATTATATTTGCCCCTCTCGACTTTGAATCCTAATTCCGTCCCTGGATACAATATTAAATGCATTTTGGAAGCTTTGAAAACAAGTTTAATTGTTCTTGAATTTGGGACATGCAAGTTGCTGCTTTGAAAACAAGTTTAATTTTGTGGATATGATGTTAAATGACTTAAATCATGTGAAAGCTTTAATTTACAAATTGTTTGATAGGTGGATATACCTCGGATCTTTTGTAACGGTCGAGCTAGCTCAATACTTGAGTAGCTTTTATGGTTTGACATAATTTTGGTTGTCATCTTCAAGTACTCAGTTTTCTTCTTGAAAGTACTTTTAATAATAATAACTATTCGTTTATTTTTGTCTCGGTTTTGTTTGAGCCTTTAAACCTTAATGTGGATGCAGATTTGTAAGAAAGTGTATGAGAGTGACATTTAACCCAAAAAATCATGTTAACCTCACTCTTGTGACATTTGTTAATAGATCATTTGAGAAAATTTTGAATTTTTGATAATTTAAGAAATTTTTTATATCACTTTCATGAAAAATATAAAAAAACTGTAAAAAAAAAATCAGTTTTTTTTTTCATAAATTTTTTTTTAAAAAATATTTCTTAAAAAAAGAAAGAAAAAGAAGACAGTATTGTAGGAGAGACTTTGAGCATATATCTTGAGATGAATACGTAGACACATTTATATAGCTTCAATCATATAGATGCATGCCTGGGCACAAAATATAGCCTTGAATGAGAGCTTACCTACTCATGTTGAGGTGCACCAAATTCTGGTCCCACCTCCTAAGTACGTATAGTTAGGAGGTAAAAATTTCTTTGTAACAAGTAACAATTTATCCAAAAAAAAAAAAAAGTAACAGTTTGTACGAAATTAAATATAGATGATGAATTTTGAAAGATTTCTTCATTAACGTTATGTAATATCATGACAAATTTGAATTTCTGGGAGAGAAAATAAATCATGAAATCTGTGCAAAATGAAGAAATATAGTTCATTGCATATGATTTTTTTCTTCCGATTGCTTTGAATTCCTTGTGTGTGTGTATAAAAGCAAAACCAAAAAGCCACATGGTAGGACCCAGCTGGGTCCATATATTAGCTGCATTTTTATTTTAGCATTAATTAGGTCAAGTGCATGGACCCATTGTTGAAAGGAGTGCAGGAACTTCGATATAATAGAATGGATAAGATAATTAAAATCGTATGCAGATTAGCTAGAAGATTCATATAGGTCCCATGCTCTTATATACTATACCTATATTATAAGAAAGTGTAAAAGAGGGTTGGTTGTGTTTGTGGTGTAATGACAGTTTTTTTTCCCTTTCTGTCTTCTAATTTCTTTTGCTCAATTTACAGTTGTACTCTTTAAGAGAAACTATGTTCTATTTATTGCAACCTGTTAATGTTATAAGTCTTTTTAATAACAAGATTTTTTGCTTTTTTAATATTCAATCACATAACATATTATAATTAGCAGAGAATTAGAGGATTCTTATTCCTCTTAAGAAATTCTAGTCAATACTAGTAAACCAGTTTTATATCTGTTATAATATACAAGTATATTATCATAAAATATGTAAATCATCCGAGAATTTTATGGGTTATTGTGATTTTGTAATATTATAGGCTATCATGATTTTAAGACTAATGTAATTCTATATATATACCCTATGTTAAGGTTATTATCACACAACAATTAAATATAGTAAAAATATAATGGCTTATATATGCTTCTCGTTACAGGCGTAGGTTATTAAACCGAACCATATTTAATTCTCTCTCTCTCTCATCATTTTGTTTTCTCCTTTCTATTTAATATGGTATAAGACTATAAGAGTCAATGTTATGAAACCTTTCTCCTCATCATGCTTTTTTTTTTCAGCATTCCTTCCCAGAGGTGCCTTCTTCCAATGGTGTTCCTGAAGTTGTTTATTCATTATTCCTCTCAAATCTCAAAATTCCATTCATCTTTTCAAGATTTGAAGTCAATTTGCAAAATGCCCCAAAAATTAACCCAAAAGGACATCATGAACGACTTCACACATTGACTAAAGTCTCTACACATCATATCCACATACCACCACACACACTTACATGCCTCCATGTGCCACATGCACGTGAATAGGAATATAGGATCCTCTCCATTAATTTCACTGGAAATGGAGAGAGAGTCCATTTATGGTGAAGATTTTATTTTCTGTATTTATTAGTGTACACTACAAAGTACCATGTCATTTAAAATTTTAAATAACATAGTATTGTATAAACTCTTAGATTTTTAATATTTAATTTAAACAATTAAATAGGTCTAGCTCAATGAAGAGGATACCATTACACACGACTACCACACATCTAAAGACGCCTTTACCATATGTTGACATTTGCTAATAACACATTTCATAGTGTGCCACGTAAGTCCTGCCACATCTACTACCACATCAACAAGCTAATCTCTTCCAATCACGTCAACGCTACATAACATGTCATCAACTATGAAATTTTCCACATCATTATTATATGCCACGTTAGCATCTTGCAACATATATATGTGTGTGTTATTTTGTGTATTTTAAAATTATTTATATAATTATTTTATTTTTTTTGGTAGAATTGATATATTTAGTTTACTCTCTTGAAAAACATTTTAAACCCCACATCTCTCCCTATCATGTCAACGTCTCCATAAAGTATTTTACTGTGAATGTATGCAAACCTACGAACGAAAAATAATATATATGACCTCTTAATTAGTGTAATGAATAAAAGAAAGAGAAGCAATAGGAGGGAGGAGAAAAATGAATTATTACAATAACAGACATACGTAGATGAAAGCAACAACTCCATGGTCAATCATAATTGCTGAGTTTAGTAATTAGTATTCCTCCTAAAAAATATTTGTTGTCTCTGAGTGCCTTAAGAATCTTCCATGCCTCAATTGAATTCCCATCTTTTCTGATGGTAACATCTCTCCCACCTCTCTCCTACAATGTAAATTTTGTTATCTTCCTTTTAAATCCCCTACTACAATTGGGACATGCTTTGGGAATTTGGTATATACAGTGTCCAGTGGCACCTTTTATAACTAAAATAATTGACAACTTTCTATTATGTAGTGTCCTTGCATCTACTTTAGTATATATAAATATATGGTTTGTCTTTTCATTTGTTGACAAATTTGGTATTTTTTGAGTTTCTTATATAAATTAAAAATGAAAAAAAAAAAATTTTGGAAAAAAAAAATTTTTGAATTGAACTTTCCCCCCTCAAATTGAGGGAGAGAACATAGAGAAAAGAAGAAAATTTAAAGTAGGTTAGGTATAGAATTATTCCTGCATGCACGTCTCTTGCAATGACTAACTTGTGGAGGTTCTTTAGATCCAAGCTTTTGTTCCTAAGGTATAGCAACTCCACTCCTTGGATTCTGTACTAGATTTCCTCTTTGCTTCCCAAGAGGGGATTGGTGTTGGTTTGAAATTCCTCTAAACTAGGGTTTTGTGGTTGAGGATTTAAGGGTGTGGGATTGTTTGTAGTGAGTGGTAAGGGTTTTTTTGTTTCTTGTTTTTTTAGAATCAATGGTAAAGGTTTCTAGACCTAAGAATTCCGAGGGTTTTTGAATTGTGATAGCTATTTAAAAATATAGGAGTGCACACTTGCAATTGCATTTACTGCCCAACTTTGCTATATCTCTTTATGAGTGCTAGTTAAGACTTTATGTTATGTATCCCCCTATTTATAAAGGTGAGAGCACAAAGTATTGAATTCAATTAGAACTCTTTATTTTCAAGTCTATCCTAACTCATATAATTCTCTTAAGTTGGTAGGATAAGAACGAATGGCCAAAAATCCAAGTTAGAAACTGAAAAAGTCATGAACACAAAATGCCAATTAAAGGGCACGCACTTTTTGTTTTTTCCAAGTTTGCTTGGTTTTCTGATAATTATGAGTTTTAGACATGATTTTCAATCGTGATCAAATTATTCTAAGAAATAATTAAGATTTTCAATTTTTAATTAAACGTCTAATTTTATGATATGATCAATTAATTAATTATTTAAAAACCATATTTTTTAATATTTTATTACCACTTTCTATTAATCATTTCACCACATATAATATGTTTTTCTACCTACACAATCAATGACGGCTCTAAGAATTTTTTCTAAGATGGTTGTTAAGAAACTTAAATTATAAAAAAATATAATAAAAAGATAACTTCATATTGTAGATAGGGAAAATTCCCGAAATTTAGTCGTCTACATATATTTTGACCCAAAAAAACTCAAATACATAAATTCTTACTATTTTTTTCTATAAGATTCTTATTTTGAAATAGTTACATGATAATCTCTTTATCAATGTTGCAAGCTACATATCTTTCAAAATTTTAGTTAAATACATTATCCCTAATTTGGATAGTGTATAGTTTATACAATTAATTGAATACAATTTTCAGATATTTTTGAAATTCTCTCAATTTCTTTCAATTTTTTTACAATTTTGTTATGGTATAAGAGCTCGAGCTCTGACAACTCCAATGGCGTCTAATTCTGATTCAATTGCTAATGCTAATTTTAATTCAACCTCCTCTTATTGTGTTCTTACTCCAATGGAAGATCCTAATAGCCCTTTCTTCATTCATTGCTTCATTCATTGAAATGAGTATGAAACACCTGGAGCAATATTAGTCATCTGACTGAAGACAACTATCCAACCTGGGCAAGAGCCATGAAAATGGTGTTAGATGCTAAATGCAAGCTTCACAGTTTCATTTAGAATTAACAAGTGGGAATGAATTTCAAATCTTCCGCCTTCCTAAATCCTTGAATTTTGAAAGTAATTCTCTAGAGAGCAAGATGGGTTAGTTAAATCAAATTACATAAATTTTGGTCAGATAAGAACCCATCTATTAACTGGCATGTGTCCAATTTGGTTGGCATCAAAGGTTCTCAAAGGTACTCTTAGAATCGGTTTAACACATTTTGGGGTTTAAGGATACAATCTAAAATGTTTCATTTTATGATAATTTATTTTCAAGTATTGAAAAAATTAGTTTCTTCCAATATCCCAATAATGGTCGCTGCAGAATAGTTCTTTGCAAAGCCATCAATTTGATATTTATGTGTTTTTAACAAATTTAGCCTCTATTATTTGCAAAGTTATCAATTTGATATTTGTGTGTTTTTAACAAATATAGCCTCAATTGAATTGATTTCTTTGTACTAATACCACAATGATCATTCCAAAAATCATGAAATATTAACCATGTTATTGGCATATTATATGCCTTTCATGCAAAATATGACCATATTACTATGAAGATTTTTAATGTGTAGAGTATTTCCAATATAAAATAAAATTTTTTAAAAACTTATAAATTACAAATGGAGTTGTTTATGTCGAGTACCTCAATTTAGTTTCAAACGAATTTGTTTCAAACTCAAATTTGCAATCCACAATAATAAAGCCCAGTCTAAATGTCTGTTTGGCTAGCTTATTTTTTGCTAACTTATTTTACTATTCAGCTTATTTTTACTACTATTCATGGGTCCTACTGCACTTTTCGGTACTATTCATAGGTCCCACTTTACTATTTCAACTAACATTTACCTTTATTTACAGTACTTTCAGCAAAAAGTTTTCAGTTTCAGCAAAATAAGCGGATCCCAAACAGACCCTAAAGCCAACTTAACACATTTTGGATCTTCTCTTATTTTTATATATTAATTGAATAATATTTATGCTTTGATATTTTTTTCATTTAAAAATCTATTTTACTTGCCTTTTGAGATGCAAGATTACTACTACTTTTTTGTATTTAAATTCCACTAAGATTCCCTTTTCAGTTGGTAATATTGCTAATCCACTTAATCTTTCTTGTGACGTAGTTGATGTTAAATAGAATTTTCTCAATTTTAATTTTGGATAACTTCTTTTTGTAGACACAAATGTAAAATGTATTATTAGATAATATTTTATAAGCAATTGCATGCATTAGAAAAAGGAATAGTAAAATAAACCTAAACATTTTTATATAATTTAATACATTAATTAGACTATTTTTATTTATTTATAAACATATTTTAAAACTTTTAATTCTAAAAATAAATCTAAAACAATATATATCAGGATAAATATTATGTTTGAGATGATCACTATCTCTCTGAACAATGTTGGATTTTAGGTATTGAACCAATAGGTTTAAGAAGTGAATTTGTCTAGAAAATTATTAATTCTAATTTTAATTTTTTTTTTAGTGAGAGAAAGGAAGAGTAAAATTTTTGAAAGATTGAAAATTTTTACTCTTAAACTACCGTAAACATAGTAAAACGTATTAATAGAATCATGATTGTCAAAATCGAGATTCTACATAAGATCGTGGGAGAGGTGATGTTCCTTGCAAATATGAGAGAGAAAGGTATCAGAGTGGCGTTAGCCAATGGTTCTCCGATGACTAAATCAGTAAGCTTTTCAATATCTCTTAGAGAATCAGAATGTAATTCTGTGTATTTTGGTGTGCATGCCTTTCTTCTAGTGCTTAATGGCTTATTTATAGCCATAGTACAGCTATTGGGAGCCTTATTATAAGTGTGACCGTTGGGGGCCTCATTATGGGTCTCTTGGCTGTTTGAGTAACATATGTTTGAGCTTAAATGGAGACTTAATTGGCTCATGATTGCTTTTTCTGACTGCTGAAGCTCGTCGATTACAAAGCCATTTATTGCCATGTAATTAGTGCTATATAGTCGTCCAATCTATGGACGACCCCAGATTTTTAGTACTCGTCACTACCTATTTTCATATTTAAATAAAAAAACACATTGGTAGTGATTTTGTATGTTAGATAATTACATAAATTATGAATTTATCCATAAAAGAACAAAGATTTGCATCAATATGACGTAATTTGTATGTCATACATCACTACGTCTTTACTAACACAACAAATATACTTAATTTTTAATATAAAGTATTCAAAAATTTCAATAAATGTTTAATTAACAACTAAGTACCAAAATATTTACAAAACACATGGAAAATGTTTTCCAAGTTCTAAATTCCAAGTTCAAAATCCAAAACAATTTAGTAAATAAAAAATAGCTAACTACAATATGAAATCAAAAAACAAGATGAATATTAAGGTGAAGTAACCATTCAATCGTAAAAAAAGAAAAAAAAAATAAAGGAAAATAACGTCAAGTAGAAACGAACAAGGTCTTACGGCGCAATCACTATATTTTTTTCTTTTTCTTTATCTCTCCTCTATAGAAAGAGGGGATGATACATGGCGCGGCATATCTGATCATTTGGCCAACGAGACGTACATAAGTCGACATTGCCTCATCTATATGTTCTTTAGAGCTAGAACCCATAAATAAGTCAAATAAAATGATATAATGATGAGCCTAGGGGGCTCACTAAACTATCAAGAAATGGTTTTGGCCTAGAATCTCTTGAAAGTGCTATATTAGAGGTTTGAGTATTAGGTATTTTTTAGGTTTAAATGTGGGGTTTTTTTTTTTTTTTAAATAAAAAATATTCATTTGATATATGGTAAGTTTGGGACTTCAATACAATCCTACAAAATTTACAATCCTAAATTTTACAGTCCTAAATGTTTGTAAAATCGTATGATCCAGATTGCAACTTTAACCACCATAAATAGAATGCACAAGATTCAAAAAGAGTATATTTAAAAAAAAAAAAAAAATTTTATTCATTAAATTATTAAACCTTAATTAAAAAATTTACACTATAAAACAAATAGACAAGACATTCTATTCTATTAATGTCTTAGCCCATAGAAGAGTTTTTTTTTTTTACTAAGTGAGAGGCCTTACTTTATTATTATTTTTTTTTTTTTTTGCAATACTAAAAATTATTGCAAAAAAATAAATAGATATAATATTTCAATTTTAGAGTCTTTTTTTCCATTTGGAAGCCATAAATCATTGCCTAAGAGCACTTGCAACAATGGAGCTAAATAGCTATATAGCTATTTTAGCTCCACCAAAACACCAAAAACAATCATATAGCAGTAGAGCTAAACCTATTTTTTTTAGCTTCATTGCTACAGTGCACATCCATAGATAGATGTGCACTGTAGCTGAGAGTTAAAAAAATAAAAAATTTATTCCTCCAGCCGGATTAAAATATTATTTTTTCCTTTCTTTTTTTTCTTTTTCTTTTCTTCTCAAAACTCTCACAATCTCTCAACTTTCAGACCTCTCACGCCGCCGCCTCCCTGACCCACACCGCCGACACACGCCGCCACAGATCCAGCTCCGACCACGGCAACCCCCACCACCACCACATCAGTCACAAATCCAACCATACCCACACTCATCAAACCCACCACCACCAATATCAATCACCACCTCCACCACCACGCCAACCCCCACCACCACCACATTAGTCACAAACCCAACCATACCTACACTCATCAAACCCACCACTACCAGGAAAAAAAAAAAAAACAAACATCGGCAAAACCCACGGCCATGAACCAGAGGTTAATAGAGGCGTGGTGGTGGACCTAGTGGCGTTGCTTTAGTTGGGCTGAGCGGAACTGAAGCTTGGTTGGATAGATCGTCATTTTATGAAAGAAATAAAGAGAGAACAGTTGAATAAATGGAGAAGGAGATGAAGAGAAAAAGTAACAAAAAGATAAAACAATATATAATAAGAAATGGTTGAAAGTTAAAAGGTGTGGCTGAGGGTGGAAGAGATAAGAGGAGTACGTGTGTAGAGGAAAAAAGAAAGAAAAAAGAAACGTGTATTTGAATGAAACCAAATAAGATAATGAGAAAAATAAAATAAAGAATAATAAGGAATTAAAATTAAAAAATGTTACCATAATATTTTTGTAATAAATTTTAAGTGGTAAGTTATTACTATCTAATATTGGTGAGAAGAAAAAAAAAATTTTGATGGTGGCAGTTGCAATGGCGGTGGTAACAGTGGTGGTAGCAGTGATTGTTGTTTATTGTAGAGAATATATTATTCTATCATGTGGCAGCAGCGGGGGTAGGAGGCAGAAGAGTCAGCGGCGGTGGCAATGACGACAGAAAAGTCGGCGGCGACAGTGGTGAAAGAGTCGGTGACGGCAGTAGTGGCAATGGTAGCGGCAGCGGTAGCGGTAGCAATTGCAGTGGCAATTGAAGAGTCAGTAGTGCCGGCAGTAGTGGCAACAGTTGCAGGTGATTGTGATTGTTGTTTATTATAGTAGATATATTATTTTATTATGATGTTTATATTATTTTATTATAATGTTTATATTATTTTATTATGTTAAAAACTAAAATAAATCCACTACTACAGCATGTGAGTAGGTAAAATAAATAAAGTAACTTTTTGTAGTGCCAAATAACTAAATTTTTAGCTCCACTACTGTGGATAATCTAAATAACCTAATTGTTGAGTAGCCCTGGTTCCTCCCCCCACAGACTGCTCTAAAATGCCTTTTAGAAAGCCACCAATTAAGTACAAACAATTTAGCAACACATGGCTATAACCGTTCAACAAAGTTCCATCAGAAAAACATATAACTAGTTGTGGATGATAATTAGGATTCTGTCAAGATGGGACACATCATGCTCATAAACATTTAACAACGGAACTCTCAAATTTGCTTCCATCTCTCGTCCTTATTTGTAAAATTCAAAGTCTGTATCTGGCTTCTTCACGTTCGTTCTGTATCCCTTCTCAAAATCCTTTGGCAGAATGACATACCTATTCTTGCGAACTGCATGCATTCCTGCTTCTTGACAAATAGCCGCAATCTGTGAACATCCAGCACGCATTAGGAAAAACATCACAAGACAACTTGTTATTGTTGTGTCAGGAAACAGCAACCCCACAGAATTTTCATAATTGAAGCTGTGAAAAATGTCCTTGAGAAGTTTAAAAATCTTTCTGGTCTGGCTGCAAAATTTGGGTTAAATCCTGATACTAAAGCTCATTTCCTTAGCATCCTAGATTTTGAAGAGGTATCGGGGAAACTTTCTGTGGGTGATTGCAGATCATTGGCGGAGAAAATCACTAGGAAAATCATCTCCACCTGAAGATCCGACAGATTTCGTTGGGTGTTCTTATCTGTTTTTAGTTGTTGGTTGTCTCTGTAATGTTTTGTTCCGGAGGTTGTGGTGTTTCAGTTTGTGGGTTGTTTTATCATTTAACGTTTGTAGTTGTTGGTCTGTTTCTGTTAGATGAAGTGTTTGGTTTGTAAACTCTATTATGTTTATCTAATAAAGCCTTTCTTATGCGAAAAAAATCATCTCCTGGTGTGTTAAGCAATTGTCTTTTGCTGAAAGGGTTGCTAATAAAATATGTGCCTTTTAGTTTGCAGGTTTATTGGAGCCGTTATTATTATTATTATTTTTGGCTAACATGGGTGCCCAGAACTCTTTGAGCATCTACCTATGCCCCCAAGGGTATGTTTTTATCGTCCCTAAGAAAGTGCTCAAGGCTGTGGGACAGTAAATTAATTCTCTCTTATGCTGTGGTGCTGATGGGATGGCTATAACTACTAACATAACTTGGATTGAGGTCATTGAGCCTAAAATGTGGGTGGATTAGGTTTATGCAAAGCAGGAGAGTGGAATAGGGCAGCTATGATGAGATTTAAATTGAGCCTTTATGCTAGATCAGGGTTTATATGGTTTCACTCTTATCTACTGAAGTGAAATCCTTTTGGGAGATCTCTGTCCATCTGATAGCTCTTGGGGTTGAAGGAAGAGACTCCATTTGAGGAAAGTACTGATGCCACTACAGCAAGATTCTCTATTTGCTAACATAGGGGATGCCTGTGGCATGACCGATGGCATACAGATGGTCCATTGCTGGACATTTATCATTACTGAATTATACATGATTTAGCAAGTAAATCTTCTGAGAAGTGTGGTTTCCAAAAACAATTACTAATCAGGCTTTTGTGCGTTGGTTTACTATCCAAAGCAGATTAACCAGCCAGATACATACTTGCAGCTTGGGGATATCAGGGTGATCTGCTATATTCCCCATGTAGGGGCAAGATTGAACCAAGCATTCAGTTAGATTTTGAGTGTCGTTTTACTTGAAGAGTATAGGATGCCTTGCAGAGAAAATGTCTGATGTAGAGAACAATTGGGATACAACTTTGAATTGGCTTGGGCGATAAAGAAAGCAAAAAGAGGAAAGTCTGCAACAGATCCTATGCAAACTTGCCGGGTCAGGTGTTACATATCAAAGATGGATTGAGAGGAATTAGAGAGTTCATGGAGGTAAGGTGTCTGTTAGAATTGTGTGGTTAAATTTACCATATCCCAATAGCTTAAGCTTTTGAAATAATCGGTAATTTAATATAGTATCAGAACATGAGATCCTGAGTTCGATCCTTATCTCCTTCACTCTACCTCCCATTTAAATTCCCACGTGTTGGGCTTCACCTATTAAGAAGTTTCGGCCCACACGTGAGGGGGAGTGTTAGAATTGTGTGGTTAAATGATTAAATTTACCATATCTCAATATCTTAAGATTTTAGGACAATCGGTAATTTAATAGTGTCCACTGAAGAGAAGGTGATCCAAGCAGTCATGTTTGCTGTTTGGGAAAAATGTTTTGGTGCAGAAATATTAAAAACACCATTCAGAACAAGGCTCAGTGCCGCATATAGAGGCTTCCTGATATCCTTTTTTGATCTAAGATCCAGATTTGCTTTTTTATCTGGTGTGGTAGTACTGCTAGATGTGTGCGATTAGTGGTTTTATGTGAGTTGTAAATCCTGTTTCACTGGTTGGTCATTTTGTAGCAGGGTGTCCTGCGAGAGTTTTACTTGGTTTTCTTGAGTCTTGCTTGCATAAGCAACTTATATGATCTGGTTTTCCCTTAAAGGAAACTTTTATCATCCATTAAAAAAAAAAATATCCTAATTGAAATCTAATTGCCTTTTCATTTTGTAAAAAAATTCAATCGGTTCTCATAAAGTGATATAAAAGCCATTCACACTATCATTTGAGGCAAAATCAGAAAAAGGGAGAACAAACAAACCTCAGCGGCACTAATTTTGTCTGGCCGAGAAACATAGTCCTCCAGGTCCACCTCATCACCAAGGTTCATTTTAGCAGTGCACACCTGCAAAAACATAAAGCAGCTCAAACATTTTTAACTAGCTTAGAATGCTGAAAATCAACAAAACCAATAACAATGAATAGGAGAATTGGTATTGATAAATGATAATTGTGTTGCCAGATTGCTATTAAAGATTAGGGTGGGTTTTTTTGGGCTCTTTTAATGTCTCTGTGTGCCTTTTATTTTTGGGATGAAAAAGATCTAAAATTGAAAACAAAACAAAGAATTACTATATTATCATTTGGGATAGCTTTTTTATAAATGGAGCCCATACTAATAAGTGAGATTTTAATAAACTGCATGTACCTAAAAAAAATGAGGATTTAAAACGCTATACCTAAATAAGATGGTAACCAAGTCATAACAAGCAGGCACTATGCATGGTAAAAGACATCAGAAACACTACACCAATGCATGTGCACAAGGCTTACCTGAAAAACAAGCCTCTTTTGTCGTCTATCAGGCAAAGGGAACTCGATTTTTCGGTCAAGCCTCCCAGGACGAAGAAGTGCAGGATCCAATGTATCTGCTCGATTAGTTGCCATGATAACCTTAACATTCACTGTCTGATCAAACCCATCCATCTACGGCCAAAAATTCATAAAATTAAAACATAGGAGAAGCAAACAAGATTGGGAAACGCAAGTATGAGAACATAATGTTAAGTCTTTTTTTTTTACTATTATTATCGGTAACTTATACATGCACTAGGTCTTGAAACAATGACCTCAACCTTCATCCCATTATTATTATTATTATTTTAAAATTATTATTTTCTAATGAGGAACCCTCAAGGTGTGGGCCAGAGACTTTTGGGTTTACAGTTAGTCCAAGCTCTCTCCCTTACTGCTAAGGCACCCCGGGTGGGGGCAACCTCCATCCCATTATTATAGGTGGAGGACAAGCCATTTGAGCTAGAGCTCATTAGCATAAATTTAAGCCATCTAAAGGCAAGTCCTCTCCAAACCCAAGTCAATGATATGCACATTGAATTCCTGGCAGAACTTATGTAAGCCTCAATTCAACCAATCTCTCTCAAATTCATACCTGATTCAGGAGTTCCATGAGAATACGCTGAACTTCTCTATCAGCTCCAGTTTGAGCATCAAACCTAGCTGTAGCAATAGCATCAACCTCATCGATGAAGATAATCGCAGGAGCATTCTCTTTAGCAAGGCGAAAAACGTCACGTACCATACGTGGGCCCTAAAATGAGGAGAAAAAAGAAACAATAGTATCACTCAATGGCCAAGAAATTGCTACAAGAAAACACTCAACAGATGGACCTTTTATATCACTAAAACCACTTGCTTTTCCCAAAGTATTCACTATTCAGGAAGTTAAAATTTAGAAAATAATATCACACAGGCCCAAAAAAAGATATCGGCACATTTACAAAACATGTGCTACAAGAAATGATGAAGTGAGATATTTGATCATGCAAGCTACTTCACACGATAAGATATATATATATATATAGTGAATGAGACATCAAAATTTAATGCAGTGAAATATGTCTACGAAATTAGGGCACACAAACTAATTTGTATAGCAAACAATGTCAACGCATACCTCTCCAAGATACTTCTGAACAAATTCAGAGCCCACAACTCTAATGAAGGCAGCAGTTGTATGATTAGCAACAGCCTTGGCAAGCATAGTTTTGCCAGTTCCAGGGGGACCATAAAGCAAAACACCACGAGGAGGATCTATACCAATTTGTTTGTATAGCTCATGGTGAGTCAGGGGCAGCTCTACAGCCTCACGAATTTCCTGCTTCTGAATGTCACACCCTCCAATATCCTAATACAAATATTAAATTAGGAGTGGACAAGCAAACCAATGTTAAATTCTTATAAAAACAAACATATATATAAGTGTATGGTAATGTAGAGATAAGATGGCAACATACAAATTTGGGATTTAAAAAGTTGTACCCAATTAAATAAGCGAAACAAGCTGCAAAATTAGCTTATCCAACACTACATAATAAATTGCAACAAAATAATGCCATAATAGCCTTTAAATTTAAATTATAATGCTTAAAAGAGTTTTTTTTTTTTTTTTTTGTTGGCTTTGGGGGAGGGAGGATGGATGAGGGCAATTTTTGTTGTATGGACTTCTATTCTCAAGTTTTGACACATGCTGAAAACGCTACTATTTTTAACTTATCTTTACTTTGGAATAACTCTTCCTTCATACAAGGATTGATATAAGCATATCAAATTCCTTGAAAAAGGACATTACATGGCTGGATTGCCAAATTATATCACTCAGTCCTTTCACAGCTAGTTACCAAAACCAAACTAAAAAATAACAAAAGAAAAATGCTAAAGCTACTATAAATTTTACTACACTACAAAAAACTTACAAATTGATGTGACAGGAAAGAATATGATTGGTGCCACTTAAACACTTCCAACAACATAATAAATGAACATTTGAACCACTTTTTTGTAATTGTTGACATGTCAGTTTATAAGTCGTATGTAGTAGTATCCTTCGCATCACTCAAACAAAAAAAAATTATAACTTGAAAATTGCTTCTTCAACAAAACCCTAAATCCTAGCAGGACCATACCCACACTATAACACATTCAATGTCCCTGTTAGAAGCACCAAAACAACAAACCCTTAAATCAAATTAAACTAACCCTAAATTCTATTGGATGTTATGGCTTATGTAGTAAAAACTGTAGCATCCCTAGCATAACTATAACTTGAAAATTGCTTCTTCAACAAAACCCCAAATCCTAGCAACACCACACCGACACTACAATGCATTCAATGTCCCTATTAGAAGCATCAAATTAACAAACCCTAAATTCTATTGAATGTCGAAAAATAACAAACCCTAAAACCAAATCGCGCAGAGTAAAAAACTAAAACACAAAAAAGCACAAAAATTTAGAATCAATTGGAAAAGTATCATACATTATAGGTAACATCAGGCTTCTCAGACTGGCTGAGGAGCGAGATACTCGAATCGGCTTCGGGCGGCAACACATCGACGAGGGCATTAGAGTGACGGTGCAAAGCAACCGAAGCCGAAGGCTTCAACAGCTCGCGATTGATGGTGCTAAGGATCCGAACGTAGTAATTCGACCCGGTGGTTGACCCGACGATGCCGTTGTTCTGATCCACCATCTCCATGAACTGTCCAATCACGAGCGGCACCGATTGGATCCGCTTCACCTCTTCCTGAGCTCGCAGCAACTCTCGCTTCAGATTCTTCTGCTCGTCCTTCACGTACTCCTCCTGTATGTCGATGAATTCGATTTGTCTCTGTAGCGATTTGAGTCGGCCGTAAAGGTCGTCTTCGTCGGAGGTTTGGTCGGCGAAGTTGCTTTGCAGGTCGGATCTTGTGGAAGGAACCGATGGCGGTAGCTCTGGGGTTGGCTTTGGATCCATTACTAGGGCTGAAGCAGCCATTATTGGAAGGGGAGTTTGGGAGTTTGAGAGAGAGGAGAGAAGAAAGAGAAAGAAGAGAAGAGAATAGAGTGAGAGGCAAGAAACCATAAAGCAAAGAATTTGGAGTATTTATTCGCTAACATGCCAATACGATGACGTTTCAGATCTCCGCTTTTTAATTTTCTAAACACACCGTCTTTAGTTCTATTTTATTTTTTATATATTAAAATAAAAGAAAATCCCCCCTTTTTTTACCTTCTTAAATAGGAAAGTTAAGGATTTATTTATGAACAACTTTTTTTAGGTTGCGTTTGTCATAACTTAAAAAGTCAGATTATTTTTTATTATTTAGCTTATTTTTACTATTATTCATAAGTTTTACAGCATTTTTTAGTACTATTCATGAATCCTATTATACTATTTCAACTAACTTTTTACCTTTATTTACAGTATTTTTAGCTGAAACTGAAAACTTTTTGCTGAAAGTACTGTAAATAAAACTAAGGGTTTGTTTGGTTAGAGAGGTGGAAAAATGAGAGGATAGAAAATGTTGGAGGATGGAAAAATGAGAAGATAGAAAATATTTTAATTTTTCTCATTTTTATTTGGTTGAGAGTGGAAAAACGAAATGATGGAAAAAATGAGTTTGTATAAATTTACTCATATACCCTTGTTAAAAAATGATGGCCAATTAAAACAAAAAAATGACAAACAACCAAAAAAAAAACAATCACCCAAATTATTAAAAAATAAAAATCATGTCCAAAAAAAAATTATGTTTAGTTTAAAACAAAGAAAAAGAAGAAAAAAAATAAGAAGGCAATGCGTAGAAAATCCAAAAAAAAAAAAAAAGCCAACATCCAGCCCAGGAAAGGAAAAAAAAAAAAAAAAAGTTAGACGAATTCTGCATTTTTGTCTATTAAGTAGCCTCATTTTCTTTTTTTAGTTTTCTCTCAAATTTGGGAAGAAAACTATTTGGTGGGTCAGGACTCAAGAGAGAAAACACTTAGGCCCTACCATTTATTTTCCTTCCTCCCCACTAACCAAAAACACTCCAAAAGGCTTTCCTTCCCATTTTCTCTCCAAAGTTTTCCATCCACCCTATTTCACCTACAAACAAACACACCCTAAGGGTTCGTTTGGTTGAAGGAGTGGAAAAGTAGAAGGATAAAAAATTAGTGGGAGGATGGAAAAATGGGAGGATAGAAAAGATTTAGTTTTTCCTCGTGTGTGTTTGGTTGAAGGGGTGGAAAAGTGGGAGGGTGGAAAACTCTTTTGTTTGGTTGAAAAGAAAAGTGGGAGGATAAAAAATGTAGTTTATATAAATTGACTATTATACCCTTGTTACATAATATGTAAGAAATAGATTTATTTGTACTCATTAAATAATATAAAATTTACCACATCATACATATAAATTTATACTATTGTTTTTATTATTATAATGTAAAAATTACAATAGTGTACATATAAATTTAACTGTGCAAAAGATTTTGTAATCAGGGTATTCATATATTCACTGTGGGTGCCCGAAGATTGAGGATGAAGTTGAAGGGTCGCAGCATTGGTGTGGGAATGCCATGGGCCATGTACCCGAGGAAGAAAGCCACCCGAGAAAGGGAAGAAATGAATCAAGGTACTCTATGGTATTCTAATTGGGAGTAGGAATCCGAAGAGAGAGGAAGTCAGTGTACCTTAGGGAAGCTTCTGGTCTGATGTAGCCTATTGTATCTACATTAAATGGTATACAATAGCTTTATCAGCCGCATTGATAAGGAAGTGACATGAACAGTGTAAGTCACAGCTAAGCAGATTCCTTCCACCATCTTCTTCAAATGTTAAAAGCAACAAGTGTCATAAAAGGAGAGAGGTTAGGTGAGAATAGAGGGTAGAGATATGATAGAGGTAGAAGTATATAAGAAAAAGAGATCGAGACAAAAAAGAAGAAAAAAGAAAGAAGAGTATTGAGAGAAGAGAGTGAACAGTATTACTTTTATGTAAACTTAGTCTCCTTGGGCGAGCTTGTGGAGAGTTGGATGCTCATCTATTTCTTAATATAAACCTTATTCTTCCCTGCACTTGTCCTCGGGCAAGGCCCTCTGTTGTTGTTCGTTCCCTTCTCTTACAAATTTTATTGATTTGAGCCAAGGTTGAACTGCACAACCCACTACTCTAAGTGGGCTTGGGCTACTAAATTTTCTGGTCCTTACATTCACCATTCAACTAGTGAATATAATGTGGGCAACAAATAAGCTAAGCAATTTAACTAGGCAAAACTTATAAATCAAAACTTGCACTAATAATTTAATTAGGCAACAAGAAACAATAGATTAATAAGGAATATAATGAGGACAAGAAACAATGGAATGAGGAATATAATCAAGTCACGTTGCTGTGCTGATTAAACAAGGCAAAAAAAAAAAAAATAGAAGAGAACCTGGAATAGTTCACGTTGCTGTGCTGTGAAGGTGCTAAGAAAGTGATAAGGATAAAGAGGCAAAAGTAATCAGGTCACAGGTGAGATGAATAAAGCAAGGAGTATGTGAGATAAATAAAGTGAGGGTATTTGTGTAAAGTACATCATTCAGCACTTTTTCTTCTCCATTTTCCTCCCAAATTGAGAGGATAAAAAAATGTGGGCCCAGAGAGAAAATTTTTCTCCCCATTTTTTGTCTCTGTTGTTTTCTCTCCTGAACTAAACAGTGAAAAATATTATTTTCCACCATATTTTTCTCTCCCTATTTTCCATTCTCCCTGTTTTCACCCCAACCAAACATATCCTAAAAGTTAGCTGAAATAGTACAATGGGACCTATGAACAGAATCAAAAAGTACAATGAGACCTATTAATAGTAGCAAAAATAAGCTAAATAGTAAAAGAAACTACCCAATATAAGCTATCCCAAACACAACGTAAGAATACTAATCTAATATATATTTCAAGTGATAATCCACTTTTTGCTATTGCCAAAAGATATAAGTAATAGTTTTTCTATTGAATAGTTATATATATATATATATATATTTTATTGAGAAAAAAAAAAAGTTATATATCCCTTTACAACAAAGCTTTTCATATATAGCCTTAGTTTTTTTTTTTGAGAAAGATATATAGCCTTAGTTGGTCGTAGGGTTTGACAGATGTGCTGAAGCAATGAAATATAACTAGAGGATTGATGTGGCATTTAGGGCCAAATTTTACCGCTGAAGGTCGCTTAACAAAAGACCGAAATCGGGAAGTGTATTGCAGTATATTTCGGTTGACAATTTTCCCAATTTAAGAAAAAGAGGAAGGCCTTAGGCCCGAACCATCTATCCTCTCTACCTCAAAGACATGGTCTGACAGATTCGAGAGAGGTCCCAAGGCAATTACAAAATAGGGCCCATAATGTAAAAGAATGGGCTAGTCTATTTGCAAACATAATACACATAATTTTTTTAAATTAATCTTCTAATATTTTGACCATGTGATTACTTAATCAAGAATCGCATCTAAATTGACATTTTAAGGACAAAATTGAGTAGAGAGAAGGGGAATAGATATCCCTACCCTTACCCTCTATCTACTCCCTCTCCCTCCAAACATAGTGGAAAGATGTTACGTGTCAAGAACTATCCTAACCATAGATCACCTAATGTTTGCTAATGGCTTCATGTTGTCCTGTGGTTATATGAGGAGATTGAGTATGTAGCTAATTGTACGAATAAGTATTGTTCCTAGTAGGGATAAGAAGTGAATCAATCTAAGTTGAGTATTTTTGCATCGAAGAATGCAAGGCTTATATGTGCTAAATGGAGTTGTAGGAAAATGTCCTTAGAATCAAAAAACTTTTGTTACTTTAGGTGAAAATCGTATGACTTCACTTTCTTAAAACAAAAACTTGAAGCAAGACTTAGTACCTAGAACATAAAATGCTTGTCACAGGCAGGGAAAGCCACTCTAACTAGATATGTAGCTCAAGCTCTACCTTTGTTGTCAATGTCTATCTTTGGAGCTCCTAAGAAAGTTTGCAAATAAGTTGGACAACGGTATATACATGACATTGAAAAATTGGCAAGCATTACGCGGTCTATCCAAAACATGGCGATCTAGGCTTCAAACACTTGAAAAAAGTATGTGAATGATGCTCTTCTTGCTAAGGTAAGCTAATGATTATTAGACCTAATAAAATGTGTGTGAAAGTGTTATCTGCTAATTATGATTGGGCTAGAGTTAATTTAAGGATAATACTATAATAGGCATAAATCCATGTCTTGGATTTGGAGGAACGAAAAGATGCAGAAATTGAGAAAGCAATATGTTATTTGTTACAGTTCTACTGACACAACATTTATCACAATCTGTTAAAATGGTAAAAGGTTTGTGATGTACAATCACTTCCACTTTTCACATAGACCCACCAAATTTTATTCACCGATCACTTTCACAAGTTGTGACAACTATTCTAAGAAATGACCAGTACATTGATAAGTGGCAAGATCCTAGGGTCCCATGGATGTAGTGTTCTAAACCAAGGCCTAAATCTTAGAGTTTGAAGAACAACCAATTGTAGTAGCTAGTAAGGTCTATCTCAAAAATTCCTATACCTTGGATCCCAAAGCCAAATTAGGTTGATTCATAGTATAATCGACGTATAAAGTAGAACATCAGAGAATAAATGTAAGGGTGATAAGAAATTGTGGAGCAGATTATGGAAATGTAAACTACATGTAGGGATGGCAATTTAGATCCAACCCGCGAATATCTGGCCCGACCTGATCCTAATGGGCCGAATTTTACCCGGCCCGATAAAGAATAGGGTCGGGTATGGGTTTAAAAAAAAAAACCCGAAGCGGGTCCAGGTCGGGTCCGAGTTTTATCAAAAAACCCAAAACCCTACCCGGTTAAGACCTAGTTATATTATATATAAAAATTACTAAATTACCCTCATATATATATATATATATAAAGAGTTAAAACCCTAAACTTTCAATTCCTCTCCTCATTTCAGCCTTTCACGCCTCTCATCTCTTCAGCTCTCTCACTCACTGCCTCTCATCTCTTCATCTCTCAGTGATCTCACACGCACGGCCACAAGTCGTATGTATAGCATGATGAACATCATGAACTCATCAGACAAGAGCTAGCGGGACTCCCGTTTCCGACAGATGGAAGTATCGATACCAGAAGAGCTAACCGTCCTCGCCGTTCCGACAGATTTAAGAAGGGAAGGAGGCAGTTTCGTCCTCACCGTTCCCGTTTCTCTTAAGTCTCAACTCCGTTTCGTCCTCACTGTCGCCGATCTCGTACTGTCTCCATTTTTTTTTTTCTGGGTTTAGTTCGCCTCAATCATGTGAATTTGTGTTTGTGTTTGTGTTTATGATTTCTGAAAGGGAAAAATGAAAATCATAGATCTGAAATTTGTGTTTGGATTGTGATTTTGAAAGGGAAAATGTAGATATGAAATCTGTGTTTGTGATTTCTGTGTTTGTGTTTATGTTTGTGTTTGTGATTGTGATTGTGATTGTGTTTGGATTTGTGTTTGTGTTTGGATCTGAAATTTTTTATTTTTTTTTGGTTGGGCCACGAATTGGGCCCAATCCTTTAACGGGGCCCGTGGGGCCCGGTTGGGGCGAGTTCGAGGCCCGGGAAAAAAACCCGTTTAGTTAATGGGCCGGGTTCGGGCCATGGGTCTTGGCCCACGGGTCGGGTCCGGGTATAGAAAAACTCGACCCAAACCCAACTCATTGCCATTCCTAACTGCATGGAGAGGTTTTCTTATTTTTTTTCTTGAGAAGAAAACTACATAAGAGTTTGAAAATGCTTTTACAGTGAATTACTTCTGGTGTGTTTCCTCTGACAAGTATAATTGCAAGTCTGCAACAAATTAAATTAGAATATGGAGGTTGTGGTATGTGTTGGATGGAAATAGAGACATTTTTTTTATATGTCCCATGGCAATGAGGGTTAGATTTGGTTTAATGTGAGTAGGACTGTTCACGAAACCGCTCAGACTGCACCTAAACTGACCAAAACTGCCCGCAAAATAAAGTAACTTTGAGATTCAATGTTAAAAAAAACCACACAAAATCGTACTGCACCACACCCATATAATATATATTATATGAACTATGCGTTTTCGACTAATTAAGTATATATTATATATTAAAATTGCACTGCACCTATTAATATATAATTTTTATTTTATATGTAATATATATAGTAAATATATATTTAATAGATTTAGCATATATTAAATATATTTAGTATATATTTGTAAATATTTAATATATATATATATGAAAACTGACCAAATTGCATCACATCAGTGGGTTCCAGTTAGCTCAACTGATAAAGTCTCTAATGGTTGAATAAAAGATCTGGGGTTCAATCACCGCCTACACCAAAAACTGATTGGTGTCTTGGTCTGATGATAAAAAGCTATCATCAAGAACGGACACCATAGATTGAAACTCTCTAAAAAAAAATTGCATCACATCACACTGCATGTTAACCAATTGTGGTGAGCCTTTTTATGTTGTTGGGCTTTAATTCCTCCTGCTACAAGCCCGTAGATCTGAGGTAAGAAAGCTAGGACTAGCCTAAATGGGACTACACTTTAAGCCAGCTTGTACGCAAGTTGAGTCATCCCAATATAGACGCATTTTGGCAGGAGCACTGCAGGCTGGGCATATGGTACGGGCATGGCAGGAATAATTGTTACAGATATTATAGCAGGAATATAGTACGACACAGAATGAATAAGACTAACGCCAATAAGGAAAGTTGCTAATAAAGTTACGGCAAAATAATATAACAAGTGGAAATAACACTACGACAAACAACTCAATAACTGAACAGTAAACTATTCACCCAATAAGCACAAATAACAAAAAAGAAAACTTGTCTATCAGAAAAGTAGACTTAGTTTTTCAGCAGAAGCGAATTCAAGAAGGGAGCCAATTTCCAACATAAGTAACCTCAGGAAAGGCTTCTACCATAAAAGTTACGCATTTTGGAAAAATGACCTAAATGGTTTGAGCTTCAATTCTCAATCTCTCAGAGAGCGGGTCTATCAAGAGGGAGATAAAAAGATGGTCTATTGATATATGCCTCTATTTCTACCACTTATATCTCTCTGGTTTTCTGTATATTCTTTCTTTTTCTTTATTCTTTCTCCTCTTTCTTTCTACCTTTCTTTCCTTTCGTTTTCTCCCTTTTTTCCCTTTTTTTCCTCCTCCTCCCCATTCCTTCTTCTGCCTTACTATTCACAAGTACCCCTTTTTATACTATCTGCTATAGTGGGATTTACCATTTTTACCCCTCAACTGCTTTTAGCTCCTTATGAGTGTCCTTCCAAGACTACCCATTGGCCTGTTGGTTGCTCAGCCACTACCATTGCTCTGAATGTGTTGGTTGCACCACTCTCCATTCCCCAAAAAAATTGTTTGTCTTATTTCTTACCTCTCTCTATTTTTCACTTCCCTCATCTGAATAAGGATTAAGCCTCTTCATTACCTACCTCTATGGCATGCATCAAGTGGTCCCAGCCCATATTTACCTCTTTTGGGTGAGATGCCATCCCAGTAGGACATTTCTCTCAAAGAAGCTTGTACAGGAACCCCAAAATAGACACCTTTTTTCTCCCCACGGCCAAACCACACCCTCTGAAAGCCTTGACCCGTGGCCCACCTCCCATGTTTTGGCTGGGTACAAGTAGGTAGTGCCCTGGCCCTTTGTGCATGCTCCACTCCATCTGAATTTGTTTCTTTCTGGCCTTCACACCATTTTTGTTGCCTACGTGTTGGTTTGATTCAGCTGTATGTGCTGGTTAGTGTTTATCTTTTGTGGCGTGAAGGATGTGTGGGCTTTTGGGCTCATATTCTTTGCCTTTCATCCTTTCTTGGACTAGGAGTTGCTTGGGCAAAAAGTCGTCATCTTCCTGCCGAGCTCGTGTTTTCCTTTTTTGTGTCCGTAGGCTTTAAATATTGATCCTGCCATATCACTTCATCGTGCCTGCTATAACTTTACCTCTCTTTTTCATTTCTTGTTACCCCGTGGGCTTGTGAACTGATACTCTTGCCGTGTCAGCCTACTTCCTCATCAATCTTTTACTCAGGGCTTCTTTGGCCCACTTTCCACATTTTTACCTCTTTTGGGCTTTGTTGGCCAACATTCCTACTGTGCCAGCCCATTTCACTACCTCATTCGTTGGGCTTCCTCGGCTCATTTACTTCTCCTTTACCTCTTTTACTCCCATGGGCTTTTTGCTAAATTCTCTGGGCTTCCTCGGCCCAATTACTACATCTCTACCTCTTATTACTTTTCGAGCTTATTGGCCTTCAAGCCAACCCGTTGAGTTTACTAATTCATTTCCTGAGCTTCCCTGGCTCATTTACTTCATCTTTACCTCTTATTATTCTCATGGGCTTACTACTTTATTCATTGGGCTTCCTTAGCCCATTTACTTTTTCCTTACCTCTTTTTATTCTTGTGAGCCTGCTAGCCATCAATCCTGTCATTTTAGCCTACTGAGCTTGTTTCCTTATTCCTTTTATCATTTTCCCTTCCTCGCCTTCTCTATTGTTGGGCTTCTTCTACTGTTGGGCCCTTTATCAAAAAAATGGCCATCAACACCAATTTATTAAAATACGGTGCGGTGCTAAATATAGCCCAAAACTGCACCGTGAATACTTCTAAATGTGGGAGCTTAAATGAGACCAAATTCAAGTGGATTTAGATAGAGAATTAATACATCTAAATGTAGATCGACTTTTGATGAAATAATTAGGTGGCGTTTGGTACGTGGGAATCCACATTATCCCCAACATCCAGATTTCTTGGAATGTGCTGTCTTGCAATCTGGATGCCTTGAATGTAACTATTCTCATGTTTGGTTTATTCATAGGAATCTTAAATGAATTATTTATTTTTTCCGTACTATCCTTAAATTTATAAACCCAATATCATTTTTTTATTCTTCCTCTAAATAAATAATAACAAATAAAATATAAACTATAAATTAAGATAATTTCATTAAAACTATAGTCTAACATTTCAAAATGACATGTATAATACAAAAATAACTATTTAAATTCTTATTTTTTATGAAAATCACAACATCATGTTTTGTTAATAAATATAAATATTTTATTTTATTTTAGCGAATAACCAATCCCAAATAGGAGATATAAATATTGCATTTTATTTTAGCATTTATATTGTTGTGGTGAGAAGAGATAAAAATAAAGGAATAGATATTAATGATTTGCTTTATGTTTTATCCCTAATTTTTTTATACAAGATAGAATTTCCACTCTAACCTAATCTAAGTGTAAATGTGTATGAACCTCCCTCCTGGAGACTTGAATCTCGGCCCTTACCCCCCATACCCCACAAGTATTTATACTTGTGGAGTGACCACTGCACCAAGGGTGTGCAGTGGTCCGTTGATAATTTTTTTTATAAGTATGTTTTATTTTCATTGGTTAAATAATTAGTGAAAAATGGTAAAATTGTCAATTTATAACAAATGTTATTTTTTTAAGCTTGAGAATCTAAATACCTACTTGTTTGAAAGGGTATCCACATTCCTAAAAGAATGGAGTTAAGTGGGAATCCAGATACCTTTGGCATCTGATTCCTTTGTGTGATTTGCAATCAAACGTAAGAATCTTTCAATATTTTTGGGAATCTTAAAACATTACCCCGTACCAATCGCCGCGATCTTTTTGTACCAAACTAGTTGTTTACCATAATGGCAGCTGTAGTACTGTTTGATGTGCTGTGAAAGTTAGGAATGACACGGTATTTAAAAATGTACAAATTGACCCAGGTTTGATTCTTCACAGGAGTTCAAGTAGCTTTATCAAAGTATTATCAAATAATGAAGAAATCAGAGATGAAGATTCAAAAGCCACTACAGCAAGGGTGGGACTGCCCCCCGTTTATTAAAGCTCTTTACATGCAGTGCGACCGACATTGGAAGTGGCTAGGAAAGAGAGGTTCTTTATGTTATCATCGAGATTTTAGAAGATGCATAGGAAGTGTTTGATGCTATTCTTATTATTAATTCTTAGTTTAGTTAGGAGTTGAACTAGAAGAAGTGTCCACTCACGTTGAGCTGATGCATTTTCAGCTCAGCAAGGAAATTGAAAGCATATCAAACCAATTCAATTGTTTGTATTATTTAACTACACAAATACATCGAGCCACGAATAAAAATTAAAAAGAAAAACAAAGTGCAAATAATCAAAAACAAAACAAAGCAAAAAGTTTAGGGGAAGAAAGGAAACCATATTACACAAGTAAAATAGATCCTTCCCCAACCCCAAAGTACAGAGGCAGCATCCACCAGTAAAACGATGCAACTAAGAGATGGAGAATCTTCTCCTCCTAGGCTTGGTAATATCCACCGCATCTTCAATATTAGACGTGTCCTTAGACCCATTCTTGAATGGATTCAACTTTCCCAGCTTCTTAGAAACCGAGGAGAAGAACGTTCTTTTGGTACTAGACCCATTAACCTTGGTAGCAGAAGTAGATGATGATGTCCCTTGAACTTGAACATTATTATTGTTCTTGTTCACCTGCATGTCCGAAATGTACATCTTCATCTTCAACAGCTCTGTACGCAAGGCCTCGTTCTCTTTGATCAGTGAAACGTCAGCCTGCAATTGGGTCCTCGTTGTTATCGCATTATCTGGTGTCTTGTTATTATTACTTTCCTCCACGCCACTCCTGAGCTTCAGCTGATCGTAGTATAATGCATGGAGAACTATCTGCACAGGCAACCGCTTGTTCTGCGAGGCGTGGACTCTGGCTTCGTAGGATAGCTTCAGCGGGTCCATCACGCTGCACACTTTCTCTCTCTCTATCTCGTCCAGGTTTGGATGCGCCTGCAAAAGTTAGGCCATCAATTTAGATAAATGGAGTGTAGACCCAAGCACCGACAAAGATAACAACGTCGTTTTGGAAGTTAGTAAAATATAAATGCGCTAAAGGAGTCCTCTCCCACAGTAGCCTCTTTCCGCCTCTTGATTCGGGATGTTAAGAATTTTTGCAGATTTGCAGAGTACTTTCATAATATTAGTTTTTCTCATATTTGTAGAAATGGATATTTTGTAGCTCACAATTTTGCTAGACACGCACGTCGTCTCATAATTTATCTTCCATGGATGGAAGATGTCTCACAGCAAGATTCAATTGTTTTACAAGCTAATTTGGCATCTGCTTCTTAATAATACTTAGAGCATTACTATTAGGTGTGTTAAATGCCAAATATTTAGCATTTGACACACCAAACACCAAAAAACATCTTCCATGAAGTGTTCTAAATGCCAAAATATTTGACATTAATGAGCAGTACACTCTCAAATATGAAAGCGTTCAGACAAAAATTATATAATTTTAATGAGTTTTTTATTCCCTTTTCTCTCTCATCTCTCATCTCTCTCAGTCAGATCTCTTCCTATCTTTTTTCTCAAACCCCGATCCTCTCCTCTCTCAACCTCTCATCTTTTCTTCTCTCACCCTCACTGCTCTTCCTCTCAGCCTCACCAAGCCGACGCATCACTGCTCTTCCTCTCTCAACCTCTCATCTTTTTTTTTTTTTTTTTTTGCTGTGATTTGATGGGTGGGTTGGAACGGCGATGTGTGGGTTCAGATGGTGTTGGCTGGGTTTGGTTTCGACAATGGTGGGTGGGTTCGGATGGGCGGGTCGGTGGTGGGTGAGTTAGGCTGTAGGTGGATTTGGGTGGGTTAGGATGTGGGTTCCGATGGATGGGTCGGCGGTGGGTGGGTTTTGGTGGGTCTCCAACAAAACCCAGGTCGAAGCATTAAGCCAGGCCGATCTCTATCGCATTGGTTTTATTCTTTTCTTTTTTGTTGTGATTTGATGGTAGATTCAGCAGTGGGTTGTGGGTCGACGTTTTGGATCAGCATTTTTTATTTTAATTTGATGGTTTGGATTTTTAATTTGTGAGAGGATTCTGGCGGTGTTGGCTGTGAGTTTGTGGCGTTAGTGGTTATGGGTCTATGCTGGTGGTAAATGATCCTTTTTTGATGAACAATATTAATATGATCCTTGGTCCCAATTTATTATCAAATAACATTGTTTAATCATTCTTTCTCTTAATTAAATACTTTACTAAAAATATTCATGAAATATGTCATTTAAAAAATAGGAAAAATATTTTCTTCTGTTTAAATTATTTAATTTTTTTAATTCAATCCAAATATAAGACAAGTGACGTTAAAAAATTTAATAGTCTTAAAAAAAATAATGTAAATAATATAAAATTAAATAAAAATTTGAAGAAATTGAAGAATATAAAAACCTTAAATCGCTTCTTTGTTAACAAAGTTTGACTCATTTTGACCAAATGAACAAAATAATATTAATTTTAACCACTAATTTGGTAGGGATTAAATTGACTAAAATAAATTAATTGTGATTACCTTTAGATAAATATCGACCGCACGATAAAGATCATCGTCGACTTTTCTAGCTCCTTTGGGCACGAGATTAGCGATGCCGTTGAACTTGGAGATACTGAGTTCACCGTAGGTTGCGATTTCGCCTAGATATGCGTCGACGGTCTTAGCAACTCTGTGCATCGAACTCGAACACGTGTCTCTGAAATCGCCGACGCTAAACACTGCCATAGTTTTCTCTTTCTCTACAAATCCAGAGACGATTTTCCTAACGCTATCTAAGTCAAGCAGTCTCTCTCCGTCGTAGGTAAACGACAAAACCAGAAGGTCATCGACGGTCACATGTTCCAGAATCGCTGAGATCCGCTTCTCGAGCTCGCTCTTGCAAATGCTCGAAGCTTTGAGGAAAATCGCAGATCGGAGGAGGCAGCAGAGGAAGTGGATAGGGAAAGCCGCTTTTTCGGAGGGTAAGAGAGATACTATGGAGTTCAGGAGCTCACGTTGTTTGATTCTGAGCACAGGGTTGCTTGGATCCGATGTCTTGATTCCATTTCCAGAGTGGTCTCGTACTAGATCTCGTAGTGATCTCTCTGTGTATGTTATCAGAGCGCTCGCTAGAGTTAACGATTTCGCTCCACGTTGTTTCATTGCGTTGATGATGTTTCCGAAGAACTCGATGTCTAAGATTGATAGCTCCTCTGTCCACCAATTCGGCGGTGATCGACTAGGAAAGTTTGCCTCATTACACACCTAATTTAACAAAAATATATATAGTTAGGTACTCGAAGAGTTCTGGATAATCTCGTTAATAAATAAAAAAAAAGTGTTACGGATCGATTAGTTTTATACCTTAGCACTGATAAAGTCGATGCATCTTTGGACAATTTCGAGGTTTTCGGCTAAGGGGAGAAGATCCTCGCAAGATTTGAAGACAACAATGGCGCCGGAGAGGCTCGCAAAGGCGACCTGCGAGAGGAAATCTTCGGTGCGGCCAGCGAGGTTGTTGTCGCAGTATTTATCGTTCATTTGTAGGTACTCTGCAGCGCAACGAAGAGCTGCAACGTTGTGGACTGTGATTTCGAAGTTGACACTGTAACAGAACTTGGCTGCTTTCTCAAAGATCTCAGGGCCTCCGGGAATTTCAGAGAGATTGATCGTCGTTAATTCAGGTTCTTTTGATTCCATTATCAGTTTTCTTATGTAGTTGCTCTTAGCCACCAGCATAAACTGCCACCACCACGTACACAATTAACAACTTCAAATCAATAATTCTCTATCAGAAAAGAGAGAGAGAGAAGGGTTTTCAGACCTTATGAAGAGAAAATTTTGCTTCTCCAACTTCAACTACAACATCTGTAGGAATTTCTTGAGAGAAAACCCTGCGAACATTTGCTTGTTTTGGTTAGTAATTGAGAGGGAGAGAGATCAGAACATAATAATCTTTGTTTATCTATTTATAGAGAGATTGAATACCATTGGCCGGTTCTCTCCATGGCCATTGACAGCCTGCTGTTGCTAGTAACAGAGGCAGCCATGATTGCAATTGAAGAGAAAGAGAGACTCGGATAACAGTAGAATCTCTCTTGGGTTATATAGAGAATTTTCTATATCTTTATTTTTTGTGTGACTTTTTGTTAAACAACTTCTGTGATTTATTTTTTGTGTGACTTTTTGTTAAACAACTTTTGTTTAACAAAAAGTCACAGAAGTTGTTTAACAAAAAGTCTCACAAAAAATAAAGATATAGAAAGTAACACCAGTGACCAGCAATCACATCAGTTCGTTTAAATTTTTTGTCTATTTTACACGAAAAAATCTACTTTTTTTATTTTACACATCTACTTTTACAAAACACTCACATCAGTTCATCTATTATATCCCCTCTTTTATTTAAATAATCAATTTTCTCAATTATTTTATTATTTCTCAACTAACCCCTTTTATACGCGCGCTCTCCCTTCTCTCTACCCATTTTTTTTTTATTCTCTATACCCATCTCTCTCCCTCTCGGTCTCCCTCTCGGTCTATCTCTCTATACCCATCTCTCCACACCATCTCGGTCACAAGCACCGATCCACAACTCCGATCCACAGCTCCGATCACAAGCACCGATCCACAGTTGCACCGATCCACAGCTCTGATCACAAGCACCGATCCACAACTCCGATCTCCTTAGCTCCGATCCACAAGCACCGATCTCCCTAGCTCCGATCAGGCAAGACCCATACCCACGAGCTCCGATCAAGCGAGACCCACGAGCTCCGATCAAGCAAGACCCACGAGCTCCAATCGTTCCAGTCAAGTACCGATCGTTCCGATAAGCACCGATCTGTCTCTTTGTTGTTTGTCCGTTTGGGTTTGTTTGTGTATCTCTGTTTTTTTTTTTTTTTTTTTTTTTTGAGCAAGTGTATCTCTGTGTTGATTTGTCTGTGTGGATGTGTTTGTGTGTGAGTGTGTTTGTGTGCATCTGAGGAAAAGAAGATGAGGAGCTGAGGTCGTTGTGCACGGAGAAGAGAGAGAAAATTGGTGCGAACGGAAATTAATAAAAAACTAAATACACATGCTACAGTGCCCATGTAAATTTACACGGGTACTGTAGCTTGTTGATAATTTTAGAAGATTTTGCAAGATTTTAAACGGACTGATGTGGGCTGTTTTTGAACAAAAATGTGTAAATTTGAGCATTTCTTCTATTATACACTTTTATACACGAATTGATGTGAATGCTCTTAGTCTGGTCACTGGTGTTACTTTCTAAGAGCATCAGCAGTGGGGCTTGTATATGCCAAATGTTAGGAACATTTAGCATTTAAGCCCCAAAATTGCTCAACAATGGGAAGGCCAAATGCTAAAAGGTCAAATTTTATTTTGAGATATAGCTACAATACCATCTCCAATGTAAGATGGTATTGTAGCTGAATTGCATAAAAAAAATTATTTTTTTAATACTCTCATTTCTCCCTCCTCTCTCATTTTAACCCGACAATTTCTCTCTCTCTCATTTTTTTTCTCTTTCTTTTCTCTCTCTTTCTTTATGCCCTCTCTTCTTCTTGCTCTCTGATTCTTCTCAATATCTTCACTCTCTCCGGCAACTCTCTAGATCGGCGTTGGGTTTCTAGATCGGTGGGTCTCTAGATCGGCGGTGGGTTTATAGATCGGTGGTGGGTTTCTAGATCGGCGGTGGTGGGTCTCCGCTTTTTTCCTTCTCCAGCAACTCTCTCTCTCTCTTTCATTTTTCCTTCTCCGCGTGGGTTAACAAATTCAACTTCCTTCAAGCTTCCCAACAGCGAATCTGCTTCCTTCGAGCTTCAGCGATGGTGGGTCTGGTTTTTGACCGTGGGTTGCTGTGTTTTTTTTTTTTTTTTTTTTTTGTGTGGTGTTGATGGGTGGAGAGGGTGGTGGTGGTGGTGTTGATGGTCGATTATGGGTTGCCGGTGGTGGTGGTGTGCAGCGGTGGTGGTGATTGTGGTTCTTGAACAGAAAGAAAGAGAGGAAGAATAAATAATGTGTTGTGTTGGATAATGATAATTGTGAGATATATTATTTTATTGCGTAGAAATATTATTTTAATGAGTAGAATTGAAAAATAAAAATTGGGATGTTAGAGAATTGTAAAATTGTATTGTATAATTGATAAAGTGACTTTTTGAGATAGTAAAATAAGATGAGATTAGAATTTCGGCTGTAGACGCTCTAATCCTCTTTTATCTTACTTGTATCTTACGTGTAACTTGCTTTTTGGATAGTTTTCTCTTTTCTTCACTTTCTGCTGATTAGATTGACCATTTTGCCCCCAAATCAATTCCACGTCGTACCAACCAAACGACAGCTAAAAAATTATGTTCCTGTCAGCTCCGCTACTTTCTTAGCTCAAGTAACAATAATCAGCAGAATTTGACAATAATCAGCTAAATAATTATCTTACTCAATTTTTTTCTTCACAATAAAGAGTCTGCTTTTCAAATTTCAACAAGAGGATGGAATAATAGATTAATAATCAATTCTCCAACACCCAAAATTTGAATATAGTTCCTTAGGTATAGACCTATAGTATTCTAGCAACACCAATAATGTGTTTGGATGAACGATTTTGATCTAGGTGGGATTTCTTTTGTTTATACCTGAATTTAAATTCAATCCACCACTATTCTTTGTACTATCATCATTTTTGTCATTATTATCGTCATTGTCATCACCACTACCATTCAAAGAAAAAAACTTAGGTAGTCTTGGAGTACTACTCTCGGCTCTCACAAAGTGGGTGGGTCCCACCATGGAGCTCACCCACTTTGTGATCTAAGAGTAATGTTTTGAGACTACCTAAGTATTGTCCACCATTCAATAGTCATTATAATCATTTTTACTGCCACCACTACTATCACTAGTCACTACTAACACTAAATGTTGCCACCACCATTATCATCATTGCCCGCAACATTTACATGATAACACAACCATTGTCATCGATGTTATTTATACTATTTATAAGAAGATTCTCCATTTTGAACTGAACTTTTATGTGGTTTAAAAATAACCTCATTAATGAAGGGTAGTTTCTCTTAAAAATATGGTCATAAATATCAAATAACAAATTTCATTTTGAATTCAAAAAAAAAAAAAAAAAACTCCTAAAATTTAGGATTTTTTTACCTTCACATTCATCTTTTTATTCCCTAAAATTTACCCTCTAAGTTTCACTAATATTCATTTAAGTCATCTAACATTACTTTCGTTATTTTCTTTAAATTTCAGGTTTATTTAATTAAAGTCTCTCCGTTAATTTCCGTTAAATTTAGCCTTCATATTTTTTAGAAAAATGTCAAATTTCTTTGATGCATTGAATTCATATAATGCATTTTTTTTTTTAGTTTATGTGCCAAATCATGATTTCAATAAAAAATTAGATTGTTAAATCCTAATTACAAGCATCAACATTTTTTTTTTGAAAATTTGACGCTAAATAAAAATTACTTTTCACCAAATTTTAGTGACAAAACGTGTGTAAATAATATAATTTCAATCACGCATCGACAAATTTGCAAGCGGTGTGTCAAAGCTTGCAACCATAAAAGAACTGTTTATTAACTGTACCCACTAACTAAGCCACTCCCAAGGTGATTAGCCGAGGATAAAAGGGAGATTTTGCCTACACGGTTTGTTTTTTATGAGAGTTTGGAAGTTAATGTAGTAGTTACCAACGTAACATGCATGGAAAACATTGTTAATGATGGGGACTTGTGCTTGAAGACCTCGAGGTTAGGACCTGGTCTAAATAGATGTCTCTGGCTCTCAGCCACTAAAAAACAAGTGGCTGTGACATTTCCTGGAAAAAGCTTTCCAGCTACGAAAGCATAAAACCTTTGGCCGGAATTACTCCACGTCACCTGGTACCCAAATTTACAGGCAACGTTGGGTCTCACTCTCACAGACGACCGACTTGGTTTTCGTTGCATACATAATTGTATCGGAGATTGGATAAACAAGCAGGTGGCCCACGTGAATCATTTTGCTATCTAAATCAGCGAATTCCATAACAACATGTGTCATCTTCCTTCACGTTTCGCATTCCTATTGACGGAACAGATATCCAACCAAAATTAATCCAGTAAAGCTAAGAGTCCGTTTGGTACATGTGTTTAAAAATTGAAAATTGTTATTTAAAAATATTTGTGAAAATACGTGTGGGTGAAAAAGTGTGTAAAAATACGTGTAATGTTGTTTAAAAACTGAAAATTGTTGTTTGAAAATACAAACCAAATACTCTCTAATACTGTGCTCGTGACGTGGGATGGAAAATAGACTTGAAAATGAACCCATATTTTATGTTGATAGTGAGTTGCCAGTATTTTTAAAAATAATCATAATTATATAATTCAAATGATATAATTTGTTTAAGAGGAGATTCAAATTATATATAGTATTAGTTTACACTTTTGAAAATTATATATTTTTAAAATTTGTAATGAATTATCATTATATATATTTATATATATATGATTTATAATTTAATTGGTTTTAAATTTTTCGGTTTTTACACCTAATAATTCACTTGCCACAAAAATTAAAAACTTAGATATACACATGACGGAAAATTAAACTCCAATTTAAATTCATGTACACATGGCGAAAAATTAAACTCTAATTGAAATCTAATTTAGATTCTAAATTGGATTTCAATTAGAGTCTAATTTTCTGGCATGCGTACATCTAAGTTTTTAATTTTTAGATTTGGATTTTTCGATTTTTACATTCAATAATTTACTTAGCACAAAATTAAAAATAAAATAGAGCACGTGATGTAAAATTGAAAATCCAATTAAAATCTAATTGAATTTTCTCTAAGATTTGGCTATTAATATATATAAAGATAACTCAGACTCAGTCCAAAAGGGCAAAAATACATAGTTTGTTTATATTTATTTAAGGATAAATTGCAAACTACAACTCTAAAGTTGGAAATCATTTGAATATTACACCATGAAATTTCAGAATTTGAATTTTATTCTCTTAAATTCTATTATGTTTGCATCAGCAGTCTTTCCATCCATCTTTTTTCCTTAAATACCACATAAACTTGTCACACGTGTTTAGTTTGTTCAATAATTAAATAATTAAAAATGACATGACATGGATGAACTAATAATGTGTGTGGTAAACTTATGTGGCACTTAACGAAAAATATGAATGGAGGGGCCGGTTGTTGATGCAAATGGAACATAACTTCAGAGGTAAAATCTAGATTCTGAAATTTAAATGTGTAAAATCCAAATATCCCAAAATTTTAGGGATGTAGTTTGCAATTTAGCATTTATTTAATTAATAAATAGGTCAAACACAAACATATTATAAATCATCTTTTTAAGTTTGGTATTTTACTTTATACTCTACTGATCACAATTTTTCATGTATTTATAAGTATGCGATTTGAGATATTTTATATATATATATATATAATTTTTTTCAAAAAAATATTTACAATTTTAATCTTTATATATGTGGGAGCCCGAGGATCGAGGATGAAGTTGAAGGATCGCAGCATTGGTGTGGGAATGCTGCAAGCCATGGGCCCGAGGAAGGAAGCCGCTCGGGGAAGAGAAGAAATGAATCATAGTATGCCCAAAAGACCCCTTCCCCATCCCTAGAATCAACCAACTGGTGGACGCCACAGTGGGACATCCTCAGATGAGTTTCCTGGATGCCTTTCAAGGTTACCATCAGATACCTCTGTCATTGTCCGACCAAGAGAATACAACATTTCGTGCTCCCAATGGGAACTATCATTATCGTGTGATACCTTTTGGCCTAAAAAACGCAAGATCCACTTATCAGGGAATGGTGACGCAGATGTTTGAAACGTAGATTGGGAGGAACATGGAAGCATACATTGATGATATGGTGGTTAAGAGCAAGAAGGTAGAAGAGCATCTGGCCAATTTGGGAGAGACTTTCTCAGTGTTGAGAGAACATAAACTACGCCTCAACGCATCCAAGTGTTCTTTTGGGGTCAGCTCGGGCAAATTTCTGGGGTACATGATTACTCACCGCAGAATTGAAGTCAATCTAGAACAGATCAAGGTTATTCACAGTTTGCACCCTCCTCGGAATCTCAAGGAGGTGCAGAGGTTGATTGGGATGACAGCAGCCTTAAACAGGTTCATCTCTCGATCTGCGGATAGGTGTTGTCATTTTTTCCAGCTGCTTCACAAGTGGAAGGATTTTCAATGGATCGAGGAGTGTGTAACGGCTTTTGAGGACCTCAAACAATACTTGTCCAATCCACCAATACTTTCCTAGCTCGACAAGGAGAAAGTGTTGTATGCATACCTTGCAATCACTGACTACACTGTTAGCTTCATCCTAGTTAGGAACGAGGACGGAATTCAGAGGCTCGTCTACTATGTTAGCAAATCCCTACAGGAGGTTGAAACGCACTATCTTCCTTTGGAAAAGGCAATGTTGGCCATAGTGTATGCCACCAGGAAACTTCCTCATTACTTCCAAGCCCATACCATTGTGGTGCTTACCCGGCTCCCTTTGCAAGCCCTACTAAGGAAATCAGATTACACTAGCACAATTGTTAAATGGGGAACCAAGCTGGGAGCCTATAATGTCAAATACATGCCTCGGACCGCCATAATAGGACAGATCCTGGCCGACTTTGTGGCAGAGTTCACCGGGGGTGCCCCCGAGGAGGGGGAGGCAGTCATGGAGATGTTGGTCATGTCGGCCACTATTGTCCCCCCGTGGAAAGTTTATATGGATGGAGCTTCCAACCGAAAGGGGGCAGGAATAGGGATTGTGTTGATCACCCCCGAGAAGCTGATAATGGAGAAATCGTTACGACTGGATTCTTAGCCACCAACAATGAGGCCGAGTACGAGGCCCTGCTTGCAGGGGTAGCTATGGTCAGGCTGCTGGCAGGAGAAATGGTTGAATTATACTCGGATTCTAGGCTAATCGTGGGCCAAGTCAATGGTGACTTTGAAGCTCGGGATGAAAGGATGCAGGGGTACCTTGCTAAAGTACAGAATGCCCGAGCTCAGTTTAAGAGTTTTATATTGAAGCAAATCCCGAGGGGACAAAACTCTCATGCAGATTCTCTAGCAATGTTGGCCACTTCACTAGAATCAAGTCTTCCTCAGGTTGTTGTTATTGAGGAGATGGACAGCTCAAGTCTTACAGGGACACCTTTGATAAGGGTTTGCAGCCTCCACTTGGGGCCGAGCTGGATGGACCCTATAGTAACCTTTTTGAAACAGGGATCCTTGCCTGAAGACAAGTGTGAGGCGGAGAAGGTACGCAAAGTTGCCCCTTGCTATTGGCTGTCTGGGGAGCAGAAGTTGTACAAGCGCTCTTACTCAGAGCCATATTTATTATGCGTACACCCAGAAGCAGTGGAGCCTTTATTAGAAGAACTGCATGAGGGCATCTGTGGAAGTCATACAAGAGGAAGGTCTCTAGCACATAGGGCCCTCACCCAGGGGTATTGGTGGCCTAACATGCGAAAAACTGCTCAGGATTATGTGAAGAAGTGTGACCAATGTCAGAGGTACGCCCCGAATATCCATCAACCAGGGGGGATACTGAATCCTTTGTCTAGCCCCTGGTCATTCGCTCAGTGGGGCTTGGATATAGTGGGACCTTTTCCCCAAGCCATAGGAAACCGAAGATGGCTCCTCGTCTACACCGACTACTTTACCAAGTGGGTGGAAGCCGAGCCCCTTGCCAATATCAAGGACGTGGATGCTAAGAGGTTCATCTGGAGGAACATTGTCACCAGGTTTGGAGTTCCTCACACACTAATCTCAGATAACGGTCTTCAATTTGACAGTAAAGCCTTCTAAAGATATTGTGGGGAGTTAGGAATTAGGAACGGGTATTCCACACCTGCTTATCCTCAGGGGAATGGGCAGGCCGAGGCCACCAATAAAGTTATAGTGTCTGGGCTAAAGAAAATGTTGGACGATGCTAAGGGAAAATGGGTGGATGAACTACCCCACCTGTTATGGACCTATCGTACTACACCCTGAAGATCAACAGGAAAGACCCCTTTTTTCAATGACCTATGGGTTAGAAGCAATAATCCCCCTTGGGTCTGGATTCCCAACTCTGAGAACGAACCAATTCAATGTTGAAGAGAACCACCATTTACTCTTAGACAGCCTGGACCTGGCCGAGGAAAGAAGAGAGGTAGCAACGGTAAAGATGGCGTACTACCAACAGAAACTTAAGCAAAGGTATGATAAAGGGGTGAGAGCCAGACCATTGGCCCTAGGAGACCTGGTCTTGAGAAAGGTGGCGGGAACGGCCAAGAACCCTTCTTAGGGCAAGCTGGGTCCTAACTGGGATGGGCCATATAGAATCACTTCCATTGCTGGCATTGGGGCCTACTATCTTGAAAATTTGGATGAAAATGTAATTCCTCGCCCTTGGAATGTAAACAATCTACGGCGTTATTATTATTAATAAATTCTGTTGCCATTCATATCTTGCTTGGTTATATCTTGTTTTGGATGCGTTTGTAGAGACAATTGGCCTGTTAAATATTCTAAGTGTTAAACAGAACTTAGGCCTTATCTGGCTCCTCGGGTCACAAGCTTAGGGTAAATTAACATTGCAAAAATATCTTAAGTGTTAAACAGAACCTAGGCCTTGTCTGGCTCCTCGGGTCACAAGCCTATGGTAAATTAACATTGCAAAAATATTCTAAGTGTTAAACATAACCTAGGCCTTGTTTGGCTCCTTGGGTCACAAGCCTATGGTAAATTAACATTGCAAAAATATTCTACGTGTTAAACAGAACCTAGGCCTTGTCTGGCTCCTCGAGTCACAAGTCTAAGGTAAATTAACATTGCAAAAATATCCTAAGTGTTAAACAAAACCTAGGCCTTGTCTGGCTCCTCGGATCATAAGCCTAGGGTAAATTAACATGGACAAATTTGCTTAAAAGGACTGAACAGTAAAGGCCACGGGCGTTTCCTCGAGTTTCTGGGGTAGTGCCAGCAAGTTCACTTTGAAAGTCCCAAGTCCAGTTTCAAGTAAGTGTCAGGTGATAATTTGCTTAAAATCCATAAGTTAGTTTACTCTTTATGTTGTGATAGCATTATGAATTGCCCTGGTGTGATCATTATGAATGAAAGAAGTTGATGTGATATATAAAATAACTTGCGCAAAGTAAATAGTAAAGAAATGTACAAGTGTTAAAATAAACGAAAAAGGTTAAACTTCAAACTTTTTCATTAAAAATTACAGAGCTGAGGTACAAAAACAAGGAAAAGGGGGGCACTAGCTATACAGCCCATTACAAAAATTGCCTAAGTCTTTCCTAGTTTAAGACTAAGCTAAACTGTTGGCTCCTTTTCCTTGGTCCCTTTCTTCTCCGGCTCTTTCTCCTTTTTCTTTCTCTTCAACTGCTCCACCTCAACCGTCTTCGGCCTCCATGTCTGTCACATCCACTGGAGTTGGAAGTTCTTTTGTCTTCTTTTTGCCTTTGGACGAAGTGGAAGAGGGAGCGTCACCAGGCTGAGCCGAGGAAGAAAGGGGAGCAAAGTTGGGGTCTGCTGGAGGCTGAAGGAGTGTGGGGGCCAGATGCAGAGCTAGAGGGTAGTACACCTTATCAGGAGCCTGAAGCTCTGATTCAATGCTTACCCCCGCAGCGTTCATGGCTTAGCCCCACACCTCCAAGCAGAAGGCACGGGCAATGTCTCTTAGCTAGGCAGTGAGGCTCTCTGCTATCTTATTCATGCCCGCGTCGTAAGCAGCTTGCTCGGCCTCAGCTTTCTCAGCCTCCTTGGTTTCCAGCTGCTTTTTTAGTTGTTTTAGCTCCACAATTGTAAGGGCCATTTTATTTTCGGCCTTCTTTTAGGCCTCTAAGGCATCGACGACCTTTTTTTCATAGCCCTTAAGGGTAGACTCCACATTCCTATGGGCTTTTTCCACCTCGGCCAGTTGGGCAAGAGTCTCTTTGAGCTTCTTGTCCGCGTCCGAGTGGGCCCTCTCGGCAGCCTCCAGTTTGTTCTTGGCATCCCTGGCCATGTCTAGGGAATGGTCCACCCATTCCTCCGCCATGAAGGCAGCTTGGACGGCTTGCAAAAAAAAAAAAACAAAAAACACACAAGTGTTATATGGTGTACATAAAGTCTTAATGAAAAGTAATCAAATGGGATTAGTTCTATACCTTAGCCAAATCTTGCTTCAAAGCAAGGAAGACTTCGCGCTTCCTAAAGGATTTCAACTCTGCCATGTCTTTTGGCAGACACAGTGCCTTCTCCAGGCACTCGGACATCAGGCCTGAGCTACCCTTTTTTGGGTCCCTCAGGTTGCCGTCATCCAACACTAGGTTGCTCGAGCTTAGGGTAAAAATGGGCCTCCAGATGGAGGCCTTCTTCGGTTGGTCTCCTCCAACCTCTTTGGAAGTCCTAGTGAAAGTGGACTTCTTTGATTGCCCCTTTCTGGTCCGAGCTTCCTTAGCTGAGGGCTGATGGGAGGACTGTGTTATCTCCCCTTCCTCAGTGCCCTCGGCGTCTTTGCCTCCCTGGGCCCTTTTTCTTTTCTTGTCCCTGGCATCAGCAGGAGACTTGTGTGTAGCTGCCGGGGTGGGGGGACAAGGTACCACCGCCACGGCTAGGGAAGAGCCCCCAGCGTAGGCTGTGAGCAGAGCGAGCAGGTCTGGAGTTTTCTCCTCGAAACCCATTTCTACTGAAGTGTGGGCTTGTGATGTACTGGGAGCGTCTGTGTGGTAAAAAACGTCAAAGTCTTTGTCTGTCACCTCTTGAACAGACTCAAACGTGGACTTCCGGACTCGTCGTCCGATGGGATGGGTGGTTCTTGCGAGTAGATGAGTCTGGCAGCTAAAAGGGCGGGGAGCTAAGCGTCATGGGTCCCCTTAGAAGGAGGTTTTGTCAGCAAGAAACCTGGTACTTCCACGTTGATTAGAGCCAAGCGAGGATCCTTGGCTCTAATAACGTTCTTAGGACTTTGGAAGCGTTTGGTGGATGGCGTGTACTCAAGGATGACGTGGGCTGCCCTAAGCTGTTTGTCCTTGTGCAAAAATATCTCTGATCTAAGGATCCTATTCAGGTCCTTGAAGTTCACCAAGTGCTTAGTTGGGGCGGTGTGGTATTCGTCTGCAAAAATAAATAAGAAGAATTGTTAGTGAAGTGAATAAATGAAAAACTTTCATATGAATAAAGTTAACTAAAATTCCTAAGTATCACTCCGGTCCTCGGGAACCCTACCTGGTTCCCCTTCCTGGGTAGGGCAGTGTATTCCATCGTGCCAGCCTCCCGAGACCAGAAGAAAATCCTCGTCCATGCCTTTGCTTGAATCAGGCAGGCAGGAGATTAGCTTAACAACGGAAACCCTACACTTCATGTAATATTTGGTTTTTTTCCCCTTTCTGGTAGTTGTACACCCAGTTTACATCGTGCCAAGTAAGATTAGTCCCCATTCTACAGTTTATTGAATCTACGCACCCGAGGATCCTAAAGATGTTAGGGGAACATTGGGTTGGGGTTAACCTATAGTTTATGAGATAGTCCCGGGTTACCCTTCCCATGGGAAGTTCCATCCCGCCTTCAATGAAGGCAATCATAGGAATGACTACGAACTCGGGAGGTCTGTTTAAGACCAACCATTCACCCTCCTTATAGTGTTGGATTACTCTTGATAAGCTACTCTCAATTAGATATTAAGATAATCCATATTTCTACAAAAATGGGATTGAGTTGGAATTCAAATATCCTCAGACATTTGCCCTTGTGCGATTTGCAATCAAACATGAGAAGAATTTTCCAACATTTTTAAAAATCCTAAAACTTTACCTGGACAAAACATCCCTTTAAAGTTTTCAAATTTTGATATATACTTTTAATGTTACATATCTTTTTTATTTAAGCCATTTAGTTTATGTACCGTGAAGAGGTGTCTCTTAAGAACCTACTCAACTTAAAATAACATAAATTTATGAATTCAAACATTAAAACTTTATATGGTAAAATCAAAATGCCACAAAGTTTAAGGGTTTAAATCGAAAAATAATATCTATAAATTGCAATTTGCCCCAAAATTTAGGGTTTAAAATGATATAGTTTTGAATGAAAAAAATGTCACTATTTTGAGCTTAGTTAGCTCTTAATGGATACCTCGTTAGTCGTTACAATGCATTAATGGAATAACATTTCTTTTTATAAGAAATTAATGGAATAACTTAAATCCACAAATCCAATATTTAAAATCTTAGGAGAAATAATCAAAATTATCTTCTTTCTCTTTATTATTATTTTTTAAATATAAGAAAGCTGCCAGTGGCTTTAGTTATTGCATATGAATTGGCACGCGCTTTATTGTATGGGGCGTGAATAGTGTCGTACGAGGAGATATGTGTTGTAGACTAGCGTGGCTATGACAAAAGGGTGGCGTAGGGCTGTAATTGTAAAATTGTTGGAACGAATTAACGAAACTGGAAAAAGGCTATTTCCACTCCGTTGATGAAAAGAAAAGGAAAATATGTGTTTTGAAATAAATAAAATGTATTTTACACTTTAATCCCTTTAATTTATAAAAAAATTAAAAGATAGAAATGTAATTTTACACAAGTAAAAACTTTTTAAAAGAATGAGAATAATTTTATGGATTTTGATAGAAAATTGAAAATAAAAAATTAGTAGGATTTATGGAAATATTTTCTCATCACATTTTGGGATTGTTTGATAGGGTAATTTAAGTAACATTTCTCAATTTTTAAATAACATTACACGTAATTTTACACACTTTTTCACCCACGTGTAATTTCAAAAAATACAAATAACATACTATAACAACGTTACCAAAATGCTTTTATTTTTCTTCTCTTGTTCTTTTTTAAACAAACAAAAAACAACAAAATTTTTTTTTTCTTTCTTTCTCTCCCATTCTCTCAAACCAAATATTTCCTTTGTTTCTTTTGCTGCTTTCACACACAAATATTTTTTTTTTTATCTTTTATTATTATTATTATACTGTATCTTGATGGGGAAGTGATAAAACATAATGGATCACATAAAAAAGGGTTTTCCCGAGTTCCTAAAATGACCACAAGAATCCTTTTTGTGTGCTTCTGTTTCTGTTTTTGTGCAACAGACCATAAAACCAGGACAAAGAAATTCTATTACAAGAAAACCTCATTTCAGGATATGTTGGTCCCCTTCACTTGCTGCTCACTACTCACATTGCTCTTTTTTTCACAATTCAAGGACCACATTGCCCTGACTCCTCTTTACATCCACACATATTTATTCGTGAGAGAAGTTTATGATATTTCTGAAGCTCTCTGTGGATGTTCAAAATTGTAGTTAATTTTGATACCTTTAGGTCAAGATAGTTGGGATTCAACTCATTATAACTCACTCTAATTGAAGTTCAATGAGCTAGACAATGATAGGTGGTGGACTGTGGTTATAGTAGCAGCTAGCAAAACACCATTCACCTGTTTTGAGAATTGGAAACAAATATTGTAGATGCCCTTTTTGCTAGGCATTATCCATTGTGCCAAACCAACCCCACCTTATAAAATAATGACTGAAAATATGGACTATAAAAATGGGTAAGTAAACTGAGTGATTCATATTAGCCCCAAAAGAAAAAGACCCTAAAGTGACATAAATCTGGTCAACAGAGAGCAACAAGTTTGACGAAAAAATTGACACACACAGTCTTACATAGAAATGGTAGCGCATTAAATTAGTAAACAAAAAGAAGCAGCTCTCTGTAGGAATCAAATAAATATGGATTGCTAATTCAACAGTAATTTAAAACCAATGGACCTGTCTAGATTTTAGGATGTGGGTAGTTTTAACAATCAAATAAAACCAATATTTCATCACAAAAGAACAAACCAAGAAATCAACACACCTATGAGTGAACGCAAAGAGTGCTCCCCGGGAGCTTTCTTCTTTAACTTAGATTGCCATAATGTTTAAAATGAGCCTCAGCCAGCTCTAAGTCCTCCTTTTATAGGAGCGAAAAAGTGAGCAGTAAAATTCCCGCCCATAAGTGAGGGGAAATGAGGATTGTCGGATCTTGATCAAGCCATAGAATGTGGGGAGACAAGCAGCCGCCTGACGCCATAAATGTGAGATCATGGATTCCGAAGCGCCAGGTGCGTACGAAAGACAGGTGAAAGGACGTTGATATGTGGGAACGCATATGGCACGTGCATATTTTACTTGTGAGACTAAAACTTCGCTTTTGTCTCATAAACAAATAGCGAACGTTTTAGGGGGCTATTGTGGGAGCCCGAGGGCCGAGGATGAAGTTAAAGGATTGCAACATTGGTGTGGGAATGTTGCAAGCCATGGGCCCGAGGAAAGAAGCCACCCGGAGAAGAGAAGAAATGAATCATAGTACTCTGTGGTATTCTAAGTGGGAGCTGGAGTCTGAAGAGAGTGGAAGTCAATGGACAGTAAGGAAGCTTCTGGTCTGGTGTAACCTGTTGCATCCGCATTAAATGGTGGACAATAGCTTTATCAGCCGTATTGATGTAAAAGTGACTTGAACAGTGTAAGCCACAGCTAAGCAGATTTCTTCCACCATCTGCTTCAGATGTGAAAGGTAACAAGTGTCAAAAAAGGTGGGAGGTTAGGTGAAAATGGATGGTGAAGATGTGATGAAGGTAGAGGTATATAAGGAAGGGGTAGAGCACTGGAAAAGGGATTGGAAAAAGAGAAAAGAAACAGAAGGAAGATCATTGAGAGAAGAGAGTGAACAGTATTACTTTTTATACAAACTTAGTCTCCTCGGGAGAACTTGTGGAGAGCCTGATACTCATTTGTTTCTAAATACAAACCTTATTTTTCCTTGTAGCTGTCCTTGGGCAAAGCCCTCTGTTGTTGATTAGTTCCCTCCTCTTACAAATTTTATTGGTTTGGGCCAGGGTTGAAAGGCACAACCCATTACTCTAAGTGCGCTTGGACTACAAATTTTCTGGTCCTTACAATATATGTATAAATATAAAATATATTTATACAAATTTGATTTTTTTATTTTTTTATAATTTGATAGTTAGAGATAATGGATTTGAATCTCAAACATCTTCGTTAAAAATACATGGTGTCCATTGAACTGCAAGCTCTTGGTTATATAGATCTAATATCGAATTGTCTAAATATGCAAATTATTCTATAAGACATCAAATTATTATTTATTTATTGCTAAATATAAAGAGTTGATTTACAAGTAAAATTTTGTGTAGGATTTGTTTTTATATATGTAAAATAAGGTTAATGAATCTAACTTTTTTATTAGTACATAAATTAAAGCATTATTTTGTCTTGCTAACTCTAATAATATAATCTCAAATATAATTTTTAATTAATAATTATTATAGTATTAACATGTGAGGGGTGAGAAACTTAAGTTTAGGTGTGTAGTTCATATTGGGAAAGAATGAGTTAATAAAATAGTTCGAAAAGAAACTTAAACTTATTCGACAAGAAAATGATGCAAGCTTGAATGTGTAATCTATATTTGTAATGAGCTCAAACTCAATTCTTATTTAAAATCAAGTTAAATGAACTAATTATGAACTTTTAATAATCAAAAAGTAAAGATTAATATGAAGAATTATATATAAAATTTAAAGAAAATATTTCAACAAAATAATTAAATCAAATTAAAAAAAAAAAAGTAGAAATAAGAGAATAAATATTACTTTAAGTTACATGACGGATGCACATTGACTAAGACCAAGTTTTTATAATAAAGGATGCTAAGATTATAATAGATTGTGAAATAGTTTAATATAAATAATGAATTTCCTTTTAAATTCCTTTTAAGTTATGTAATTGAATTTAATAGAAATAGTTTTTATTTATTTATAAAAATGTTATCTAATTTTCACATAAAGTAAACTATTTTAATAATTTGAATGTACTTGTAACGAGTCACATGACGAAATTATGTCGTACAATCTTGTAATGAGTCACACGACATGTATGACTCAACTTTTATCATTAAAACAAAATATTGTGGAAGATTATTAATATAGCATAAAACAAATAATGAAACTTTTTTTCTTTATTTTTTACAAACTCTTAGTAGTAATATTGTAATAAAAATAATATTTTTCAAACCTAGTAATATATAGTTTTCACTTTTTTTTTTTTTTTTTGAGAAATAATTACAACATGCTGCTAACCCCGCAGCTCGAACCCTTTCCCCCCTAGACCCCCAAGCACTTTGTACATGGGGAGATACTAATTCAGCTACAAGGCCTTTGGCTATATAGTTTTCACTTAGAGCAACTATGTTAACTATTTTAATCTACATATAGTGCGCTACATGTCATAAGGAGAAAAAAATTGAAAAAAACTATAATAAAAAAAAGGACGTGTACTTGTTGCCACCACAATGTGTAGGATACAATTTGATTATATAATATTTAATACGTTGACAATACAAAAGACCCATTTTACTAACAGATGAGCAATAACATTGGAATCTCTCGTATATATGATGAATGTGGTAGATTCCTGTATTGAGTTTTTGAGTCTTGCTAGATTGATCTTAGGTTATTCAATCTTTGAATCATGTTGATTCTTGTATTTGTATTGCGTTGTAAGCTGGTTGTTCAATAAATGTATGATCATTCATTAAGAAAACGAGAAAAAGAAAGGATTTAGGATTTTGGTTGGATTGGTGTCACATTGTTTTCAGCAACAAATCAAGTTTCCATTTATTGCATATTTGAGAAAAAATCAGTTTTCTTTGAAAAGAAAAGGAGTGATATGACATGAAAGTGAATGATTAATAGAATGATAAAATGGCGAGCATGTAATATTCTGGGTATTAGCATTTAGCATCAGCATTTAACTTTTAATTTTTATGTACAATTTTTTAAAATTTTGTTTTTTCTGTATTTTTTTTAAATTTTTTTTTCATTTTTCTAAGTATAAGTATATTTTAACACAGTTTCGGCAAAAAAATTTCGACAAAAAGCTAGATAAACCGTTCCAGACTATCTCTTTTTTATTTATATTTTGTTGGGTTTGCTCGGTAAGCATATAATTCTATCTCAAACATGGAATATTCCTCTACACCAGAACCTGAAAATAACTCCGAGGATCAGGCCAATCAGGATTTCATTGAAAGCAGCTGCATGAGGATGAGAATATGGAGACAAATGCAAATTGTTAAGAGGTGATGGAGATGGTTTGGTTTCAAGTTTATTGTGTGTGGGGATCGCATGCAAATTGCAAAAGTTGTGGTGGTGGTGGTGTCAAACAAGAAAGATATTGGGCCCATGTAGCAGCCATGTTCGATTGGTAAGTGATGAGAAGAAAGGTTGGTCTACGCCTACTTCCTCCATGCTCTCCTATAACCAAAATTGTGGACTGGAATTAAACGTAACAAAACTCCGCCATTGAGGTCACATCCATTTCGAAGACTGTAGGGTCCAATGCCAGCTAGGTATTAATAGCGTCTTCTTGTCTTGGTGGGACTTGGGAGGTAGGCCCGGTGGGCTTTCATATTAGGATTCATATCACATTTTTGGCTTTTTTTCTCTTGAAGTTTATTCCTATTTTGACTTTAAGCTCGGCATTTTGGCCCAAACCCAACCCAAAACAATCTCATCACCATGCCTATCCACTGTAGACTGTAGTTAAACAATTTCAATTTAAAAAAATAAAAATAAAAATCTAATCTCGTGCACACCCGCACAAGCACACACCAAAGTGGCCGATTTGGCCTATCTGATCAACGTTGTTGTTGCTCTCTCTCTCTCTCTGTCTCTGTCTCTGTCTCTGTCTCTCTGTCTCTCTGTCTCTCTGCAAGAAAGAGAGGCTGTCGTTGAGATTAGGCATGGTGGTGGTCAATCTTGGCCATGAATGGGCGATTCTTGGGTAGTAGGAGAGTGATTTTATCATATATAGAGGTTGTAGTGTACGAGATGAACCCACTTTGGGACTGAAAGAATGAAGAAAGAATTACGATTAACAAATTTTGAGAACTTTGCTCAAACAAAATGATCGCATATAGAAACCACAATTGAAAAATACAAGCGAACTTTTCACTTTGATATTTTTTATGTGTACTAAAAAGAATCAATTGAGTGAAATAGTAGATAGATTAACTGTAATCTAAAAAATTATGTTGAAAAAACGAGTCAAACTAAATGTTTTCTATTCCTAATAGCTAGTAATAACTATCCTAACAGAGTTTTAAAGTTCAAGGTATGTTTGGAACCAGAGAAGAGGAAAGGAGAGGAGAATAGAGAAGAAGGTGGTTGGAATATATGTCCAAATATAAAGTTATATCTATTCCAAAGTGACCTTTAAAGTTGTGCACCTTTATTGGTAACTTGTCCTTATTTGTAAATATTGAATCATATTTGGTTTTTTTACTGACTTTTTGCACACATAATTCAATATATATATATATATATATATATATGTGAGGGCCAGTCAGCCAGAGTATACTATTACGACTGTACGAATTGGGCCTATGGCCCAATCCGAGGATGGCCAAATAAGGTTATTATGGGAAGGGTATGAGTAGAAAGGATAAGAATTGTATATGATAGTCTAGAATATGTCCAAGGATAAAAGTCATCTCGGAAGCAGAGATCCGAGGACAGTGAGAAGGTCTCATCATCCAGGGTACTTTTCGAGGATGCATCATGATTAGAAGTCGGTCATTGGATAAAGGATGAGTAAAGGGAGGCAACAAATATCTTCAAAGCTGCTACCTCCACATTAAATGCCCTCCAACTAATTCTCTGGCCGCATTAATGTGGAGGTGATACCTGAACAATGGTTAAACAGCCTTACAGCTACTAGTTGAAGGTTCTGGCAGGTTTTGGATGGGACAGAATGGAGTTCTTAGAGCCTAACCTACATGTGTATGGTCAAGATATACCAGGATTATAGTATATAGCATGGAAGAGTCGCCTAAAAAAAAAGGGAGACACAAAAAGAGAAGGAAAAAATCTTTGTAATGATCCTATGAATTCCTGTAACTCAAATTAAGAACTCAACCTTAATATATAGCTCCTCAAACTACGCTGAGGACATATTTTATCATTTTATCTTCACTGATTTCTCTTAAATAAATGATAGTTTTTATCTTTCTTACTGGATAGAACTAGTTCTTTCACCCACGCTCTATAAATTCATTGTTTGAGCTTGGTGGGCTGAAACCCAATCCCATTTTGGGTCAGATCCAAATCTCAGTCCCTACAATATATATATATATATAAATATATATATATATATATATATTAGATTTGCTATATGTAGAATTTTGTCTTAGTTGTATCATGTAACGATTTACATGTAACTTTTTAGCAAATTCACTCTTCAATTTGTTCTTTTTCCATTGTTTTTCCCTTTAATTTTCAAACAGATATTTAGTGTGGGTGACTAGGCCAGAGGTTGCAACAGATTCAGAAGTCATAACTATTTAGTTTCAATGCATATCCATATTTCTACCCAAAAAAAAAAAAGACTGATTGGGTTAATAACAGGCTTTGTGGAGTATGACAAAACAAACTAGGCCCATTCATAGTTTGCTTTTATTTTTCCTAACTTGAATATTGATATCACATCTACATTCTACAATAACCTTTTTTTTTTTTTTTGATAGACACGTCTACAATAAATTCTAAATACGGATACGTGGGGACCACGCTTTAGTGTAGTGGAAGTGGATGATATAAAATGTGCATAATTTAGCAAAAAAAATTAAAAAGATATAAAATGTCCTTAATTAGGTGGATTAGGTCCCATCTTCCCCGGAAAAAATTAACTGATTGGCCTTAGCGTTGGAGCAACAATGAGCAATCGCTCTTGTCAAAGTTTAATTTTCATAAGAAAGCTACTTTTTGATAGATGATAATGATATTGATGTATACTAGATCCAGTCTAGTTGTAACTTGTAAGAAAATACCATCCATGCTTGGATAAATGTATATGGATTAGATTTTCCAACCTTTAGCTTATTAGGCTCTTCTTTTTTAATTTTTTTTTAAAGGCTTTCTTTATTTATTCTATAAAAATGATATGATATACATATATATATATATACACATACATATGAATTTAAAGATGATATCGAAATTATAGTTAGTAATATATTTTATGTGTATAATACGATAAATGTATGTACATCTATAATTCGGTATCATTCAAGAAAATTGCATTTCAAAAAATCGGCAAAAACTATGGAAACAGAGAAAAAACATTACGTGCATAGTATGTGTATAATACATTTACTTTAAAAAAATAAATTAATATTTTTCATATAAATATTTTTTGAGATAAATACAATAATATAGATTATTCTCACCAATTTAATTTGAAATAATTTAATTAATAATGAAAATTATTTCAATATTCATTAATAAAACAACGATAAAACTAACATTCATCCAAAAACTAATAATTCAAAATAAAAATCTTCACTTATTAGTCATTAGTGTCTTTAAAAGGATTTTTTTTACTATTCAATCTGTTCAGAAGTGTTTTTGTTTTTCTTTTTAGAATCACGTCCAAAAGTTACTAACAACTTACAATTACAAGTATATATATATAAATATATATATATATATATTATACAATAAATATATATAATATTAAATCATATCCGGGTATATTCAGGAGAAGAAAAAAACCATACAGGTTTGAGGAGGAGTAATGCAGATAGCAAATATAGGCGAAAGAGATTAAAAATAAAAGAATAAAAGAAATTAAAGATAATAAATTATAGATAGCACTTATATAGTTGCCTGGGAATTTGGAAGAGGGAGGCACAACCGCACAAGAACAATTAGTTCTGAAAGTATAGCAAGGATGGAGGATGGTAACTGTGGGAACCAAGGTTAAATTAAAGAGTAGTGGGCCTAGACTGAGCCCAAAAAGGGCCCAATGGTATGCTAGTAGAAGAGGAATGGGCCCAAACTGAGTGACCCGAGGAAGGTTTGGATCAAAAGCCCGGGCCAAGGAGAAGGGCAAGCTCAGAAGTATAGGCAAACGATTGAAGATTATCAGGCCATGCCTAGGACACTATCTGGCAAAAAGAACAGTGATTTACCCCGGTGAAGGTTGGAGAAAGCTTCATGATAAAGCCATTATCTCCTTCGTATTAAATGCACTGCACTAACCAGCCGTCACATTTATCATTTATGGTTGAATAACTCTCCTAAACAGTGCTTTGACAGCCTATTATCTACACAGCTCAACCTCAAAAGAAAGAGAAGAGAAAGATAGGGCAAGTATCTCACTCAGTGAATCATCCGCCCTACAAGTGGACGGTTGAGATGGGAGCAACTAAACTATAAAGAAGAAAAGATCCCTTGTGTTAAGGGATCGGAAAAAGATTATGCCTAGAGAGAGAGTAATTATTGTGAACCTTTGAGTATTTGTACTGTGGCTATCATTGTGTAATATTCTTCCTCGACCAACCCAAGGAGAGTTTATAAATAGAAGAATATTTTCCACTTATCATTTTTCTTAGCCTTTAAGTCTTTTTACTTTGAGTTTGTTTTCACTGCATTACTGTTAGCTTTTAAGTCCATATCTACAAATTAGTTGTTTAAGTTAAGGGGCCCAACCTGAGAGGGTTATTCGGTTTTTACCCCTTATAGTAATATTGATACATGATAATTGAATTTTCTTTCTTAAGGGTTTTTTTTTTTTTTTTTTTTTTGTTTAATAAAAATTAGAATATTTAGATTCTTGCTTTTTATATGCAGTGTATTCGCAGGCAATTATTATGTTATCTAAATATAACGATAATTGTATTTTTCATTTGAGAGAAACACGTTTATTTTCGTATAAATGGAAACCAATAGCCAAATGCGAGATTTTACATACGTGAATAATACATGTATGTTACACGTATTACCCTACTATGATAGAAATTATATGATTTTTTTTAGAGGAAGAAATAATATGATTTAAACCTAGAAGGCACCGTAATTTTGATATTCTAATACATACTAAACTTGTATAGCAATGTAAAATAAAAGGTCTGGTTAATGGGTGCTCTAATGGCATTTGTTAATGAATCATTTTAAGAAAGTTTTGAAATCATTTTCATGGAAAATATAAAAATTTGTAAAAAAAATCAGGTCATCCATTAACGTTTTCCTAAAATAAAATATATTTCATACACGCAATTATTTTTTCCTATAAGAAAATAGTCTATGTCTTTTATAAAGTGAATTTGCATTTTGCAATAGTGTCTTTTATAAATTAGGTTTTATGATTATGAGTTTTTAAATTGATTTTGTTCAGTTCATATTATAATTTTATATTATAGACAATATTTATTTTATTATGATATTTCATGGTTTAGATTTACTTTTAGAAATATAAGTTTTAGAAGAATAAACACAAGTAGAATAAAATACTCCCATTGATGTAATAAATTATATAAAAAAATTAAATTATTTTCTAAATGCGTGTAAAGCTTTCATAATTTTAATGAAACACTAGGTTAGACAGTTACAATTTCTTTAGCAGAAAGAAGTTTTCCAAAGATAAAATTGATATATGTCACCAATCTGTACATTTAGATTACTAATTTACTTATTTCTCAAAAAAAAAAAAAGATTACTAATTTACTTATTTAAAACTTTTTAAAATATCATTTGTTTTTCAGATACAACTATTCTTTATCAACTTTCAGTGGATTAGTAAAAACTTAATCCAAGCTCAAATAGATTAACCATACTATCAATTTGAAAGAAAATGTTAACAAAATTTGAATATTAATTAGTAATTCCACTTTATAAAAAGCAAGAAGAAGAATTGTAATTTAAATTAAATTGTATCCAGATTTTGAAGTTTGTAAACTATGTGTATAATAACTCGACCACACAACTCCTCAAGATTATTTTTAATGATGATAATTGTCAACTAATAAGTAATAAGCACAAGTTTCACAACTTATTTGGCTTGTTATGACCAGAGATGGAACCAAGATTTGAGCTTAGGGAGGGTTGAAGCAAAGGTATCTATTTTGTACTGGGGGTCATTTTAGTTTAGTCAAAGAACCCACATTTTTTTATTTAAGAACTTTTAAAAAATGTAAATTCATGTCTTTTTTTTTAAGTTTTAAATTAATATCTAACTTAATAATATATTGCACAAGATACGTTTAGATTGCTATCCAAGGGAGACAATTTTGTACCAGATTGTGTTTTGATTTGACCAAGGAAATGATATATTTCAGACTTTTCAGTACAAGCCAATATTGGTGTACTGTTTCGAGGTTATATAAATATATATATATCTTAAAATTCATATAATTTTTTTAAAATATTTTAAAATTATAAGCCCAATATCTTAACTTTGTTTTGTTTAACGAGTCAATACGTTAACCCTTAACATAACATATTAGTCCAATGATAATACATTAATACTAGTCGCTAACCTGTGCTATGCACGGGAACCTACCTATTTGTGAGGCAGACTAAATTTTTTTTATAAAATCTTAAATTGATTAAGAAACTACACTATTGCATAATTTGCTCTTGTATGACTTCAATTTGTGTTACAATTTGATGAAGAAGCCATTGCTTGAATATGCAATAGCTTACAAAAAATTTGTCAAACAGTTTCAGATATTGCAAAAAAATAACTCAAGAATTCAGATATTAAAACTTCTGAAAGACCAAAAAATATTAAAGAATCAGATGATTCACTGCTTAGAAATTATTGAAACAAAACAAAATATACATGATTAAACAATTGAGAAATATTAAAGAAAGATGAGTTACATTCAAAAGAATAATTTCAATTATTGCAAGCTTTTTTATCTTGTAAAAAACGACTAAATAGAGTTTGATGGTTTATGTACAAAAATTACTGTTTAAAAAATACATGAAAAACCATAAAATAAATTTTTTTTTTTAACAAAGTAAAGGAAAAGAAAATAACATAAGAAGAGCTCATAACTCTACTCGGTTTAAAAAAAAATATTGGGGCTTGCATTGCATTTATAGTGTTCATGATTAACCTTGCAAATTTGGAGATAAATTATCAACGTTTGAGTTTAAGTTTAAGTTGGACTTGGATTAAACAAAAAATAATTTTGTTTTAAAAAAATAATAATGATGAGTTTGAGTTTAAGTTGGACTTGTTAGAATAATAGAGTTTCACTTTTTGTTAAGTTTGGACTAAACAAAAATAATTTTATTTAAATAAAATGATAATTTTATTTAAATATTGTGCTGAAGTGGAAAATTGTGAGAGTTTCAATGGCTTCGGATTAATTAAAAATAATTTTATTTTTAAAAAAATGATAATGATGAGTTTGAGTTTAAGTTGGACTTATTAGAAAGATAGAGTTTCACTCATTATTAAGTTTGGACTAAACAAAAATAACTTTATTTAAATAAAATGATAATTTTATTTAAATATTGTGATAAATTTATTTAAATATTGTGCTGACGTGAAAAATTGTGAGAGTTTAAGAGGTTTCGGTTATATATATATATATATATATATATTTATATACTAGACACTAGATACATGTAATTACAATTGACTAAACAAATAAAAATCAAACTTGGGCTCAACATTAAATAGCAAGTGTAATGTGTTAATATATTGTCTTCAGCCACGCACAATCTATATAAATATATATATATATATATAAAAATTAAAGCCCATATCTTATTAGTTCAACATATAAATAAATAAATAAATAAATGTGTGTTAAAATATTTAATATTTTCAACAAATTTTTTTTTAATGATTTGTCTGCCTTTTCATTTCAAATTGTCAAGTCCTCGGCCACGTGGGTGGATGAGATCAAGAGATAAAAATTAGATAAGTGATGTTAGGTAGGAGAAAAGTAAAAGAAAGGGATTGATGTGTAATTGTGCTTCGCAATTGCACCCTACAACTCACCCTCTCTCTCTCTCTCTCAACATTTTTTTTTTCTATTTTTATTTTTACTTTTAAAATTATTTTTATTCAATGGTTGAGATTTAAATTGTCAAGTCCTCGGCCACGTGGGTGGATGAGATCAAGAGATAAAAATTAGATAAGTGTAATTTCCTTTAAACCAAAAAAAAAAAAAAATAGATAAGTGATGTTAGGTAGGAGAAAAGTGGAAGAAAGGTTTACCAAAAAAAAAAAAAAAAAAAAAGTAAAATAAAGGGATTGATGTGTAATTGTACGTTGCAATTGCACCATACAACTCACCCTCTCTCTCTCAATATTTTTTTTTTCTATCTTTATTTTTACTTTTAAATTTTTTTTTATTGAGATTTAAAGTTAATTTTTGCAAATTTAAATCTCAACCATCGATAACAATTGGGTATTGCACCTGATTTCAATCCAAAAGAGAGTTACTTTTCAATTGGGAACAACGGAAAAATTGAGAAGTTAAAATCTAAAACATAGAGAGAGTCTTCTCAAAAAAAAAAAACACAAAGAGAGAAAGAGAGAGAGAGAGAGAGAGAGAGAGGTGCAAGCGCTCAATGAGTCACAGCTCCATGTACATCAATAACTCCAAGAATCTCAAGCCTCCTCCCTCAGACCCAAACCATCGGCTTTTAGTCGTGATCCATGGCTTCACCTTTGTTTTAGCATATATGTATTTTATTGGTACAATGTGATTTGTTTGGGCTGAGTTGATTTGTTTATGAAGAAGGGAAAGATTTTAGAGGGGGGTGAAGTTGTTTTTTTTTTTTTAAGATTCAATTGGAGTAAGACCTAAATATAGCTACAAAAGACATATTTTTCTGCAACTTAGGGCCTTGGGGGGCCCAGGGCTCCCTTCGGTCCTAACGTGGGTCCGTCCTTGATTATGACCATATTAAAAAGAAGAGAAATGCTAGGTCAAGTCGTTAACAATATTTTTATATCAATTTCTTAACATATCAGTTGTTACTAATGAGCAAAAAAGTAATTTTAATAATTAATCTAAGTGTGTGTTTGGATACCGTTTATTTTGCTGAAAACTGAAAACTTATTGCTGAAAACAATTAAAAAATAATTTCTGGGTGGCTATCCAAACGGAGCTTAAATTAGAATCAATAATAACTTATTATCTAAGATTTATTGTAAAATTGTTGTGAAAAGTAAAATATCAAAAGCCTTGAGGGCCAGCTAGAGCCTAGAAGGCTAGAAGTAGGTTGAGTGGATTTTTCTATCAACTCAAATTTCATGAAATAGATGTTCCTTTTTTCTGATTTTTTTCCCCTTATATATTGATATGTGTAAATGAAATCTCGCCTAGCTACCACTTATTAATTATAGGTGGTCAGGGACCATCGCACACCCTTGGTGTGATGGTCACTCTACAAGTATAAGTACTTGTGAGGTGTGGGGGGTAAAGGTCAGGGTTCAAGTCTCCAGAAAGGAGCTTCACACACATATACACTTTTTATTTTTAGTTTTATTTGAGAAACACACACACATATACACTTAGATTAGGATAGAGTAGAAATTCTATCTTGTATAAAAAAAAAAATTATAGGTGGTCAGGGGCTTTTAATTTGACCCTACATCATTGGTTTCATAAATAAATACTAGCTAACACCAATAAAAAAAATATAAATAAAGAAAAATGCTAGCTAACAAACTTAAACTACACAGCCAAACTTGAAGGATGTAAACGTATAGCTTAAGTTTACGAATAGGTTTTGATTTCCAAATACTCTTTTGGTAATCCCCGAAAACCTTCCTCTTCTTTTTTATTTATTTATTTATTTATTTTTAATTTGGACGTGGCTTTCTTATCTATAATTACGTGATTGAATGGGAGATGAATTTCTGCCAAGTGGGAACTGGGAGTTGTATGTGATCTAAAACCGAAGACGAGGTCTTGCTAACGCAAGGTTTTTGTTTCTGTTTTCAATTATATTTTATTTCCTAAATTTGAAAGATAGCAAGCCAAGCTTTGACTGGCTTATGGGCTCATTGCCTCATTCAGCATTCAGGAAAAAGGAAAAAGAAAGAAGACTTATGGGCTCTCTGTCTATTAGAATGTAAACAAAAATTTTAGTTAATAAGCTAAAGTTCATTGATTGAGTAATTTGTTTTTTGGAGAAGAAACCTAAAGATTTCATTGAAGAAAAAATTCAGTTATAATCGGCTAAAAGTACATTATTTAAGTGTGGAGTAGCGTCTTTCATCCACACAGATAAATCGCTAATATATTTTACATGTATAACAAGGTTGTGAGCCATTGAGTTACTTTGTCTACGGATATGAGAAAAACTGAAGTTGTTAAAAATACTTACATACAAAAGACTTTCTGTTTGAAATAAAGTGTCTAAACGAATCAAAAGGCTCTTACTCACTTCTAACGGCTCAATGCTGAAAGCAATTGATGCGGTCGCCCAAGGCCCCAAGTAAAAAAAATGCCTCCAAATTTCAACCAATAAGGTTATTTCTATCAATGTAATAGTAATAATTAAGCCCAAATATTAGTCAACAAATAAAATAATATTTTTTTATCAAATGAAATACAAACAAAAAAGAGAGGAAAATGCTAGGTCCACAACATTTTTCGCAACACTTTTACAACAAATCTTAAGTAGCAAGTTGTTATTGATGGCAAAAAAATAATTTTAGTGTTGAATTCAAATTAAAACCCGTAACAACTTAATACCTAGAATTTGTTGTGAAAAATATTGTGAATGTAACACTTTAAAAAAAAAAAAAAGAGCAATACACAAAAAAATTCACAACAGAGTTGACAAATTTTTACTAGTTCTTATTTAGGTCCACCATTAACATCACTCTTTTACTTACTGCTATCAATCTGCAACATCAACATGAGTGAAAAAATTTTGTCAAATTTTTTGTGTCTATAGACTTTCAAAAAAAAAAATTTATGTGGTTCATATTAATTAGTAGTAATTTTGCATCTAAAACAAAATAATCAATTTTCGTTTTAGACCCCCTAAATGCATCAAGCCGCATCTGCTCTAAGGGCATTGTGAATGGTCACCTCGGAGTCTCCCTCAAGAATAATTGAGGAAAGACCAAGTTTCCTGGCGAAAACAACAGCTCTTATCGGCCAAAGCTTCAACATCTGCTATGATGACTGAGTTGAGTGCATTACCCAACCATTGAACCGCTTGCCTAGGTTCTCACCTAATATCTTCAGTCTTTATTCCAAATTGCCTGCTTCAGGCCAGCTAATTGCAAATTTCTTCATTCACACTAACTGTAAGCCCAATGGGTCTCTTGAAAATGTCAGAATTGATACCAGTTTCTTGCCTATGGCGCATTTAGTTGCTTCTTCCTTGTACAAGACTATCACATGGTGTGGATCCCGCGTATGAGAGAGACTCAGAGCCTGTTTGACTCGATCCATATAACTGCTACATGAGATAAAATAGAAATACTATTAACACAATAAAATCTCACAACACCCGATCTAATATTTTATTATTTTATTTTGATCTACGAGGGATTGACACGTTAGTTATTGTGAAAATGTTATTTGTCATGGCTTAGCACAACTCATGGAGGTGTGAAAACTGGAGGGAGGGGGTGTTTGGTACATGTACTTAAACAACAGTTTTCAGTTTTTAAACAACATTATACGTATTTTTATATACTTTTTCACCCACACGTATTCCCAAAAAATACGAACAACGTTACTAGAACAACATTACCAAATAAACTCAAATTAGTAATCATTATTTTTAAATAGTAAAGCAATAATAATTAATTGATAAGATTAAAGATGACTAGATGAGAATGTATCTTTTGGAGTGAACCAAATAGAGCCATATGATATCTACTTTACTCAATTACGACACTCTTCGGATTATGCTGAAAATCTTTAGGTTATCATTAAGCAGGCAAATTGACCAAATACGATCAATATATTGGATTCAAGTTGAAACTCCTTGGAATTGGGAGTTTGAAGATTGAGAGAAGAGAATGAAGCTTAACTAGTAATGGTGTGTGTTTGAAGGTCTTGATTTATAATTATTTAAGTGGTGTTTGTTTCATTTGTGTGTGATTAAGGAGCCTTTTTTTTTTTTTTTTTGGAAAAAAGTGTAATTATAAATTTACATTATACTAGTAATAACAATGTAATATCACAATGTAAACTATTTTTTTTTTTTTAAATCTTCATAAGATGTCAAAGTCACACATGAGAATTAGGTTGTGAGTCACTTCATTTGTTAATGACCTATAAAATATGTTTTTAATAAAAGATCCCCATTAGATATTTAAATTGACTCCTTCAACAACAACAATTACCTACCTCCCCCCTCTCTCTCTCTCTCTCTCTCTCTCTCTCTCTCTCTCTCTCTATATATATATATATATATATATAAAACCTGTAATGGTGAATTGAACTACATATCATTCATATCCTCTTGTTTGAGTTTTGAGTACTAATTTCTTCATTTATTGAGCTACTACCTAGAAGATGAAGTATCATATTAATTATTGACCACCTTTGGTGTGGTGGTCACTCCACAAGTATAAATGCTTGTGAGGTGTGGGGGGCAAGGGCCGGAGTTCAAGTCTTCAGGAGGGAGTTTCGCACACATATACACTTAAATTAGTTTAAAGTAGAATTTCTATTTTGTATAAAAAAAAAAAAAAAAATCAATGAGTACTGTTTGTTACACACATGTACACACTTGTTTATAACTAAAAACATTTCAAATTTGAAATTGTGGGTTGAGCCCACATTTTTAGTTATAAAACATGTGTGTCTAGGCATGCGTGTAATAAGATTTGTTTCTCCCAAAAAAAAAAAAAAAAAACACTTTGTAGAGCATTAGTATTGGTGGAGGCATTTTACTAAAATACAAAATTTACCATCAAAATATAACAAAAGTGGGCTGCATCAGTGGAGCCAAACCTATTTTCTTTGCTGCTAAGCTACAGTGCACAGCCAAAAGAATGGCTGTGCACCATAGCTAAGATGGTAAAAAAAAATTATTAAAAGATATATTATTTTATTGTGTTAGTGGTAGTGATTGTTGTTTATTATAGTAGATATTATATTTTATTGTGTTATTTATATTATTTTATTATGTTGAATGCCTAAATAAAATCACTGATATTAGGTGTTTTGTAAAGTGAGATGGTAAAATAGATAAAATGCTTTTTGTGGTGTCAACTAAATTGCTAAATTTTTTACACCAGCAATGCTGATGGTCATAATAAGTTTTAGCTAAAAAATAAATAAGAAAGGGACTTGTCTTCACGTCACATTGTATATGGCAAAATCTCTCGTCACTCATTGTCCTTATCTTCAAAATCAAATCCTCATATTATTATTATTATTAATTTTTTTTTCTAGAATTCAAATCTTCAAGCCTACTACTACTAGTTTCCACAACAATAAAATGCCATCTCTGCCCCTGTATCTCCTGCAAATCACTCAAAGCCAAAGGTCCATCTGATCCAAAAACTTTCAACATGATAGTAGACCCATGTTGAATGCTAATTTTTTAAGGAAAACAAAAAACTTAATATTTATTTTATTAACTTTCAACATGATAGTATCTCCTCCTAATTTTTTAGTTTAATTTTCTTGAACTTGCGATATTGAATATATATATAGGAATTGTGACTATTTACCCTAGAAAAAGAAAGATATTTAGACATATTTTTATCATAAAATAATATGTATTTTATATGTACATTACACAGATTTTCTTTTTACAGTAAAAGAGTATTTTATTTTTATTTTTATTTTTTTACCGGTAAGTGGGATAGAGAGGGTTCAAACTATATATTTTTTTTATCCAAAAGCTTTGCATCTCATCATTTCCGTGATACAACCTACTCTGTTTTACTAGCATAATCAGGGTTCAAATCTCACTTCCCTATTTTTATAAATATCAATTATTAATTTTTTTTCTTTAATTAGAGAAAATTAGGTAATGTGACCAAAATACAACTTCTAACCGCATTCTATTGTTTTTAATAAATAAATTATAGTAGTATTTAATTTGGATATATTTATTGAAGTTTTTTTTTTTTTTTTGAGAAGAATATGTTTATTGAAGTTAAGATTAATATTACATATACAACATTTTTCATAAGTCATAAGTCATAAGTCATAACTGTAAAGTTGTTCCATTATTTTAAAATTTTGAAAAATAATTGTATGATATGATGTACCCGTTTTGGATACAGCTGATAAAGGCAGCGTCTGCGTTTTGGTTTTTTTTTTTTTTTTTTTTGAGAAGAGCATTTCACGTGGGATTATGCTTTTCCAGTGGGTCTCGTGCACTGTTCATAAGACCCACAGGTACTTTATTCAGGAAAAAAAAAAAAAACTTTAAAACTAGGTCCCATAGTACTATTCACACATTTAAAATTTATTTTGTTACAGTATTTTTAGTTTTTAGCAAAATAAGCGGTATCCAAACAGACCCGATATCTAAACTTTCATGACTGCCTCCAATTCTTTTTTATTTTTAGTCGGTTGCAATGATGTTATTACATGTGTCATTTAATTGATTTTTTAAACGCTATATGTCTTACTTACATATAAATAAAAATGGGAGAAGTTAATGGATATTTTAAGAGCATTGGATTAGAAAAAAATTTTAAAAACTTTTATGGGAAAAGAAAAAATAAAGCTAAAATGTAAAACCCAATTTCTAAGTTTCACATAATTCATTTCAGCCCTCTAATTTTACTTTCGTTCATTCAAGTTCTCTATGTTTCAAATTTATTCAATTAAGGCCACTCTGTAAACTTCTGTTATGGAAATATTTTTCAATAATAAATTATTATTTTTTTAATTAAATAAATAAACTTGAAACTTAGAGAGGATTGGAATAAATTCTGGTGAAACTTAAAAAGTAAGTTTTACATTTTAGTAAGAAAAAAAATTGATTTTTTGAACATTTTTTACATTTTTTATAAAAGTGATATAAATTTGTTTTTAACATAGTCTATTAATAAATGGTATAAAAGCACGGGTTAACTGAACCCAACAAAAGATTTTTTGGGATGGAAAAGACAGAGAACCCAACAAAAGTTAAAAGGGAATAAGAAGATTCAAAAATGGAATAAGATCTTTGCTTGGAAGTAAAACAAACAGTCCACCTTAATTTTGTCTTTCTACGTTCCAACTTCCATTCCATATTATGTACACACTAGGCCTCAAAGCTAAAAAACATATTGCTGACATGTGTAAAGTGCGCGGGACCCAGGAATAAAAGTAAAACGCGCACGTCTGCCACTACGCAAACGCACACTACTTGTCTTGTCAGCCAGCGCTGTGATTGCTCTATTATTGGTTTTATCATATTAAACTCTCCTACTCCCACCTTCAACAACCACTCCCCGTAAAAGTCAATATCGCCAACGCCAAAGCCCACAATTTTTGCATTATCTATCAAACTCAAACTTCAACTTCCTCTTCAATCTTTTTGACATTCAACAATGCCTGTAATATGCATATATTTATTTTTTACTCAATTTTTTTTAAAAGTAGACACTTCCATGTGTGTGATAGAGATGGCTATCACCAATTCGCCACCTCCATTGGTAACAAATTCTTAAAGCTAGTTATGGTGACCTGGTCAGAAACATATGCCACCTTCCACAACCACGAGGTCCCCATTTTCAAACTTCGTTTTCTCCGTTTAAATACTCATCTGTAGCATGAAATATCTGCTTACATCATTCTAGTAAGTATTTCTTCGTTTTTTGTGATAACCTTTACAAATATGTACAATTTAATTATTAATGGCATTTTGGCTGCTTTGTTTCTTCTCAAGCTGTAATATGGGAGTAGAGCCTTGAGTGATTCTCTTATTTTATATTCTTCTTGGAGCCTTGTAGGTTTATTTTTGCTGTACTTTACTTTGAGTTCTTTGATTGTTCATTTATTTAATTACCTCAGTTAAAAAAGTTGTTTTTAGATGAATTGAACTGCTTTAGAATTTGATTGTGTTTGTTTGAGTTTTGATGTAGTTTGTTTCTTGTTATAAGGTGGAATACTGGGATTCTACCACAAATTCCAGTCTTGGGTACTAAGAGAAAGTTGAGAGTTCTAGCTTTCTCTGTGTTAGTGGGATGTATCTGTTAAAAGCTTGGTCGTATGGATCATTTATTGTTGCATGGTTGTGTTGTTCTTCGCTACTTGTCGGAGCTCAGGATGTTGGGATTACCAACTCGGATGAAGGTGATTTTGCTTAGTTTAATTTGCTGTTCTTTTAATTGCAATTTATGATTCACAAGCTTTTTTGCAATTAAGTTTTCACACTGGTCATGGGCACATGTTTTCTGTAAATTTACCCGTGAACTCTCTAACAAGTGATTTCATTTGGGAAAAATGCTAAAGCTTGGTATACTGTTTGAATTACTTTTTTTTTTTTATGATTGGTGACACATCGGTTTGTAAGGCTTATGTAATAAAATTTATAGTATACCTAGCATAGCTATTTTATTTACAGTAACTTCACATATCAAATACTCACTTCCCCTAAGTCATAACTGATTATTGTTGCATATAGTTGAGCTGTAGTTGTTATTTGATTGTATATGCTCAAAACGTGGGGCTGCTAATCACAAAGTTGATGTACAACAGTTAAACAACTTTGCCTTTTCCTTTCATGTGGAAACCTTGATACTAGAATTAGAGAAACACATGGATCAGCAAAGCTAGTGAATTTTGTAAATGTTCATGTTGATGAAATGATGATTAACATTTGTATTAATTTGCAGTGAAGGCATTGCAGGCCATCAAGAGCAGATTGATAGATCCCAATGGGAATCTGAGTAACTGGGATCAAGGAGATCCATGTACGTCAAAATGGACAGGGATTGTGTGCTACAATACTTCGTTAGAAGATGGATATCTACATGTAGATCAATTGTATGATTTTAACCTTTGCTATTTTATTTCTATCAGGGAGCAATATTGATTCGAATAATGTTGCATATTCTTTCACCTAGAACACTTTTCTTTCTTTATTTCTTTTGTCCCCCTTGCATGATGAGACATTTCTTTTTCCATTTTTATCTCTAGTCATATTAGTTGATGAAGGGAATGAAATTCCTTGGTTCTTTAGTTCATTTAAGATTCAAAAAAATTATTGGGACTTGATCTAATAGCCCCATGTTTCCCAATTTTTCTAGAAAATATGGTTCGGATATAAGACTATGAAAGCTTTGATACAACTTTTCTATATACTGCATGTAGGAATTTCTGTTGAAGAACTAATGTGGTGCTTTAATAATTCCTTTCCGGGCTGCCTCTCTGCAGGTTACTATTAAATATGAATTTGTCCGGAAGTTTAGCACCAGAGCTTGGCCAGTTATCGAATTTGACTATATTGTAAGGAAAAGCATATCTGAAAGCTACTTTTCTGTGCTATGATACTTTTTGTTATTCAAAGTTTTTGGTTACCTTTTTCACTTCATGTTCTGGATCATTGTTATTCTCACTCCCAATGTAGCATTTAATGTACTTATCCTACTGATATATTTTTCTCTGTCTATTCTGTTGAAGGGATTTTATGTGGAACAACATGAGTGGGAGTATACCAAAGGAGATAGGCAATATTACGTCTTTGTTTCTCTTGTAAGTTGAGCAGCTTCTCTGTTGGATAGGTTAGACACCTAATATTGCAGTCACAGGATTACATGCTTAGACCATTAAGAAATGCAGATATGCTACTAGTTTGTGCATTTCAAAGCCTTTGAATTCTGAATAATATAGGAAATAATCCTTGTATCTGAGCGAATTTACTTTATATGTCGGCACTTTTCTGAATACATGATATTTTAATATTGCAAATCTGCAGTACATTGCTTTGTCTCTAATTCCATTTTCAATATTTTGTATGTTCCAGGCTTCTGAATGGAAACCAATTAACAGGTCCCTTGCCTAAAGAGCTCGGTTATCTTCCAAACTTGGATAGAATACAAATTGACCAAAACCATATATCAGGATGACTACCTAAATCATTTGCATTCTTGAACAAAACAAAGCACTTGTGAGTGTGTCTCTGATGCTATAGTGTCTAAAATCAGTTCTACAATGACTAACCCTTATACTACTCTTTTCTATGAGCAGTCACATGAACAACAATTCGATCAGTGGGCAAATCCCGCCTGAGCTATCCAGATTACCAATGCTTGTTCACTTGTAAGTCGCTAACTGGTTATCTTGTATATTATATGTCTCATCCGTCAGTACAATCTGTGAGATCAGTGACCATCTTCAACTTTTGACCTGCAGCCTTCTTGATAATAACAACTTATCAGGGTATCTTCCTCCACAGTTCTCCGAACTGCCAAATTTACTGATAGTGTATGGTTTCTTATTTCCTGGAACATAAATATTTTTGTTTTTTATCACTTAAAAATGTCATTACAATTACAATTAAGATTTCTGAATTTATTTTCTTTTTCTTTTTCTTCTCTTCTTGAACAAGGTCATGATTTCTAATTTTCCTTTTTCTATAATCTAATAATACTTGAGCAATCTTTTCTTAAGTTTCTTGATGATTCATTTTCTTTGTTTTGCAGCCAACTTGATAACAATAACTTTGATGGGACTACAATTCCAGCTTCTTATGGCAACATGTCTAAATTGCTGAAGTTGTAAGTGTATATTATTATGTTATTGTCCTGTGTTTTTAACTAGGTTTCAAAAGTAAAGGTGGATTGAGGTGCTAGCCTTGAGGTGTGAGGCAAAAAGGTTTTGTTTATTAATTTGGCAAAAATGCAAAACTGAAATAAATAGGATGTTGGAAATTGTCTTAGATTCTTATTTTGACTTAGTTTGGATTTTCTTGGTGTGAAAGAAAAAATATATTCTTTGTAAAAGCAGTAATTTGATTTATTTTATCCACTATGGAATAGGTAGTGAAGCCTTATATAGATAGCATTGTGAAATGTTTGGTGGCTTTGGCCCAAAAGGTCCTCCCCATATGGGGAGATATTAAGAAGACTAAGAAGAACATGAGTGGGTTTCATTGAATAGTAGCTTGATAGTTCTTTTGGGGTTTAAGGATACCCACCTATGTGACTTTAGAGTTTGACTAATGTGTTACTGTAATAACATCGTATGGTGTATTGGGATTTTGGTACTAAAAGAGTGTCAAGTTTGGGATTTGTTATTGAGAGTTTCTTTTGGGTGTATTGGGATATGGGTTAGTTTGTGTTTGTTAAGTCAGTGAATATTGTTTGTAAGAGTTAGTGATTTTGGTTTGTGGTTTGTGGTTGTAGTTCATATTGTTTATAGAGGATTTTTGTTGCCTTACCTGTGGATCTAGGCATAAAGTTGTTCAAACCACATTAAACATTGTTGTCTTGTATTGATATTTTATTTCTTGTTTGTGTAAATGCACACTGAAATTCTGACAAGCTGTTATCAAAGCTAGGTTGATCCTAGTGTGGTTCAAGAAAAGATTTTTTGTACAAGTTTGTGATTGGTTTGATATAGGCGCGCACAAGTTTGGCTTTAGAAATGGAAATGATGATCAACTTATTCAAGGAAAAAATTTTTAGACTATGATGGAATTGTAACAAAAAGAATGAAGATTACTTGATGGAATTTGAGTCCGCGTGGAGATTTGATGAAAATTTTCTCCCATTTTGACTTGGTTTTAGTTTTCTTAGTGTGGAAGGAAAGTTTATTCCTTATAAAAGAAGTAATTTGATACTTCTTTTCCACCAAGGAATATATACTTACACCTTATATATAGAAGACAGGACTGTAAATGGTTTTGTGGTTTTCTCCCAATAAATCCTACCATATGGAGGAGAGAAGGGAAGAATATTAGAAGAACATGAGTAGGTTTCTTCGAAGAGTAGTTTGAAAGGGACTTGAATGTGAGACTTGAAAGTTTGTTTATTGTGTTACTTTGAGAGTATCATTGGGTGTATTGGGTTTTTGGATTGTCTAAAGGTCAAGTTTGTGAGTTGATAATCAGAGTTTGTTTTGGTGTGTTGGGGTTGGGATTTGTTTGCATTTGTGAGAAGTTTTAAGTGTGTTGGTATTTGTGAAGGTTGTGAGTATTGTTGTGAGAGTGTGAGTCTAGTTTCTAGGCATTAGTTATGTGTTGTAATCCATATTCTTGATAGTGGATTTTTGCTGTTGTTTGTCCGTGGATGTAGACATTGAGTTTGCCAAACCTTGTTAAATATTGATGTCTTGTGGTGATGTTTATATTTCTTGTGTGTGGATGTTTATATTTCTGATTTTTGAATGTTCTTCGGCAAGCACCAAATTCCAATAGACGGAAAAACTAGCAAAATAAAACATAATATAAGATTGATAGAATCGTATACATTTTGTCGGAAATATATAAATTATTCAAACTTTGATTAAAAAGGAATTAAATGAGAATGTTACCTAACTTAGATTGTGGTGTTTGTTAAGCCAACTAAGGAGGCATATAAAGGGTTTTTTTTTTTTTTTTTTGAAACATCTAGGCCACTGGTACACTGAACAAGTCAGGGTTGCTTTAATTAATGATTAATCCTTTGAAGCTTTATGCAATGTTCCATACCAGTTTATGTAATCATATATAAAAAATGTTTCATGTTATTTGGAGCTTTATATGTTTGCAAGATGGCAATCAAGGAGTATGCATATCCACGTCACATGATATTTCATGGCAAGATTGATAATATTTGTGTTTTGGTTGGATTTTCCAGGAGTCTTAGGAACTGCAGTTTGCAAGGACCGATTCCTGATTTGAGTCGAATACCACAGCTTGGTTATATGTTAGTTGCTTTATTCTATTTTCCTTTTTTAATCTATTTGACGCTGATTATGAATGAGCTTTTGAGTCAGAAAGATAAATGCACCAGGCTGAATAAAATTTTCTCTTTACTTTATCAAAGATCAGTCTTCTAGCTACTTATACTTTAATTTTAATTTACATAAATTTCAGAGATCTTAGTTCAAATCAGCTAAATGGAACCATACCTCAAAACAGACTTTCTGCGAATATCACGACTATGTAAGATTCTCCATCTTTTGAATGACATGTCATCTGCTGGTTTTTGTGTTTTGTTTAAAATTATTTTCCAAATTTACAAAATATTCAGACACATCTTTCAGTTTTTGAACATAATTTACGCAAGCAATTCCCTTGACTTCTGATATCTATTATTCAATCAATATGCTCAGCGATTTATCTAACAACAATCTTACGGGAACAATTCCCACAAACTTTTCGGGTCTTCCTCTTCTTCAGAAACTGTGAGTAGTCCTCCACTTGCTTTTTTCCTCCTTCCATATTTTTAGTTGTTAAATTACCGATTGTCCCAAAAGCTTAAGCTTTTGTAACAATCGGTAATTTAACAAGTTCTATTGTTCAATGTTATTGTAAATCATTTCATATCTATCTAAATTTGAGTTTCCACTCATCTCAACCGTTACTTATAAAGTTACTAGTTGATATTAGTCAATAAATTAAACTGTTAATAAATAAATGGCTTTATTTGCTAAATTATTCCCCATGGCAGGTCACTTGCAAATAATTCATTGGATGGTTCAGTTCCATCCGCCATTTGGGATAATAGGACTTCGAATGCAAAGGGAAACCTTACAGTGTAAGATCTGAGTGACAATGTTTCTATTTCCCTTGGTTAAAAGCATAATTTTCTGTTGGGTGTGTGTGTGCACGTTCATGCTCTCAGACATCTTGTTCTTATATTGGTACAAATAAAGTTGATTCGTTTTTCTGATTACAGCACACTCTTTTGTAAAATTCCAATGTGTAACATCTTGGATTGACTTCAATAAGTTTACAAGCATCTAATACTGGATTTTCTAAGCGATTGTTTGTGGCCCTTTGGAATTGCAGGGAGTTGCAGAATAATAATCTTTCAAATATTACTGGCAATACTGTTCTACCTTTGAATGTCGCTGTCTGGTTTGCTTCTATACTTGCTCCCCAATTTGCACTTGCTAATTAGCTTCATATAGAATTTCATGAGTAAAAAAATGCGTCTTAAATTAACGTGATTACTTGTTAAGATGTGCTCCTTTTAGTTTTAATAATTAAAAAAAAAAAAATTGGAGGTGTAACAGACATACACTGATACAATTAACATGTCACTTGTTTTGATAATTAATTTTCAGGCTTCAAGGGAATCCCTTATGCAACAGCAATGTAAATCTTCAGTTCTGTCAACCTGAAAATGACACTCAGAGTTTAACAAATTCCACTTCTGTTCCTATCCCTACAGTATGCCCACCATCTTACGAATGTTCCACCACATCTACTCAAAGTTGTATCTGTGCTGCCCCTCTGATTGTTGAATATCGGTTGAAAAGTCCTGGATTCACAGATTTTCGTCCATACATAGATGACTTTGAAGTGTACATGACAGGAGGTCTTCATTTATTTCTTAATCAGCTGGACTTTAAAAATTTATGGGCATGGGAAGAAGGACCTCGACTGAAGATAACCTTGAAGTTTTTTCCTGAGAACACCTCCAAATTCAATAGTAGCGAGGTTCTGCGAATCACGAGCAACTTCACATCATGGAAAATTCCTGATAGTGACATATTTGGACCTTATGAACTTCTCGGCCTCAATCTCCTGGATGTTTATAAATCTGGTTTGTCTTGAAACCCTTGTCTGATATATTTTGCAACAGAGCTTTGTTGAAGTTGGAACTTATGCTTATTTACCAGTTGAAGAATGTACAACTGTCTTCTCTAATGTATTTGACCTACACCTTGAAGTCCTCTATACTAAATAGATAATCTTAGGTTTGTGGCATTATTTTCTGTTAGTGGTTATACCTGTGTTTGAGTCCATACAGAGCTGGCCTATGCTTGTCACTCTAAGCAATTGTGTGTCTGTGGGTGGCACATTTTAGTGGAGATCAACTTTTTTTTTGCTGCCAACCGTTTTGAAGATGGGCTTGATATAGGCAGTTTAGTGCTTTCACCATAGTGATGCTATGTTCAGTGGTATTGTAGATACAGTTGCACTCACAAGTGAATAACTGCAATATCCTCAGTTCAAGAGGTTTTATATTTTTTTCTGGGCAATTAAGTTGTGTTCTATATTGGCCAGGAAGGAAGCTTCTAATTCACACCTGATGTTACTTATGTCTTCACCCCAAGCATAGATGAACTATGTGTCAGGCACATGTTAATTTCATATATTCATATATGAGATGAATATTGTTGGATGGTTTTGAATTTTTTATGCTAATAATTTTCACTAATGTCACAGAGGTTGGCAACTCTCCAAGCTCTGGTATAAGCAAGCGTGCATTGGCTGGCATAGTGGTGGGGACCGTTGCAGGTGCAGTTATATTGTCTGTAATTGTTTCTCTTCTGATACTGAGAGTGCACATGAGGAAGCACCATGCAGTTTCAAAACGACGTCATCGTGAGTATCTTTATGTTTATGAAGTTAGGATGTTTAGGTAGACATATCATGATTTTTCACTTTCCCTGTAATTGTTTTAATTAGGCCTGTCAAGCTTGCCAGGCTGACACTTGTCCAAGCTCAGCATGAGGTACAAAGGCCTCAAACTGGCCTGAAATGGTCAATATTATAGCCCTCTCTCAATTATTGGTATGGGAAAGCTTCAGCCAAGTTCTGGCTGGCCTATGAATGGAAACATCATTTAGGGATGAAATGTTTTAATGAAAAATACCATTAGACTTGGTGGCATGCTGGCTCAAACCAACTCTAAAATAAATAATAACCACTCAGCCTTTCACTTATAAAGTGAAATATATACACACACAACATATATGTATACAATAAAGCATTCTGATAGTATGCATAATTGTATTAGTTATTTTAAAACAAATGGGCACAGCATCTTTCATTTTTAACATTTGACCTGTATTTAAATTACAGCGTCTAGGACCAGCATGAAAATTGATGGTGTGAAGGATTTCACTTATGGAGAAATGGCTCTGGCTACAAACAACTTTAACAGCTCTGCTCAGGTTGGCCAAGGAGGGTATGGGAAGGTTTATAAAGGCATTCTAGCTGATGGTACACTTGTGGCCATAAAACGTGCACAAGAGGGATCTTTACAGGGTGAAAGGGAGTTCTTGACAGAGATAGAATTGTTGTCAAGGTTACATCATCGAAACCTTGTGTCTTTGATTGGATTTTGTGATGAAGAAGGTGAACAGGTGCTTATTCTTATCTTGATTGGACATATAGAATTTTTTTTACTAAAGATTGGATTATCCATCATTCTCATAGTGGAATACACGAACACGAGTTGATGATTCCCATCAACTTAGGAAGTTGATACAATTAAATCATAAGGTCATGAAACGGTCAAAGAAAAAATAAATAATAATAATAATAATAATAATAATAAAATCAATAGAATAAATCAAACTCAATCTAGAGACATTATAGATGAGATGCTGCCAACTTTTTGTTTTTTCATCTTTTTTTTTTTGTTAATAATGTAGATGCATATGCAGAGTTCTTCATAAATTAAGGATGATGATTTGATTAAAAAAAAAATGTATCAACAACTTATTATCTCCTTTCACAATGAACTTTCTATAGTACTATTCTTCATGAGCAGTATGTTTCTCCTGCAAATTGTTTGGCTTTCACACCAAGGACTGGTATTTTTCATTCTCTGTGGCTGAATTTGTTTAAAAATATTGCCTGGGAAGAGCTTCATGTTAGTCTTGTTGTGGATGCAGATGTTGGTCTATGAGTTCATGTCAAATGGTACTCTAAGGGATCACCTTTCTGGTACACCTTACATACACCCTTTAAGTTTGCTTCTCCTAACAAATTTACTTTTCGAACTCTACATCACATTCAAATGAGCTTATTTGTGGTTCATGTATGCAATAATACAGTTAAGTCTAAAGAACCTCTGAGTTTTGCTATGAGATTGAAAATTGCCCTGGCATCATCTAAGGGCATCCTCTACCTACATACGGAAGCTAATCCCCCAATATTTCACCGAGATATCAAGGCCAGCAACATATTATTGGACTCTAAGTATACAGCAAAAGTTGCTGATTTTGGACTTTCCCGACTTGCACCAGTTCCAGATATTGAAGGGGATTTGCCTGCTCATGTATCCACAGTTGTGAAGGGAACACCAGTAAGACACTTATTTATGACATTTTCCTAAATAGAATTATAAACTTCATGAGTCTAGGTTGATGAGTGAATTTTTCCACCTCCTATCTTTGATTTTGTCATCATTGTTCTCTTTATTGTGGCACTAGTGCCACATGTTAAGTGCCTATAAGTTTTATATGTTTCTTCATTTGACAATCTAGCCTGGGCTTCCAATCCTTCTTGGTAAAACAAATAAAAATGAAATGATAATAGTGTCTTCCATTTCCATTTTTGTTTAAACTATAAATTTATACAATTTGTATTTTTTATTAAAATAAATAAGTCAAACTCAAACTAAATGAAATAGACTTAATAGTGTGTGGTAGTGGATATAACTGATATCTATTTCTTTATTCTCTCATTCTCTGTATTAAATTTGCAGGGTTACCTAGATCCAGAGTATTTCTTAACTCATAAACTAACAGACAAGAGTGATGTCTATAGCCTTGGTGTTGTATTTCTGGAACTCCTGACGGGGATGCATCCGATCTCACATGGCAAAAACATTGTTAGAGAGGTAAAACATTATTGACTTGTTTGCCTTAGATTCGATAGGAGCCCAATGGTACATTAGGTGATTGGGTATGAAAGAAATTGTTGTTCTGTAATTTATTTTACCCTTGCAGTTTAATCCATAATGAAAATTCTCCTCTGCCATATGTCATTTTATACTAGGTGTAATAGTCAAGAGTGAGATCTTGAGTTGCAAGTTCCAGTTTTAACTTCAAAAAAACATTGAAATCTTTTTACAATCCTATGCCAAACAGAATTTTATACAGTGAAGATCACTTTGTCATAATGTTGTTATCATATCATCCTCTAGGCAACAGTGGCTTAAATTTGGTGTAATAAATGAGCACTTGTAGTTTTTGACTGTCTTTATCCATTCCAGGTTAATGTCGCATATCAATCTGGTATGATCTTTTCAGTTATTGATGATCGAATGGGATCTTATCCTTCTGAATGTGTGGTGAAATTTTTGACTTTGGCTCTCAAGTGTTGTGAAGATGAGACAGATGCTAGACCTTCAATGGCAGAGGTGGTCCGAGAACTTGAAAATATATGGCTTCTGATGCCTGATTCTGACATTAAAACAACAGATCCTATGCTCTCAGGTTCTGAAAAGGCAATGACTTCACCATCATCATCCTCTAATGTGAAGAATCCTTTTGTGTCATCAGATGTATCTGGCAGTGACCTTGTTAGTGGAGTCGTTCCATCCATTACGCCTAGATAGGAAACGTTTGGAAAATTGGTTGTATCTGAACCTGAGGTTGCTAATGTCTTGAAAATTTGAACTGGGAAATGGTCTTTACATTCATCTCAGTTGGTCATGTTGTGGAAAGTCTCTATCTTAAATCTTCATTACAATTTGTTTTGGAAAACTAATGTACTTAGAGCAGCAGATGGTTTAATAATATTGGTGTAAATATCAACCTTGTACTTTACAGCAAAGTAGTAGAAAAATATTTATAAGAAACATAATACTATCATTTATATGTTTATGGAGTGTGCAATGTCTAATTGACACAATGGAAATCTGAGCAGCCCCGAAGTAATGACAAAAATATTTGATTGAAGTTTTTGAGATATGGCTTCAGATATATTACACGCAACTGGTATGATCGCAGATTGGTCTTCTTAACAATGCGCTCTTGTTGTGATTATGGTAAACATGGATGCCTGGATTTCTTCATAAGTTGATGGTGACATGGTGTTGCATGTTATTCATTTGCTTAGGGGAGTCTGCCTCAGGAGACAGAATCAAATTAAAATTTTTATCAACTTAGAAATTATAGGAGAAGAAGATAACCAAAAAAAAAAAATTTATATCTATTTTTTTTTAAATCTAAATTTTTTTTGTAATTTGGTGAAACCACCTGACGTAACCATAGCTTCTAAGTCCAACTTTTATTATATAGTATATGTATATGATATGATATAATTTAAGCACTTTTTCCAAAATTATATTTCAAATATCTAAATGCATCACAATTTACAACTAATTCTCAAAAAACTAAAATAAATTGAACAATAAATAAATAAATTAGGGGTAATAAAATACTTTTTTTTATATATAAATATATATATATATTGATAATCAACCTGCAAATAAAAGTAGCTACAAAAATTAAGTTAATATTCCTATGACAATTTAGCACAACAATTTTAAAGTTCTTTCCATATTACTCATTACACAACATGTGATAGCCTTCAAAAGTTCTTTCTTCTTCTTTTTTTTCTTTTTTTTATAATACAAGATAGAAATTCTACTCTAGTTTAATCTAAGTGTATGTGTGAAACTTCCTCCTGGAGACTTGAACTCCAGCCCTTGCCCTCCACACCCCATAAGACCACAAACACTTAATACTTGTGTTATGACCATCGCGCCAAGGGTGCGTAGTGGTCTTCTTCTATTTTTTAATATATATAATATTTAAAGACTCAACCCGTATCATTTGGGTTTGAAGTTTGAACAACAATTTCTTCCCATTGTTAATGAAGTCTTTTAAATACTACCTTCTACAAGTCATTCGATCTCATTTTAAATTTTCGGTAGCATAGTTCTTACAATGATATAAGATTTTTAAAATTGATGGCAAAAAATTTGATTCATGATTCATCCTTTTGTTAGGGACCATGATTGAGATATAGTGCAATAGTTTAGATAAGTTATTTTACCATCCAATCGCACTTTTAATAATTAAGATTAAAAGTTAAAATTTTACTTTTAATCTTAATATCTGTATCAAATTTTTCTCTCTCTCTTTTTTTTTTTTTTTTTTTGGAACCTTTTGAACCATAATTGCATAATGCAACAGTCCTAAATCCAAATTCATGCCACTGATATTACCTTCTTCATTTTTTCTTTTTCTTTTTTAATTCCTGTTACTAGACAATTAAAGGGGAGGAAAAACAAAATGTACTTTGACCTGTTAGTTGGCAGACAGATGGCAAATGGAATATCCAAAGAACTTCTAGAAATGGTAGACACTAGAAAAATGGGCGACCGCTTTATTTGTTTATTTATTTATTTATTTATTTATTGATAAAATGTTCAACATCTCTAAGCCGCAAGACAGAAGCTTATTATAAAAAGAGCAATGTCACGTTCACATTATTTTCACAATAAATTATAGGTGATTAATTGTTATTGGTTCAAATTTGAACTTAACACTAAGATTATTTTTTTGCCCCAACAATAATAACTAGTAACAACCTACCACTTAAAATTTGTTGTAAAAATGTTGTGAAAATGTTGTGGACATATTATTTCTCTTATAAAAAACTAATATGGCGAAAATTGTGAATGGATAGATGTTTTAGGACTTTTTTTTTTTTTGAGAGTTTTAATTTATGGCGTCTGCTCTTAATGATAGCTCTTTATCATCAGATCAAGACATTAATCGGTTTTTAGTGTAGACAGGGATTGAACCCTTAATCTTTTATTCAACCATAAAAAATTTTACCAGTTAAGCTAACTTTACCAGATGTTTTAGGATCTTGTTGGCTTTTTTCTCTCCCAAAGGGGAAAAAATTGTCAAAGATGCATTTTCAAAGGATTTTTTTTTTTTTTTTTTTTTTTTTGCAATTTAACACCAAAATGCTAATAATTTCATTAGTTAGCATCGTTTCCAAACTATTTAGGAAACTAACATCTCGAGTCTTTTGAACTTGATTTTACTGTAGCAGCTCGATTTTCAAAGACTTGAGTTTTATGTGCTGAAAGTGCTGAGGTGGAAAAATTTTCCATGTGGAACTTGAGTCTTTAAGACTCGAGTTCCTAAAGAAAAAACGCAGACTGCAACAATGAAGAAAGAAGAAGGCAGAGATGCTGAGAAAAGAAACAACGCAAAGAAGGTAGAGATGTTGAGAAAAGAAACAACGCAAGATCAACAATGAAGAAGAAAGAAGCAACAGCAACAACAAAGAAAAGAAACAACGCAGAATTCAACAACAAAGAAGAAAGAAGCAACTCAGCAAAGAAGCAACAATGCAAAACCTAGTAGAGAAGCAATGATGCAAAACCCAGCAAACCAAAGAAGCAACAACGAAGCAACCCAGGCGATGAAGCAATGGTTCGGACTGAACCCAGGCAATGAAGGCTTTAAGCGGCGATAGCAAAGGCTCCAGGCGAGGGAAATCGGCTCGAAATGAACTTCTCTACTTCAGATTCTCACTCTCTCACACACTTTCTCTCTCTCTCTCTCTCTCTCTCTCTCTCTCTCTCTCTCTAAACCAAATTTGCAGAAATCTGAGCCTTTGGGTTTTGGGTATTTTCTTAATTTTTTATTTGAGTCTTAAGAAAGAAGAACAAAAAGAAAAACGAGAGCTTAGTGCAGGAACTAGAGCTCAAGTTTATAAAACTTGAGTTCCATGTGGATTTTAATCCACCTCAACTTTGCCAACACATATGTTAGGGACATATTTATGTAATTGGTTAATCCTTTGACAAAACGCACTTTACTTGTAATTGGATAGATCTAAGATGAGTTTAGTACTTCAAGAAACAAGTGTTCAAGTTAAGTATTGAAGCCATGTAAGTCTAACCAAGAAATAAGTGAAGGAAGTGTTGGTCATTAAAGCTCGACAGTAATCTCAACAGACAGACTTCTATCGAGATTTAATGTTGAAACTCGACAGAAGCTCGACACAAGTTGTATCTGTCGAAAATTACAAAATCAGATTTTCCAGATCTGATTACACGCATATCCTTGAGTATTTGTGTAGGGTTTCTTTTCTCACAACCCTAGACATATATAAAGATTATTTTAAGAGCTGTCACAAGTGATGCAAAGTGTTGCAAATAGAATACATGCACATTGTGACCGGAGACAGAAATTGCTCTAGTTCATCATATTCTCTGTAGAAGCTACTGCGTCTTTACACCAAAGATTTTGTAACCAATGAGCTTCCTAATCTTCATTGTTGATGAACTGAAGAATTTTGCAGCCAACATCTTCCTCAAGTTGGTGTGTTAGTCACGTACTGGGATCCGTGCATCATTGGTTAGTCACGTATTAGGATCCATGCATCATTGGTTAATCACGTACTGGGATTCGTGCATTGAACGGAGAGATTGCCGCTATAATACAAGTCCAATTAGGTATTGGGATAAGGGTTCAACTGTAGGTTGATATTAGATACTGGGATTCCTTTTACTTGTAACCGCTTGTTATTGATAATAGTGGATTCTCAGGAGTGATGACCTTAAATTCACCCGGTGGAGTTTTGTCTCGGTGGTTTTCCCCATTCGTAAACAAATCACCAGTGTCAAATTTATTTTCCGCTGCATTTAATTTAGTTGGTGATTTGTTTGTGCTACCACGCCATTGCATGTTAAATTGACTTAATTAATTAATTTGAATAATTAATTGATTAATTTGCCAAATGGGTCAATCCATTTTTGCCCTATCAACATAGAAATCGAGTCTTAGAGACTCAAGTTGCTACAATGCACTTGAGTCTAAAAGACTTGAGATGCTAGTTTCCTAAATAGTCTAAAAACATTAACTAATGAAATTATTAACAAAATGGTGCTATTTTCCCAAAAAAAAAAAAAAAAAAACTCATTTTCAACTGATTAAATTGTTGGGATATTTTATAAATTTAGCAAATTTCTCTCTCTAGATTGAATGCCAAATCTTATCCTGCAAGCAAATGTCACATGGCATGATAAAAAAAGTGATAGACTTTGCATTAGTTGCTTGACTACGATGTGGCCTTTCATTCCTTGTCATTGATGTGCTCATAGACTCATAGACCAAGTGTGACTGATATGTTTTTCTTTTTTCAATAATTCTTATTAGGACACACACTTTACTATGCACTTTACCACAATTTGTACATTTATTAATTTGTGATTGAATTATATTACTTATACATGGAACCATCACTAGTACTTGGTGATAAGAAATTTAATCACTACTTGACACATGCTCAAGTTATAAATAAGTGATTGGCAAAATTTGTGTCTACACTCTATAGATTTTTTGTTATGTTTTCCCGCCACAATTTGTGAGAAAAGATGCATAATTAGTTTTGGCTTCAAGTCTTCGACAAACATGGAATAGTTTCAAGCGCTTAAAAACTTGAATTTGAATTTAGATTTGAACTCGAAATCATTAATTTATAATGTTTTGATTTCAAATATATTGATTTTGGATATTATTTCAAATCTAAGGATTTTAAGGTTTAAAATCTATAGTGAATTTTGTCAAATCCAAATCCTCAGTGTTAAACAAATTATTTGAATTTTAATTACTCAAATTCAAATTCTTATGCCTAAATCCTTTTATCTAAACACACAACATCAATGTTTCCAAGTGATCCGCATGACTTAAAATTTTGGTCAAACCAAAAATGTTACTGTCCACCAAAAAATAGAGTTTTGAGTGGTGTAAAATTTGAAAAAAAAAATGTAAAATATTTTCCTCTTGAACGGCTCCTTGCACTGAAATTAATTTATATTTTTTAAAACCCACAATAATCGATTAATCATGCACCATTGCCACCATATCATTCTCAAGAGTCAAGAGTACCTAATAAATATTCATAACGTTACCATTACAAATTATTTTACAATATTTTTACAAATTATTGTCGTGGTGAACTTCTTACTAGTTTTCATCTAGGTCCACAATTAACATCATTGTCCACAATTAACATCATTTTTTCATTTACCAATAACCATTTACCACATCAGCAGTTTGTAAAAAATTTTGTAAAAAAATTCATATCTCTAGCATTACTCATTTCCATAATTCACAGTTGTGAACTGATCCTCTTAAAGTCTAGTTAAAATTCGTTCAGAGACCATCGTGTACCTTTGACGTTCAAGTCTTTAGGAGGGAGTTTCGCACATATATATTTATATATATATACACACACGTTTAGAATAGGTTATAATAGAATTTTTATATTGTATATATATAAAATAAAATAAAATAAAGTCGTTCGGAGCTCATTTCTTATATCAACTTTATTCAATGAAGCCCAAATCCAATATAATTGATGGACGATACAACACTGAAATGGGCCTCGTAGTCCAATGATATTAACGGACAACACTACACACATTAGACCTCAAAGTCCAATGAAATAGAAAACGATATTGGACGGTATCGGGCCTTTAAACCCAATGGAATAAAAAATTTCTACAACATGATATTGTGCTCTTCTAGCCTAACTGAGGGATGAAGGCCCCGAATTTACAAGGACTCACCACTAGAGTTTTGGGATTCTTGGGCACACAATCTGTAAACCGAAGTGTATTGAGCCTCCCAGTACGGCGCATCTCACTTCCAAAAGAGCCAACCTTCATGAGCACTTTCAACCTAAACTCTCTAGTCTCTAGCAATGCAATTGGTGTTCCTCAAGTCCCAAATACGTGGGCAATCACCTTTTAAGCTCTTTTCCAACATTGGTGATTAGCCCAAGCCAAGACCGGCTCTAGACATTTTGGGGCTTAAAACGAGAACTAAAATGAAGTTTTTTTTATACTTATGTATTAATTAAATTAATATTTATTTAATATTTTAATATTATAATATATTTCATTTAAAATCTATTTTTTTTTGCCTTTTGAGATGCAAATTGACTAATTAAATTTTTGTATTCAAGTTCTTCTAACATTTCTTTTTCAATCGATAATATAGCTAATCAACTTAATATTTCTTGGGACATTGTCGATCTTAGATATAATTTTATTAATTTTAATTTTGAAAAACTTCTTTCTGCAGAAGCTACTGTAACAGGTATTGTTAGTAAAATTCTATAAGCAATGCATGTATTTGGAAATGAATCTAATCTTTTTATATAATTTAGTATGTCAATTGGAGTATAATCTTTTATTTGTAATTTTTTTTTAAACCTTTAACTCTGAAAATAAATCTAAACCATCAATATCATAATAAATATCATGTTTGAGAAAAGATTCAAGTTTAAGACAGTATTTTTGTAAACTATCATCATCTAGTGATTTCAATTTTGTGAAGTTAAATAGAAAACCAAAAATATCTTCATATATTTGAAATTGTTCAAATCTATTCTCTATTGAACTAATTGCTTTATCTACTCTACATAAGAAATAATCAATTCTAAAAGATTCTTCAGCAGAACGTGTTGTCTCATTATGAACATTGTGGGGACGCGGGCCCAAATGTATATTGGGCCTTGGGCCTTGTCCGAGGAGGCACCAGGGTCCGAGAATAGATCAATAGCAAGGAAGACGTAATACTTCGAACTTCACGAACAAACTGTGACTATAGAGGCTGGAAAAGGTTGTCCGAGGAGGAATATCCCCTCGGCTAAACTCAACGAAGATCAAGATATGCCTCCTGTTGTCCAGGGTGACGTTCCAAGAGGTTCTATTGATAAAGACATGCATCATGAACGTACAGGGAGGATGGGAGCTAGGAAATATCTAAGGGAAAGCTGCTACCACCGCATTGAATGCTCTGCATCTAATTTTCTGGCTGCATTTATGTGGAGAAAACCTCTGAACAGTGCTGTCTTGGCTACCCCAACTCACAAAGGTCCAGAGAGGGTGTCCATGGGACAAGCACTCAAGTAGTGGCCTGGATGATCAACAAATGGAGGGTCAAGGTCATTCAAATGGAGATATATAATGTAAGAGACCCTTGAGGAAAGAGGGATCGAAAAATTGAGGAAGAAACACTGTAGCTATCCATAACTAAACTTGTAATCAAACTTGAGAATCCATATATAAGAACTAGTCTCCTCGAACTGTGCTGAGGACGACTTTCTTTAGTTTAAACTTGTCTATCTTCATTTTCTTGTCATCAATACCTACTTTACTTGTTGTCTGATTCACTAAAACCCAGTTTTCCAACCCACTCTCTACAAATTCATTGTTTTGGGGTTTTTGGGCCTAAGTTCATCCACCTTTTGAGCTAGGGCGCCAAATTGCGTCCTTACAAACATTTTCATCAAATTGTTTCTTTCTATGAATTATACGTTTCTCATGAAATACAAGTTCTATTTCCATTTCCAATGCAATTTTTTTAGATGAATTCATTGTAAATGTAAATCCATTTTCTCTATATCCTTTAAAATAAGAAATGAGACCTTTTAATTGATCTATAGCAACATCAATATGCATGTCTTTTGATTGTAAGTTTTTACTAACAGAGTTGAAAGCAAATAATATGTCATACCAAATAGTCATACCCAATAAGAACTCAAAGCTTTCAATTTCATATGTTGCTAAACAATCAGCTTCACTTTTTATTTTAGGATCTTCACTTGTTTGTGCTAATTGTAACAAAGCATCTCTTATTTGTGGAGCTTGTGGAATTTTATTGCTTTAACACTTTCAATGCGACTTTCCCAGCGTGTTTGTGATAATGACTTAAGAGTTAAACCTAACACATTATCTTGTAAAATTTTCCATCTTTTTGTAGAAGAAGAAAACAATGTATATATGCGTTGTATAACTCCAAAAAATGATATAGCTTTTGGACAAGAATTGGCCATATCACATAGTACAAGGTTAAGACTATGACAACCACATGGTGTGTAAAGTGCTCTAGGATTTATACCAAGAAGTCTTTTTTGTACCCCTTGATGTTTTCCTTTCATATTAGACCCATTATCATATCTTTGTCCACATATATCATTTATATCAAGCTCAAGGATATTTATTACATTTATAATTTCATCAAAAAGACCTTTTTCGGTTGTGTCATCAACTTTTACAAATTCAACAATTGGCCTTGTTAAAGTATCAAACATTGTAATATGAGAGACATTTGTTCTTGATGACTTGCATCTGGTGTACAATCAACTATTTTTATTGGGCCCCAAGCCTGTGGGTTTGAAACAAAGGCATGAGGTGACATGGTCTGGTAGGTGTGGAGGACATAATTTTAAGTTTAGCAACATGGTGGTAGTCTAGTCATGCATACACCCATTGCTAAATGAGTGGACTGAAATTTCTGTTTAAACACTTATTAGCAGTATTTTGGTATGTAATGTTCATTTAGATAATTGATGACTCATAAAATCTAATCCACTCATTTTACAAATGATTTAAAACAAAATCTACAATAGAGTTACTTTATAAAATGCAAAGGATCCTTATCCGCTACAACCGGCTTGATGACAGACCCACATTATCTAACACAACATGGTTTAACCATCTATGTACCATTTTGTTCCTAAAATTACTTTGTGTAATGTGTTAGATTTAGCTTCTCTAGCCACTTGGATGCCAATTATATATTGCTGGGCTTCCCCAGTGCTACTGTAACTCTCTCTTTCCTTGTTTTAATGTTATTTGTAAAGTTGTGATTTCCAATTAGTTTGTGTTGGCTTTAATTTCGTGCCAAATTTGATTATATTTTCTTCAATCATTTCCCTGTATTTATGTGGGTTTATTTGTAAGGGATGAGTGTGAGAGATTGGTGAAGAATCAAGCTTCAGAGATGAATTAGTGCAGTTCATGACTAGCTTGTGAGAAGCTCACGAGAAGAGTAACCTGCGAAAAGTCCACGTGTGAAGCACATGACTGGAAGCTAAAGAGTCACACTAGGCTCTCAAGTTTGCGAGTGTTTCGTGAGAAGGGCCATCTCGCGAGGTACCCGCGAAACTCTCTGTTTGGCAAAAAGATAAAGTGTTTTACCAAATTCTTTACCCACACTATAAATACCCTTATTACCCACGAATTGTAAGGAGTGCTTTTCAAATAGAAAACCCTAACAAATACACTTGAGAGTTAGAGATTGTTATACCCACAATCATCTGCACATTTCTTTGTGGTTTTCCTCAACTCCTACCTCTCTATCTTTACATCCTTAAGAGGTTCATAATTCAAACACTTACCACACCAGATATGGGTGTTAAGTGAGGTTTTGGTGTTGTTGGGAGGCATTGAAAGGAGCCATTTAGTGGTAGATGCAATCGGGCTGAATTGCGGAATCCGGAAAGTTAGAGAAGATAAGACTCTAAGAAGTCCGTTGGTAGCAGGAGTTTGGAGGGTTCAAGTACATGGCGTAGACTAGGCTTGGAGGATCTTTTGTTATTCGTGTACTCCAACTTTATTCTCTAGTGGATCGATTTTGACTTGGAGGGCCGCGAAAAGGTTTTTCGCTGAGTTCTTTGGTTTCCTCTTCGATAACACGTCTTGGTGCTATCTTGTGTTTGCATCTCTCTCCCCTACTCTTTAAGCTTTCATTTTATTGTTAATTGTGGATGGATATGGCTTAGAGTAGTGTTATCGGTTCATTGCGCATATTTACTCTTGTTCCGCACTTTATTAAGTTTGAGTAAAAACAATCTAGCCGTAATTTTTTATTTGGGGTCTAAACAAACTCGTGTGTTTTCACACAAATCCGAGCTTTCATTATTCAATGGTATCAAAAAAAGAAAAGAAAAGCATCTAACATAGTGTTTGGTATTAAATTCTAATATACCCTTTGATATTCAAATTCTTGGGGATACACAAGAAAATATGGATTTTCATGAATGTAATTATTTTTATGTTTGATTTGATTAAGAACATAGTAATATTCCTATAAATATAAGATCCACATGTTTTATTTATTCCTATTGATTCTATAGGCATTATTTATTTTTTCCAAAATATCCTTAGGTATTAAAATTTTTTTTTCTCAATTTATTCTTAAGCCTATAAACACTTTTATCTTACATATTACCTATCACCATTATGTGGCTTCCTACAAAAAACAATGAGAAAAATAATAAAAGCCATAAAATAAACTATAGCTAACATTTCAAATGACACGTATAAATTGAAAATACTTAGGGTACATTTGGTATTCTGTAATAGCTCCTGTAATAGAATAGTTATTCACGTGCAATAGCAATTTGGTTATTTGGTTGCGTCTTTATTACATGAATTAGTTATTACATTGAAATAACTATTCCTTAATTTGAATAATAGTTATTTCTCTTTAGAATGTATGTAATAGCTATTTCTTAGGGTACGTTTGGTATGCTATAATAACTCCTGTAATGGAATAGTTATTCATGTGTAATAACAATTCGGTCATTTAGTTGTATTTTTATTAAATGGAATAGTTATTACATTGAAACAACTATTCTTTAAACTGAAAAATAGTTATTCCTCTTTAAAATAAATGTAATAGCTATTCCTTAGTGCATATAATAAGTTTTAAAATTAATATATTTCAAAAAATATAAAGTTTCCTTATACATCATCATTTACAAGCTTTCCATATGTAGCAACCAAACTTATGAATAGTAGTAGTTATTCCATTATAATGTTTTATATTCCCAGTAATAAAGATTACTGTAGGTACTCAAGAATTCTTGCCTTTGGCTTTGGCTTTTTTGGCTTAATTGCCTTGGCTTGGCTTGGCTTGAATTCTTTTTGTCCTACATTGGAAAGATGACTTTCCTCTTTCTAGCTTATAAGGGATGAGCCAATTAGAAAGAGTACCAACAATTACTATTCCTCCTGTAATCTACATTCAGTGTACCAAACGTACCCTTAATGTATATAATAGGTTTTAAAATTAATATATTTCCAAAAATAATAAATTTCTTTTTACATCGTCTTTTACAAGTTTTCCATATGTAACAACTAAACTTATTGATAGTAATGATTATTCCATTACAATGTCTTCTATTCCTAGTAATAAAGATTACTATTCATAATGTAAGCTACATTTAGTGTACCAAAGGTACCCTTATTTTTATTTTTGTTTTCATTATTTATGAGGACATCTTTCCTTATCAATTAAAATAATTTATTTTCTTCCAACATTAAAAAGATTTCAAATCTATATAATATTTAAAAACTGAAGCATAACATTTATTATTACAACTCTTATTAAGCTAGATTAGCATAGCATTTCGGCCCAATTCGGTCTCTTTTGGTCCATTTGATTTACTTCAGTCCATTCAGTTAAATTCTATGCACTTACTAAGAATGAGAAAATAGAAGTTTGTGTTGAAACTACCTATTCTAAATTTGAATTTATTAAAAAATATAGATCTCAAACTCATATGAAAAGAACAAAGTCAATATAATAATCCTTAAATGTGATTATATGTATAATTTTAAAAGAAGGCGAATTACATAATTCCCCCCCCCCCTAAGTATAGGGGTTATTTCCAATTAAAACCTAGAGTTTAATATGTTTCAATTAAAATTGGAGCAAATTATACTTTTTTCCCTAAATTACTACTTCGATTACGCTTAATCTTCTCAAAAAATATTACGCTTAATCCCTTGAATTATTAAAATGCAAAATAGACCCCCAAAGTTATAACTCTATTGATCAAAATCGTATAATTTCTAAATTGTTTCAATTTGTCTCTCATTGAGTTTTTTTTTTTTAATTTTTTTTGGAAATTCTCATGGAGTTATTATTAATAACAGTTTATGGAAAATCATATAAATTGTAAGTAAAACCTATGTAAACAAAAAATGCTTTAAGTGCAATAAATTTTGGAGAGTAACAAAAAAAAAAAAAAAACCTTAGAAAATCATTGCAGATGAATTTTAATGAAGATGTGACTATTTTGTGACTTTTTTAATTATAAAATAAAATACCACATAGTGTTCATATGACGGGTTTTAGTGTCCAGAACTCCAGAATAGTCTAATATGCAATTTACATTTTTTTTTTTTTGGTGATTTTAAACTAGCTATGATTATCAAAGGGCCAACGAGGGCTTGGCTCAGCTGGTAAGATTCGTTCGCTCCGCCTAACCAGTTCAGGTTCGATTCCCGCTGCCAGTGGGCTCTTGTTGGTAAGCATTCTTAGTGAGCGTTGGCCCCCTCACACGGGCTGGCTAGAACGACTTGAGCTTAATCCAGCCCGGTGCCCTGCTCGGAGGTATAATACAACCATAAGAGCCCCCATTTTTTTAACAAAAAAAAAAAAAAAAAAGACTATCAAAGGGGCAAATTGATTTTTTTTTTTAAAAAAGGAGTTCTAATTGAAAACTTTAAAACTTTGTAATCACCCCCAAATTATAGGAATGAATAGTGTGTAATGGATAAGTGAGCAGTGAGAACTCAAACGGGAAAATCAAAAAGTCAAAGCAGAAGGAAGATGCGGAATCAGGTGAGGATATATAGAAAGATCAAAAGAAAGACTTTTGGGGAAAGAACAAATATTTACAAATTGATTATTGAAAATGAAATGAAATAGATTTATTTTTTTTTTTTTTTTGAGGAGTGACAGAATAGATAGTTTATTGAAGAAGAATGTGCTTTCAAGAGTGGGCCAATTAATTTAATATAGCAAGGTCATAATTTAGCTAGAACTTTCAAAAAGTTTCAAGTTAGGCGGCTTAAAAATTAAAATACTCTCCCCAACGTTGTATTCACTATTCACTCTCCCCAATTTAATATACATTTTAACTGACAGAATTTTATATATTTTTTTAATAGACAAACATCTCTTTAGTGTTTGTTTGGGTACTCTGCAATTTCATTTGATTTATTTGCATTATATTTATTAAAATACATTGTTTTTGGTAATTTTTATGTTAAATGTCTAATAAGAAAATAAAAATTTATTTATTTAAAAAAAATAAAAAGATTAGATTATTTGCAAAAGAAACTTACACAAAAAATAAGAATTTATTTATTTTTTTGCTCATTCCCAAACACTCTCCCAATGTCTCTTCACTATCTTTGATGTTTGGGATACCCACAAGGAGGTATTATTCCCGAGTTGACAAACTTTTTTTTAAGGTAAAAAAATATAGTAGTAGATTATGAATTATTGCCAGAGATAATTTAGTATTTTAATTTTAAAGTGATCACTTTTAGTCCCTATCAAACTTAAGTGATCAATTTTAGTCTTTGTGTCAACATCCATTAAATCTCTCTAATAAAATAAATGTGGCCAGGAGTGCCCAACATAATTTGGGACTAAGACGGAAAAATTTATGTGTGACATTTTATATGTAAATATTAATTAAACAAAATTATTTAATACTAATCTCGTCAGGGTTAATTTGATATATTAAATATATAATTTGATGAATAATACCAACTACACTAATGTTAATTTTATATAGAGAATTGAATGTTATTGTTGAACCATAAATTTTAATAAAAATATATTATGATTAAAAAATGTACTTTATTCTGGATATATAACGATGCATAGTTAAGTAAAGTTGTAATTTAATTTTTAATCTTATATCTTGCTTTTTAGGGAGAGAGAGAGATAGCTATTATTTGGTATGTGGCCTTGTAGGATATCGGTTTACAAAAATTAAAATCTCAAACTATTAGGGGAGATTAATTTATAATTGATGATTTAATACATTTGCAACATTTTTTTTGAAATATTTTAGACTTTCAATTTGGTTAGGTTTCTTTTGGTCTCATACTTTGGGAGTCTTGATAGAAATGAAAAGAATTGAATATCATGGTTGAACCATAAATTTTAATAAAAATATATTATGATTAAAAAAGATACTTTATTCTGGATATATAACGATGTATAGTTAAGTAAAGTTGTAATTTAATTTTTAATCTTATATCTTGCTTTTAAGGGAGAGAGATAGATAGATAGATATTATTTGGTATGTGGCTTTGTAGGATATCGGTTTACAAAAATTAAAATCTCAAACTATTAGGGGAGATTAATTTATAATTGATGATTTAATACATTTGCAACATTTTTTTTTGAAATATTTTAGACTTTCAATTTGGTTAGGTTTCTTTTGGTCTCATACTTTGGGAGTCTTGATAGAAATGAAAAGAAAAAATACCCTAAAAGCACTACAAAATGTTCACAATATGATGTGACAATAATTATAATTGATGAATTTCATAAATCCAATTAATGAATGTTTAAATTAATTTTTTGTGATTGATGATATGCTAATTTACTGAAAGCGTGCTAAAGTATACTTGTACCTTGAAAAAATTGGAAAAAATGCCTTGACACCCTCTAAACTTTAATGTAGTGGCCATTACATCTTTTGAACTTGTATTTTAGCCAATTTACTCTTGAATTTTGCATATGTGCCAAATAGGACCATCTGTTAGCTAAACCGTTAAGTGATTAACAGAACTATCATGCATGTGCACCTCATTTAATTAAAAAAAAAAAAACAAAAAACAAACCTCTATACCATTTGGGAAGGGGTGAAAGAAAAACTAATAAAAAAAAAGGCAGCCTCATCCTTATCTCCCACTGCAGATAAAGCTTAAGCACAAAAGCATACCAGATCAAATCAAACTCTATCAAATAAATTGTAATCAATTGTTATCTGCATATTCAAATAAATTGTAATTTGTACAACAGTTGTAAATACACGTACAAGCTCCCAAAAAATAGTTACGGGAAGCCACAATTATTTTCAATCTCTACATCTCATCTCAGTTTCTTCAAACAGCAATATGAGGGTGGTTTTCAAACCCAAACTGAAGCTCCTCTTTTACAACTTCTCTCTCTAAACCAACAAATCAACCACCAATGCAAACTCAATATCTTAATTGCCATTACGGGTCTCTTCTCTAACTTCTCTCTAGTGATTTCTTTCTCTCTCCGGCCAAAACCTTAGCCTCCATATCTGAAACTCTCAAGCTTTAGCCTCTCAGATATAAATCCAAATCTAACCTCCATATCTCAAATCTAGGTTTCCCTCTGACAAAATTGAAAAATAAGATTGTCGGCAGGACCATGATTGTCTTTCTCTCTCTCCTAGGATTCAAATGGACACTTGACTGTGTGTATCGTCTCTCTCCTAGGTTTCTGTCTCTCAAAATTGTTCTCTCTCATCTCTATGGGTCTCAGGCAATTGAATTGGGTGATTTTAATGCTCACATGCGTGTCATGTGAGTATTCTATTAGTTTATTAACAGTTGGCCAATTGAGGTACTAATTTGGTACAGGAGTAAATTGGCTAAAATGAAAGTTTAGGGGTGTAATGGCCACTACGTTAAAGTTTAGGGGGGGGGGTGTTAGAGCATTTTTCCCAAAAAAAAATTTAAAAAGTGAGAAAAGGCGAGAAAAAAAATGTTTAAAAAAAACTATATATAAAAACTAAAAGTAAAACTTATAAGCTGATGAAAAACAAACACTAGCGATCACTAAGTAAAAAAAGTGTACAAACATTAAAAAAATATTATTTTATAAAATTTTATGCCTTTGAAAATGGGGGAGGGTAGGGGGCCTTTTATCCTAAGGATATGTTTGTTTGGAAGTGAAATAGGGTGGATGGAAAATTTGGAGAGAAAATGAGAAGAGAAATTTTTTTGGAGGGTGTTTGGTTGAGAGGGGGAGAGGGGAAAATGATGGTGGGGGAAATCTTATAGGTGAAGGACAAAAATGCCCATGTGCAAGTTGTACATGGACTTCTTCAGTACATTTTTGTTTTTGTTTTGTTTTGTTTTTTTAATTTTTATTTCCAATTTTAATAAGTTGTTAAGTGTTTCTTTTGTTCGATGTCTCATTCCAGCTTTTTTTTTTTTTTTTTTGTTTAGACGTGATTTTTTTTTTCTACACATGATTTTGTTTTTTAATAAATTTGGGTGATTGTATTTTTTTTGGTTGTTTGGCACTTTTTTGTTTCAATTAGACATCATTTTTTAACAAGGATATATGAGTAAATTTATATAAACTCACTTTTTCACTCCCATTCAAACAAAAATGAGAGAAATTAAAATATTTTTTATACTCCCACCATTTTCTATTCTCCCACTTTTCTACTTCTCCAACCAAACAGACTTTAAAGGTATGTGTTGGTTGGGGTGAAAATAGGGAAGATGGAAAATAGGGAGAGGAAAATAGGGTTTTTTTATCCTCTCAATTTGGGAGGAAAATGGGGAGGAAAAAGTGCTGAATGATGTACTTTACACAAATACTCTCACTTTATTCATCTTATTTAATGAGTGTAAATTTACTGACCATGTTTTTGCTGCCCACGTTTTTGTTGCCCAGTTAAATTATTAGTGCAATTTTTGATTTATATAAATCAGTGCAAGTTTTAGTACAAGTTGATTTGCCCAGTTGCCCAATTAAATTATTAGTGCAAGTTTTGATTTAAAAGTTTTGCCTAGTTGAATTGCTTAGCTTATTTGTTGCCCACGTTATATTCACTAGTTGAATAGTGAATATAGGAATACTCTGGTTACAAAATCTTTTGCCCCAGTTAAATTTATATGTACATATTATGTAATAAGGGTATAATAGTCAATTTATATAAACTATATTTTCTATCTTTCCACTCTTCTTTTCAACCAAACAAAAATTTTTTTCACCCTCCCACTTTTCCACTCCTCCAACCAAACACGCACGAGGAAAAACTAAATCTTTTTTATCCTCCCACTTTTTTATCCTCTCACTAATTTTTTATCATTTCAATTTTCTACTCTTCTAAACAAACGGATCTTAAAGATGATTTTTTCTTTTTATTATTATTTTTTGTTTGGTGGTAGGACCTTATGCCTAGGCCTAAGTTGCCTATGACTTAGGCCAAATGTGACTACCAAAAGCTTTATAACTTGATTAACATCTTTTACTGGTTATCAAAAAAAAAAAGATTAACATCTTTTACTGATTTCAAGAAGACATTTAAGATACTGACCTGAAAATTTTAAAATACTAAATAAATTCATTGGTTATTATCTTAATGGTCACCTCAGAGTCTAACGTGGCACCTGTGCATATTATGTGCCGTATAAATAATTTTCCTTAGTAAGATGACGTCATGACAGTAAAGACTAGATTGATAATGAAATTTTTTTTTTTTTTGAAAAACAAACAAACACAAAAAAAGGGGAAGAGATTTTTTGATGGGGATTGATAATGAATTTTTATTTTTGATTTTCAGGGACACAAATGTATTTTTCCCTAGTTATAAAACTCAAAATCTTCTTTAAAAAAAAAAAAAAAATCGCTTTCCCTCTAGTTTTTTCCTGTTGTTTTCTGGGAAAGCCAAAAAAAAAAAAAAAAAAATCCTGAAAATCACAATTACTAAACAAATACTTACTTTACTAATCGATCATGAATGGGCTTTAAGTGGCTAAACCGCCCATTCATGATCAAGCTCAGAGTCTCGTCCCCCATCACTCCACCATTACCTTGAAAAGCAAAAAAGGATACTTTTGATGGTGTTGGATTCTGCAACGGTGCATTGCGGCCTCAACCACCTTGATGATTGAGATTGCTGGCTTTTTTTATAGTCCCCACAACTGCAATGGGACCACTCATTGTCTCCGAGTCATAGTCAGTGACCTTCCTCTTTTAGTTTTGGGTCTATTTTTAAAATTCAACATGCAGTAATTTTTTAATATGAAACTAAGAACCCAAAAACCAAAGCTAGAAACTAAAACGTCGGTTTGTGAAAGAGATGGGTGTGATCACCAGCATCACCAACAACTTGGGTGTTCCTTATTACGGCGACCTGGTCAGGAAGAAGCTACCGCTACTAATGTCACGGTTTCATTTTTCAAACATGTGTATTCTCTGGTTACTATTCAATTGCAGCTTTTCTTTCTTATCTACTTGCCTTGTTCTGATTTTTTCAAACGATTCAATCTTAATCTAGTATCTGGTACGGACATATACCTCTCTCTCTCTATTGGGTCAACCTTAAATTGCTCAATTTGCTGTCAAGTTGGCTTCTTTGTTTCATCTCAATCTTGAGTAATTCTCTTATGTTATTTTATTCTTCTCTTGGGTTGTTTGTTTTGGATATATTGAACTGCTTTAGAATTTTAAATGTGCGAGGTTTGATGGTTGTTTTTGATTATCAGGTGGAGTACTTGGATATTTTCCACAATTTGTAGTATTGGGTACTTGGAGGATTTTTAGAGTTCTGGGGTTCCATGTGTTAGTAAGATGCATCTTTCAAGAGTTTGGACGTGTGGATTATTTATTGTTGCATGGTTGTGTTGTTCTTCACTACTTATTGGGGCTCAGCAACCGATTACCAGCCCCGAAGAAGGTGATTTTGCTTTAGTTTTCTGTTCTTTTGCATTTCATGATTCACAAGCTTCTTTTGCAAAATTAAGTGCTCAGGAGGATGCTTGTTTAGATTTCTCACATGCGTGCTTTCTGAAACGATTACTCATTTTCGCTTCCCCCAAGTTAGGAGTGGTTAGTATTGCATATAGTTGAGTTGTAGTTATTGTTTGATTCATCAATTGGGTGTGCTCAAAACTTGAGGCTGTTAATAACATTGATGCATATTTTTATGATAACATTGCGTTCCTTTGATGCAGATACCCTGATTATAGAATTATAGAAATAGAAGAACCAGCAATCACGTTGATGAAATGGTGATTAACATTTGTATTAATTTGCAGTGAAGGCTTTGCAGGCCATCAAGAGCAGTTTGATAGATCCCTTTGGGAATCTGAGTGATTGGGATCAAGGAGACCCATGTACATCAAATTGGGCAGGGGTTTTCTGCCACAATACACCTTTAGACGATGGATATCTACACGTTGAAAGATTGTATGATTTTAACCTTTACTGATTTTTATTTTTATCAGAAAGCACTATTGACATGAATAATGCTGCATATATTCTTTCACTTAGAACACTTTTTTCACTTTGTTTATTTTGTCCCCTGCATATGATGAGATGAATATTATTCCACTTTAATATCTACTCATTTTAGTTGGTGCACAAAACAAACTTCCTTGGTTATATTGTTCGTTTGAAATTAAAAGGAATTTATTAGGATGGGATCTATTATCCACATGTTTCCCAATGGTCACCCGTATCTCCTAATGAGTTTAAAATCTATCTTTATGTTCTTTTCATTTGTGAAGAAAATTAATAACTATTAATTTATTATAATTTATTGCCTACAAACACAATTGTTATCTCATGCTTAGCATTATAATAGATTTTGACGCTAGTCACAAGTTCGCATATAAAACTATCAAGCTTTGATAAGACTTGGCTATTAATTGCATGTAGGCTTTTCTTATGAAGACTTAGCAATGGTGCTTTAATAATTTTGTTTTGGGCTGCTTCTCTGCAGGCTACTACTACGTATGAATTTGTCAGGAACTTTATCACCAGAGATTGGCCGCTTATCAAATTTGACAATATTGTAAGGCAAAGGATATCTGAAGAATAATTTTTGTGATACAAATATCTTTATCTGAATCACAGTTTTCGGAGACCTCTTTCACTCAATATTCTGGAATCCCATGGTAGCATTCTATATTACTATTTACTTATCCTACTGATATATTTTTCTGTCTACTCTGTTGAAGGGATTTTATGTGGAATAACATAAGTGGGAGTATACCAAAGGAGATAGGCAATATTATGACTTTACAACTCTTGTAAGTTGAGCAGTTCTCTGTTGGATAGGTTAGACGCTCAATATTGTTATCACAGGATTACATGCTTAGAGCATTAAGAAATGCAGATATGCTACAAGTTTGTGCATTTTAGATCCTTTGAATTCTGATACAAGAGATAATCCTTGTATCTGAAGATTTGGAACTAATTTACTTTATATTTTGGTGCTTTTCTGAATACATGATATTTTAATATCGTAAAGCTGCAGTACAATTTCTTTGTCTCTAATTCCATTTATAATATTCTGTGTTTCCAGGCTTTTAAATGGAAACCAATTAACAGGTCCCTTACCTGAAGAGCTTGGTTATTTTCCAAACTTGGACAGAATACAAATTGATGAAAACCATATATCGGGACCAATACCTAAATCATTTTCAAACTTGAACAAAACAAAGCACTTGTGAGTGTGCTTCTGATGCTATACTGTCTAAAATCAGTTCTACAATAACTAACCCTTCTACTTCTCTTTTTTATGAGCAGTCACATGAACAACAATTCGATCAGTGGGCAAATCCCGCCTGAGCTATCCAGATTACCGAGTCTTATTCACTTGTAAGTATTTGGTCATATTCTTAAATTTCATATGAGTCATCTGTATGACCATTGACGACCTTCAACTTGGCACCTGCAGCCTTCTTGATAATAACAACTTATCAGGGTATCTTCCACCAGAGTTCTCCGAACTGCCAAATTTGCAGATACTGTATGGTTTTCACTTTCCTAGAACATAAATATATATATGTTTACACATAATTTTCTTTACATTTAAAATTTGTGAATTTATTTTCCTTTTCTTTTTCTTATGCTTTTCATCTTGAACAAGGCTATAATTTCTAAATTTTCTATTTTCTACAGTGTAACATTACTCTAGTAATCTTTTTTCAAGTTTCTTGATACTTTCATTTACTTTGTTTTGCAGTCAATTTGATAACAATAACTTCGATGGGACTACAATTCCAGCTTCTTATAGCAAGATGTCTAAATTGCTGAAGTTGTAAGTTCATATTATTATTGTATGTTTGTAACTATGTTCCAAAAGTAAAGGTGGGCAAGGTGCTAGCCTTGAAGTGTAAGGCTCAATGTTTGTGTGTGTGTGTGTCTATATATATATATATATAGAGAGAGAGAGAGAGAGAGAGAGAGAGAGAGAGAGAGAGAGAGAGAGAGTGAGTGAGTGTAAGATCAATGTAAACTACTCTATTAATGTTTGGCTAATGATTAAAGAAGCTCTTCCCTCCCCCTAAAATGCAAAACTATAACAAAGAGGAAAATACCAACAAGATAAGAAGTACTATAAAATGGACAGAGTAGTCTGCATTTTGTTGGGAAAATACATAAATTATTCCAACATTGATTGAAAAGGAATACATTTTTTTAGGATAAATTACAACTTGTTGTTTATCTGTTGTTTGAAATTTGACACTTTACCCCTCTGAGGTCTGACTGAAATTTAAGTTGCCTACCTGTGGTATGAAATCCCATGATGTAAGTGTTCCGTTGGATTTTTTTTGATCTTATTGGATCTTGTATTTTTATGTATTTTTGTGTTTTTGGAGAAGATAGACATAAAAGTGGAGCAAAATTACATATTTAGCCATGTTTTTAACAGAAGTGGGTTACGGAACTTTAACTGAGCTAACCTTAGGTAGATAAAGTGTTAAATTTTAAACCACAAGTAGGCAACTTAAATTTCGGCTAAACCACAGGTGGGTAAGTTGTAATTTGTCTTTTTTTTTTTAATTAGTAAGTGACACTGACACACACACGCGGTCAGTTTTGAATTCACAACCTCACCCTCCAGCCCAATATTAGGGGAGAAGAAAGTGCTAGTTGAGCTATGGCTCATTGGAAATTGAAATGGAATACAATGGGAAGTTACTCAACTTAGAAGTGCTGTTGGTTTAATCCAACTAAGGTGGCATGAATGTACTTCTTTGCATTTCTCAAGTTGTAAAGAAGCTAGATTATCTTAATCAGATATCACAGAACTTTCATTAACTTAGAAGCTTTATATGCTTACAAGATGGCAATTAAGGAGTAAACACATTCACATGTTGCGTGATATTCAAGATTTATAATATTTGTGTTTTGGTTGGATTTGCCAGGAGCCTTAGGAACTGCAGTTTGCAAGGACCAATTCCTGATTTTAGCCAAATACCAAACCTCCTTTATCTGTAAGTTTCTTTATTTTTATTTTTCCTTTTAAGAGTCATTCTGGTATGATCACTTATGGCTTTTAAATCTGAAAAATAGATGGACCAGGCTGTATGGAATTTTCTCTTTTCTTTATCTAAAAACTCCGATAGCTACTTATACTTTCTTTATGTTTTACTTTGTATAAATTTCAGAGACCTCAGTTCAAATCAGCTAAATGAAACCATACCTTCATATATGTTTTCTCGGAATATCACGACTATGTAAGATTCTTCATCTTCTGAATGAGATGTCAAATTTTTTATTTTTTTTTCATGTTGTTTGAATTTAATTCCTAGATATTGCGAAATATTTCAAGACAACTTATAACAGCAATTCCCTTGACTTTTGATATCTACTATTTGAGCAATATTCAGCTTGTTATCCCACAACCATATTTCTGGAACAATTCCCACCAACTTTTCTGATCTTCCTCATCTCCAAAGACTGTGAGTAGTCTCCCTTTCTTATTCCTCCTTTTGTGTTTAGTTCTATGGTTCATTGTTATTGTAAATTATTTTGTATTAATTTAAATTTGAGTTTCCACTTATATCAACCGTTATATTTTAAGGTTACTAGTTAATATCAGTCAATAAATTAAACTGTTAATAAAATAATTGGATTTATTTGGTAAATTATTCCCCATGGCAGGTCGATTGCAAACAATTCATTAAGCGGCTCTGTTCCATCCTCCATTTGGCAAAATAGGGCTTTTAATGGAATGGAGAAATTTACAGTGTAAGACTTGAATGACAATATTGCTATTTCCTTGTTTAGAGGTGTCATCATATATTGGTATGGGTGTGTGCATCTGTTCATTCTCTCAACCATCTTTTTCTTGTAATGGTAAAAGAAAAAAGTTGATTCCTTTTTCTGATTACAGCATGGCCTTTTGTAAAATTCAAAGTTTAACCTCCTGGGTTGACTATTAAATTTACTCTCAGATTGGATTGTCTAAGATATTGCTTTTTCCCCTTGGTACTACAGGGAGTTGCAGAATAATAATCTTGCAGACATCAGTGGCACTACTTATCTACCTCCAAATGTTTCTGTCTGGTTTGCTCCTATACCTCCCCAATTTTTGCTTCCTGATTAATTTCATATAGAACATCATGTGTGATGAAATGCATCTTCAAAATGTGAATACTTGGTAAAGGATTGTGGATGTGATCTTTTTAATTTTAGTTTTGTAAGGTGTAACATACATAGCACATTGATGTGATTAAGTCTCATTTTTAACTCTCAGGCTTCAAGGGAATCCCTTATGCTTGAACTCCAACCTAACCTTCTGTGGACCTGAAATTGATGAAGACAAATACAGTCAGAGTTCAACAAATACCACTTCTGTTTGTCCGGCTCAAGCATGCCCATCCTCTTTAGAACATTCCCCTACATCTCCAGTAGTTTGTTTCTGTGCTCTTCCTTTGTTTGTTGGATATCGGTTGAAAAGTCCCGCATTCTCAGATTTTCCTCCATACAAAGATGAATTTGAGGAGTTCCTGACATCTCATCTTGAGTTATCTCTTTATCAGCTGTACATTGTTTCATTTGCATGGGAAGAAGGACCTCGACTGGGAATGCAATTGAAGTTCTTTCCTGTATCTGATTCTGAAAACAATGCTCAAACCTTCAATAAGAGCGAGGTTCAGCGAATCTTCGATGTATTCACATCATGGAAAATTCACAATGATGACCTTTTTGGACCTGCTGAACTTATCAGCTTTCCTATACTGGGCTTCTATAAATATGGTTCGTCTCAAAACCCTTATTAGATATTTTTTGCAACAGAGCTTTCTTGAGTCAGAACTAATGCTTATTTAGCTGTTGAGTAATGTACAGCTTTCTTCTCTAATTTATTTGACCTACACCTTGAAGTCCTCTATACTTGAAGACCATCTTAAGCTTGTGGCATTATTCTCTGTTGTTGATTTGTCTGAGTAACTTGTGGGACTATCTGTGGGGGGCACATTTGAGTGGAGATCACCTTTTCTTTTGTTGCGAACAACGTTGAAGAAAGGCTTGGTCTCCAGTTTAATGCTTTCACCATGGTGATGCTATGTTCTGTGGAACAACAGATACAGTTGATCAGCACATAAGTAAATAACTGCAATGCTCGGTTCAAGATGATTGTTAATTTTCCCGGCAATTAAGTTGTGTTCTATATTGATCAAGAAGCCAGCTTCAAATTCACACCATCACTTATGACTTGACCCCAAAGATAGATGAACTATAACTCAGTCACAAGCCTTATTTTGTGTATTCATATATGAGATGAATTTTGTTGCAAAGCTTTGATTTTGTTTGTGCTGATAGTTCTCACTAATGTCACAGATGATGCCAACTCTCCAAGTTCTGGTTTAAGCAAAGGTGCATTGGCTGGCCTAGTACTGGGGATCATTGCAGGTGTAGTTGCATTGTCTGCAGTTGTTACTCTTCTGATACTGAGAATGCATGTGAGGAATTACCATGCACTTTCAAGAAGACGCCATTGTGAGTATCTTATTTTTATGACGTTAGGGGTTTCAGGTAGATATGTCATGATTTTTTTACTTTTCCTGTAATTGTTTCTATCGTACACCCTGAATTTAGGCCTGTCAATTGGGCCAGGTTGATACTAGTCCAATTACATAGGCCTCAGCCTGGGCTTGGTCAATATCTTAGCCCTATCTCAGTTAATGATGTTGGGCAAGATTAAGCCAATTTTGGACTGGCCTGTGATTAGAAGCATCATTTAGAGTTGAAAAAAGGTTTTAAGATAAATTAGCATAGGACTTGGTTGCATACTGGCTCAAACCATGTTTAAGTTGAAGAAAATCCAGTCAGCAACTATGTTTGTAATGACCCAAGGAAAAGCGCTAGTTATACCAGCACTAGTTATACCTGCGCTATACCTCAAAAGGACTAATCACAATTGAGGCTCTTTATAGTTGTTAATAAAGCCCAGTTCAACCTAGTATATGTCCGATGTGAGACTCATCACACACCCACGCACATCACACAATCAATCGAATTGGGGCATCATCACAATGTTAAACAATGTTGTTGACTAGCAAGAAAGCACGGGCACTTCATTTGGAGTGCAGTACCTGTGTAGGACACTTGCATTGCCTGGGATACTTCTGCATGTGTGTCCCAGCAGTATCCCTTAAAAATAATGAAGCACATGGCCAAGACACAAGAACAAGAGGAATCAAATACTCTTTCACAAAACAAAGAGAGCATTTATGCTTTGAATAGTAATAGTGCATTCGAGAATTAATAAATATCTTTATTCTTGATTTGAATTCTAATTTCTAAACATCCTTTAATAGTCATGGATTTTCTTTATTATCCATTATTACTCTTAATTTGATGTATATTTAACATTATATGAAAAATATATGCTTAATAATAAATAGAAAATAAAAATAAAACTATATTTAATAATTATTTAATAGACATGTTCTGCCGTACCTATGTCCTATTTTTTCAAAAATTGCCGTGTCACCGTGTCATACCCGCACCCGTATCTGTACCTGTGTCCATGCTTCTTAGTTGACTAGTAAGATGCAATGGTATGTGTGTGTGTGTCTGTGTGAGTATAAATAAAATCTTATGATAATCAATACATAATTCTATCAGGTATTTAAAAAAAAAAATGGCACTGCACCTTTTTATGCAGCACTTATCTCTATGTTTTTATTTTTAACATTGGTCCTATTAAATATGCAGGGTCTATGAGCTCCATAAAAATTGATGGTGTAAAGGATTTCACTTATAGAGAACTGGCTGTGGCTACAAACAGTTTTGACACTGAGGTTGGCCAAGGAGGGTATGGTAAGGTTTATAAAGGCATTCTAGCTGATGGTGTAGTTGTGGCCATAAAACGTGCACAAGAGGGATCTTTACAGGGTGAAAAAGAGTTCTTGACAGAGATAAAATTGTTATCAAGGTTACATCATCGAAACCTTGTGTCTTTGATTGGGTATTGTGATGAAGAAGGTGAACAGGTACTTTTTCTCATCTTGAATTTATATATACATGTTCTCTATGTTCTTAACACTTATTCCAAATTTCAAGCCAATTGGATGTTATTTTCTATTCGATTTGTAAACTTATCTTTTATGCATAATTTTAATATACAAAAACTTGAAATTTAAACATTTAGCAGATAGAATAGTTATATATCTCAGATCAACTTGAAATTTTGCAAACACGGAGAGTATTGGAAGAAAATGTAATCTAATGGTGGATTTGTCAAAATTCGCATAAAATGAAATAAATATTGAGTGGTGTAGGATTGCTTAAAGAGTTAAAGTTACACTAGATATAACTTAAACCTAACCCATATACATAATGAATAAAAGATTGGATTATCCACCAATCTTCTTGGATACACAAGGAGATGATTCCCATCTACTTAGGAAGTTGATGCAATTACGCCAAATGAGCTGTAAGAGTTAAAAAGAAGAAGAAGTGAAAGATGTAAAACTGTGTACATAGCTGCTTTGAATATGCAAACAATGGAAGAAATCAAATTCGGTTTAGAGACATTACAGATGAGATTTTGCCAAATTAGTTGCTTAATAATGTAGAAGCATAGACGGTTCTTCATAAAGTAAGGATTATTTTGGCTCTAAGAAATGCATTAAAGACTTAAATGTCTGCTTTCGCAGTGAACTATGTTGCTCCTGCAAAATTGTTTGGCTTTCACACCCTGGGGACTAGCTTTTCTTTCTCACTATTGCTTAATTTGTTTTGAAAATTTTTCTTCAGAGGAGCTTCATGTAAGTATTGTTTTGCATGCAGATGTTGGTCTATGAGTTTATGTCAAATGGTACTCTGAGGGATCACCTTTCTGGTACACCTTAAACTTGCCTTTTATCGATCTCACTATAGTATTTTCTAGGTGTTCCTCATTGCGAATGATTGCAATATATAACTTGCAACAATACACTTTCTCCCCCTCTACCCCCCCCCCCCCCCCCACCACCACCAAAAAAACAAATTCCGTTTTATTTATATATTTTATAGCTAAACGTAACTTTTTTACTTTCAAATTCTATATCCGTTCTAATGAGCTTATTAGGGGTTCATGTGTGCAATAATACAGCCAAGTGCAAAGAACCTCTGAGTTTTGCTATGAGATTGAGAATTGCCCTAGGATCAGCTAAGGGCATCCTCTACCTACATACTGAAGCTGATCCTCCAGTATTTCACCGAGATATCAAGGCCAGCAACATATTATTGGACTCCAAGTATATGGCAAAAGTTGCTGATTTTGGACTTTCACTACTTGCACCAATTCCAGATATTGAAGGGACGGTGCCTACTCATGTATCCACAGTTGTTAAGGGGACACCAGTAAGACTCTTATAGTTGATGTTTAACTAGTAGAATTATAAATTTCATATTTTTCTAGGTTGATGAGTGAATTCTTATCAGTGTTCTCCAGCTGTGGCACAAGTGCCACATTTTAACTGCCTATAAGTTTTATAAGATTCAACACTTGACAATCTAGCCTGGGCTACTGACTCTTCTTGGAAAAACAATAAAAATGAATTGATAATAGTGTTGTTCATTTCCATTTCTGTGTAAGGGTAAATCGCAGAAAACCACCCTAAACTATGGGATGCTTGCACATCACAAACTTTGAAAATTTGGTTGAAACAACTGTGCCAAAAAGAGGAACTGATAGCCTGATACCATGTTAGAGAAGTATTAGAAATGAATTAAATGAGAGAGGTTCAAAAAGAGAAGCTAAAAATATTTTATAGCCTTCATGCACTATATTCCATATATATATATATATATATGAGTTTTTTTTTTTTTTTTTGAATCCTATATATGTGAGAGTTGGTTACAAGGAATAGAGAATATTCTAGACAATATGATAGCTGGTGAGGGATACTTCAGCAGCAACACCCACCCCTGGGATACTCTAGACCAATCTGGAAGGATTCAACACAATGCAAGGGTACCACCTATACAATATAAACTCTTTAACAGGGTGCAAAGTGCAAGATCCCTCATACACACACGGTCCCAATAAGTCTTGAATCCACAACCTCACCCTCCATCTCATTACTGTGGGACACGGAACTGCCAGTTGAGCTATAGGTCATCGGCAATCCCCATAATTTAGCGTGGTTTTTTTGGAACTAACCATTTTTTTAAATTGTAAATTTATACATTTGTTATTATTAAAAATTTAAAAAAAAAATGTAACTCAAACTCTATGAAATAGACTTAGTAGTATGTTGTTTGAGATGTAACTGATGCCTATTTTCTTTCTCTTTCATTCTTTGGATTAAATTTGCAGGGTTACCTTGATCCGGAGTATTTCTTAACTCGTAAATTGACAGACAAGAGTGATGTTTATAGCCTTGGTGTTGTTTTTCTTGAACTCCTGACTGGGAAGCAGCCAATCTCACATGGAAAAAACATTGTTAGAGAGGTAAAACCTTATAGACTTGTTTGTCTTGGATTTGATGGGGCCGAATGGTGCATCAGGTGCTTAGGCATGAAAGGGAAAATTGTTCTTCTGTGATTTGTTTTATTGTGTAGAATAAAGATGACAGCTTTTAGTTATTCTCTCTCTTCTCTTCTTCTTGCCATATGTCATTTTATTCTAGACGTAAAGATGAGAGATATCCTCATTTGCAAGTTTCAGTTTTAACTTCAAACACTGAAATCCTTAAAAAAAAAACTTCACTTCTGTCCTTATGCTCACTTCTGTCCTTATGCGTAACATTCGTTTACTTGTATAACATTTAAGATCATTTTGGCATAATGATCATATTATTTAATCCTGTAGATACAGCGTCTTAAATTTGTGTAATAAAATGGTTTCTTATAGTTTTTATATGGTTTCTATTTGTTTCAGGTTAATGTTGCGAGTAAATCTGATATGATCTTTTCGGTCATTGATGGACGAATGGGATCTTATCCTCCTAAATGTGTGGTGAAATTTTTGAATTTGGCTCTCAAGTGTTGCGGATATGAGACAGATGCTAGACCTTCAATGGCAGAGGTGGTTAGAGAACTTGAAAATATATGGCATATGATGCCTGATTCCGACATTATATCAGTAGGTCCTATGGTCACTAATGCTGAAAAGCTTGCAACTCCACCATCATCATCCTCTACGGTGAAGGATCTTTATGCATCAGAGATATCTGGCATTGAACTAGTTAGTGGAGTCATTCCATCTATCGTGCCTAGATAGAAAACATTTCTAAAATAGATTGTATTAGAACCTGAGATGCTATGATCTTGATGTTGTGTAAGTCTCACTCTTCATTATTCATTACATTTTTTTTTTTTTTTTGTAAACTAATTAGTTAGACATTTTTTTTTTGGTAAACTAATTAGTTAGAGCTGTAGATGGTGTAATAATGTCACTGTAAAAACGTATATTGTTCAATAATGAAGTTGTTGATACTTGATAGTGAAATTTTGAAATATATTGATAAGAAACGTAAACTTTATGGAGTATGTGCTGTCGGATTCAATATAAACATAAACTTTATGGGACACTGAGCAGTCTTAAAGCTACAAGAAAAAGAAGAAGATTTGATTGAAATGCTTTTAATGAAAACTGGCTTCATACACACTGGTATGATTAGGGGTGGTGGTCACTCGATTAGCATTGAATCGCTATGGATCCTCAAAGGCCATCAAATACATGATTGGGCCCGGTTCTAAGAATGGGCTGGTTAGATTAGATTAATAAGGCCCATTTAAGCCTAGGGTTGTGGAAGAGCTTGGGAATGAACCGAGAGTGGGACTTTTTTTTTGGGGGAAGAATATTAAGTATTTTAACGTACACACAAGAAGAGGGAAGAAGATTTTAAATAAATTGACAATGGTGTATATCCAAAACTGAAAGTGGTGGGACAAATTGAGTCCCACTCCACTTTTACCAATAGGAGGTTGGTGAATGGAACTTTTATAAGTTCATAAATGAATGTGATTTTATCTAATTAACTCAAATAATATAATTTTAACTATAACATAATTGTTAATTATTAGCATTTTCTTATAAATTGGAAAAAAATTAATGTAATTTTTTTTTTGTTTATTATATGGGAAGTGAAGAAGTTAATTTAAGTAATTCATGAACAAGTTCGAGCTTGTTTGATTAAAAAAAGAGTAAATAACATATACTTTTGGCTCTTATAGTTTAGGATTATTTTCATTTTTGTTTTTTAAGGTTCACAATTTTCATTTTAACCATTTATGTTTGATTAATGTAATTTTTTTTTTGTTTATTATATGGGAAGTGAATAAGTTAATTTAAGTAATTCATGAACAAGTTCGAGCTTGTTTGATTAAAAAAAGAGTAGATAACATATACTTTTGGCTCTTATAGTTTAGGATTATTTTCATTTTTGTTTTTTAAGTTTCACAATTTTCATTTTAACCATTTATGTTTGATTTTGTTTTCATGTTGGACATATTGCTCATTTTCATTAGTTATCTAACCGTCTATAATATGTTTTTTGCTTACAATAATGAAATTCATGTATTCCGACAACATTTTAGAGCTAATATTTCATGAAATAGTTAAACATAGAGGGCACTTAACAATCATATTACTAATGAGAATGAATTGCCAATTATTAAAAAAAAAAAAAACTAATGAAAATGAATTGCAAGACTAATAAGAAAACAAAATGAAACATAAAAAGGGAAAAATGAAGATTTTGAAATGTAAAAGGCCAAAATGGAAATAATCCTAAACTTTAAGGGTCAAAAAACTACTTTAATTAGAAGAAAATGAACTAAGATTGAACATGTAATCTCATTTGATATTGAACTTGGACTCGACTCATGATTGAAATAAAATTAAATGAAGAATCCTAAACTTTTAATAGTCCCCTTCGACTCTACTTGTTTGCAATCCTAGAGCTAACTAGAGCTCAATATATATTTTTACACATATCTTATTTATACTTTTTTTTTGGGGTACATTACATATTCTATTACCATTCCTTAAAACATATTTTCTATAACTTTTAGTACTTTTATGACTGCACATTCCCTTCATCTTTTACCTCATTAATATCAAAATTACTTTGTCAAGGATGACAAAATACCTCAAACCCATTTCATCTCAATAGGGTAGGGCACCTTGATCCAACCTTATCCTACTCCATTGTGATCCATAATTACATTAAACTAATCACTTGGAAAGTTCTAATAATAATAATAATAATAATAATTGTGAGGATAATTGAGCCGAGCAGGAGCGTTGGGCCTTGGGCCATGCCCGAGGATATATAAGAGCCCGAGGACGATCAAAAGGATTAAAATATACTTTATATGTCTTATATGTCATATAGGTTAATATACTTTATATGTCTGTTCATCAAAAAATTAAATTAAATCTATTTTACATCATCAGATACAACAAACTAACTACATTTGGGTGGAGATGGGTTTGCTAAGACTACCTCTCTTTTAAATTCAGGAACTGGCGGAGGACATGAAGATGTGTAGCACTCTTTAAAAGAAAGGTTGCTGGTTCTGGTTATTACTTCTCTTCCCAACTCTAGACATCTCAACAAGGCTCAGCCCATCAGAACTAAGATATCCCAGTTGAAAAGTGGTATCTAAATCATTAAGATAATGTCAGTTTTTAAATGCACAGGTGACTAGTGCCTAAATTCATCTCTTCCCCCATTTCTTTTTATCATTTATATACAACTTTGTTTTGTTTTAAAACAATATAAAGACTGATATATGTCAGAAAACTTTCCTCTATTGCTGAAAAAACCATTGTCTAGAGTGAATTCATTGCTTACAAACATTGAAAGCATTTTAGTGAACGAAAAGGATTTTTTTTCTTTTATATTTTTTTATGGTTGGGGTGAGGGTTGGAGTTAGGGGGTGTTGGGTGCTCAGTTTTTTATACTTTTAATGTATTGGTCATACTCTTGCTTTTATCTTTATTAAGTGATTCATCTGTATGACAATCTTGGTAAGTGAAATACAGGAGACACTGTTCAGACCATCAAAAGCACTTTTCACGGATGAAATATCTACTGGCTTGGAAAGTTCGACAGCTTTTCAAATGGTGAATTCAATCAAGCAATATGTTTACATTTTGATGCAACAGTTATCTCTCTACGGCAGCTCACACCTTAGACTTGTCATTTTTTTCTCCTTTTTATTTTCCTCTCTAATGACCACATTGTATACCAGGTGCCCCATGAACTAGTTCTTGAGTTTTTTGGAATCCATGGGCTTCAGATGTCCTGACTGGACGGCATGACTGACTTCTGACAAGAGGCAAGTGTAAATTGCAGCTCTGATATATGCTAAAAGAACATCTAAAAGATGGGCCTTACATGTGGTCCATGAGTATTATTTGTATTCAACTGATTTATCATAGATGACATTCAGGGAAGATCAGGAGCAGTACTAGACACCAAGATAAGACTTACATTTTGTCATAGTTCAGGATTTTGCCGAGGCATTCCATTCATTCCATGTTGGAAGGAGACTAAAAGTCAAAGATGAACTTGCTTTGAAAACTACACAAGTATGGTGTTAGCACAAAGGAGCTGTTGAATGCTTGTGTCTTACAAAGAGGAACTCAGTTTTCTACTTCTTCAAGCTGGTGAGAGTGGAGGTAGACCTTTTTTTTACTTTTTTTTTTCTTCCTAAAACTTGATTTTGAGTAATACTTTTTCTCTGCTTTAAGATTTCAATAGTGGCACTGATTACAACAACCAATGGAGGAGTTTAGAGTTTAGATGGGTGCTTTGTTCTTTACTGTGGTGGTGGTAGTTATGTTTACTGGATTGTCACAAATGTCCATGACAACTGCATAGGTTCCTCTTTTCTCCAAGCAAAGGGACTTTCTCTGTCATCCTTCATGGGTATATGCTCTTCCTTTACAGATACTCAAGATCACTTTCACATTTGTAGAAGTTGGTGCTTGGGTCATCCTCGCCTATTATGTTAATGGATTTGATCCAATGTTAGAAGGTAACAAGTTAACTGTACTGAATTTGTCTTGCTTTATGAGATTTGTTTGGAACCTGTTTTTCTCTTCTTTAAAATATATGCAAATGTGGTCCCTGCTGCAGGTTGTTTGAGAAGTACATTCTTCTTATACTTGAAAGCCAAATGGCTTCTCATTTTTTCCATAATTGCAGCAGCAAGCTTGGTTGTTGCTAAAAGGTTTGGGTCATTGACAAATCTCTTGCTTTCGCATCGGTGGCTTCATCCCGTAAAGAGGTATGCTATACTGAATTGATAATTTTACATAATCTATTCACAATATTACACTATACATCAAGAATGCTTCTTTCTTCTCTTCATCTCTGCATGACTAGACCAACATGGCCCCCCCATGGTTTAGTATAAATTTTACATAACCTTTACGTTTTACCTAATTTGACTACTCTTTCATAATAAAGGTTCTCCCTTAACTCAACCATCCCACATGTTTATTGTTATTGCTTATTGGATAGGGGTTGGGGCGTTAATTGGATTCATATTACTTTCAACATCTATTTCACTCTAGCTCTCACTAATCTCAACTTTGGGAATTGCATAAATGTTTTTATTCATTGGTTTGGTGATAACACAGAAATAGAAGCCTAAATTTGTGTTAAGATAGTGGCGTGACATCATATTTTAGTTGAATTTCCCAAAATACAAACTCTAGCTCTCACTAATCTCAACTTTGGGAATTGCATAACTGTTTCTATTCATTGGTTTGTTGATAACACAGAAATAGAAGCCTGAATTTGCGTTAAGATAGTGGCATGACATCATATTTTAGTTAAATTTCTCAAAATACAATTTTTTTAAAAAATATACATATTTTAGTAAAGAATAATTATTCTTCATTTAAAAAAATTAATAATCAAACAAATGAATGGTTATTCCTAAGGAATATCTATTACATTACAAAGTCTATTAGAGTGTACCAAATGTACCTAAGAGTGGAAAGAAATCCTCATCTGAAACTGAAAGTGCAGAAGCTTCAGTCCAGGCTAATATGGTAATAGGAAAAGTAGAATGGTCTTCCAATTGCTTTATAAAATTACCTATTCATTTGACATGACGCTGTTAACTTATTATATTATAAACATTGGAATAGATAAAGCTTCTTGTTTCAATTTTTCAATTTATTAGAGTCCAAAAATCTAAGACCTAATTGTTTGATCTAAACTTTCAGGAAACGAAGAATCTTGGTTTACTAGAGGACAAGTTAGTGCTTCTGAAGGGTATAAGTAGTGCTTTGAAGCCCAATGTTCTCACAAGTCTGATGGGTATTAAGCACTAGCAGCACTGTAAAGCAATCTGGATGTGCATGCTCGTGCATGTTGAATGTGCAGTTTTTCTTTAGTAGTCTTGGGCACAAGTCTTGAACTTCAAATACATATAACAAAACACTACTTTTGTTCACGATTTGCCAACTTAGCACTATGAACCATATATATAACTGATTTCAACAACTGGAAGATGCATATAATGATGACACATGTCATTTTGTTAAGACATGGAACAATGAAACATGTCAAAACTCCTATAATCCATTTTAATAGCATCATAATTATTAGGTATTAAATATCGAACAAAATCTAGCTACAAAATTGATTGTAGTTTAAGGCTACAACATTATTTAATATCTTTTTATTTGAAGTAAATTTTGACAAATCCACCAATGAATTACATTTTCTTCTTATATCTTCTATGCTTGTAAGATTTCTAGAAAATTAAAGATCAATAACTATATCATTAATAAATTGTTTAAATAGCAAGTTTTTATAGTTTAAAATTGTGCATAAAATATAATCTTATAGATTATAAAGCAAATAATATTCAATTGGCACAAAATTTGACATGTATATTAAGTGCATAAAAAACATGCAATCCAATAGTTAAAATTTTGAAATATGTAGTAATATTAATGATATTGAGTAAGGTTGTAGGCTTAAACTACAACTAATTTTGTAGCTAAACTTTGTCCATAAATACCTAAAAACCTTGATATGTTTATTTTTAATTTTAAGGGAGTATAATTGAAATAGTATTTTCTATATTTTGTACTTTCAAAAGTCAATATATGTTATTTAAAATTTTGTTTTAAATTGTAACTTTTTTTTGTAAGGTAATGTATTTTGTTGTAAGGTTTTATATATAGTGAAATATGTATGAAAATGCAAATTGTTTTATTTTAAAATGTGAGAATGTAAAACCAATTTATTACCATTTATACTTTGATAATCACTAAACTGACGTATGAGAATCATTTGTTATAATATGTTTATGTATGGGAATCAACTTCTATAAAAATGTATCTCCCCAAAACGTAGACCAATATCTCTTTCCTCCACACAATTTAAACTAAGTGAAAACTAAATAAAAATAACCATATTGTAGATCATACAATATTCAAGATGCAAAAATGTAAGCCTACAATTTCCTCATGGCCAAAAATGATTTGGTGGCTAATTTTCTCTTTTCTCACGATTTTGATGAGATATTGTTTTATACATGATATAGACATTAAAAAAAAAAAAAAAAAAAAATCTTATTCTTGGATAGTTAAAATAAATAAAATAAATAAATAAATCGTGCTTTGACCCCCAAAGAAAAATCATGATCTCGTCCTTTGTAAACTTCAATCACTAGTTTATACATATCTTGTTCATCAATCGCTAGTTCTCCTAACAATAATTCTATAGAGAACAATTTTTAAGACAATTGAGGTGACAAATTGTGATTGAAGTAAAAAAAGCCAATTTTTTTTCTTTCACTTTCCACATTATTTTACTTATTAAAAAAAAAAAGCCAAAATTTTTTTTCTAAGAGTGCCAAACTAAATATAACAAAAATCTTAAGCAAATATCATGATTCAAAACTAATATTTTATTTCATAAATTAATTTTTAACCCAACAAACTTGTGTCTTACTTTCTTTTCATTGTGCTAAATTCATTTCTAATTGAATATGAACTAACCTTTCTAACACTATTTTTTTCTAGATTAATATGATACCATATCGATGGTCATAATCTTGGATTAAATTATAAGGAAGCAAAATCTATTGCCCTAGAAAGAAGATATAGAGTCCAACTTCTGAAATTTGATTATTTTTTCTCTTAAAATATGCATCAATTATGGATGCTTTTTCCATAAATTACCGATTATTAAATCCAATAAGAGTCCATGGAAGTCAGCTGATACAAAGTAGATTATTGTTTTGACAATTTACGTCTTTTCAGAATTTTTAATTAAGGTTTTAATGTATGGCCAGGATTTAATCAACGGTGGGGCCAGAGTTTGTTTTTCTTAGGGTTTTCTTTAGCATTACAAAAGAAATGTAATTCTCATAAATAACCTTCAACAACAACAACCAAGCCTTAGTCCAAACACTTTGGGGTCAAACATGGATCCTTATCAGACTAGTAAGGGTCAGCCGCAAATATTCTTTTCCACTGTTCTATTCTTTGTTTTTTTTAATAAGTAAGAAAGATGTATATATAAAAAACTACCTTATGCAAATAGCACAAAGCAATCCAAAAAATTACAAGGTAAAAAAAAGTGCAAAGAAGAAATTAAGTACAAACTGGGAGAAAACTAAGAAACAACGGGAGGGAATCACTAGATGTGAGTCCCCAAGATCGAGACCAGTCAAATAGAGAATTACTAAAAGAAGCAAGCAATCAGTCTCCTGATCTATCTATGCCCTCAAATGTCCGTCATTCTATTCTATCCAAAATCATACTCTCTGTTACTTCCCTAATTAACACGTTCTTTTTTTTACTACTTCTATGAAGGTTTTTTTTGGTCTTCCTTTATCTATTTTCATTCCATTAATTTAGGGGTAATTTGTCTTTTACCATTATTTTTAGCAACTATTTTTTTAGTTGGCATGTTTTGGAAATATGTTAACAAACTAGCATCTCAAGCATTAGAAGGTCAAGATCAGTGATGAAAATCGAGTCCTTAAGACTTGAGTTCCAATCTGATGTGGAAGAAAAAAGCCACGTGGAAATCGGGTCCATAAGACTCGAGTTCCATAGAGGAGAAGAAGAACGAAGGAGAAGAAACTCAGCAAAAGAAAACCAGTAAAACAAAGAAGAAAAAACCCAGTAGAACAACGAAGATGAAACCCAGAACATCACAAACCCACATGAATTTTTTTTTAAAAACCAAAAAAAAAAAAAAAAAAAAAAAAAAACAAGAAAGCATCTCCAAAAAAAAAAAACAACAACAACAACCTTAACGATGAAGTTGTGGACTGATTCAGTCTGGGATTGGCTAGCCTTTGTCCGAACCAATTGAAAATCAAACAACAAGGGCCTTAAAGAAATGGGTCCCAAAACAAAGAAGCCTAGTAGAAGAAGAACAGAACGAAGATGAAGAAGAAGAAGAAACCCAGGAATATGAAGAAACCCTGAACAAAGAGACCCAGTTGAACGCTATTTCTCAATGAAGGAACTCGAGTTCTACGTGGATTTTTTCTTCCACGTCAGAAGAAGCCCAGTAGAAGAAGAACAGAATGAAGATGAAGAAGAAGAAGAAACCCAAGAAAATGAAGAAACCCTAAACAAAGAGACCTAGTTGAACGCTATTTCTCAATGAAGGAACTCGAGTCTTAGAGACTCGAGTTCTATGTGGATTTTTTCTTCCACTTCAGAAGAAGAACAAAATGTAGATGAAGAAGAAGAAACCTAGGAAAATGAAGAAACCCTAAACGAAGAGACCCAGTTGAACGCTATTTCTCAATGAAGGAACTCGAGTTTTAGAGAATCGAGTTTCACGTTGAACTCACGTTAGATTGCCAACACCTTACAACTCGAGTTTCACGTTGAACTCGAGTTTCAGAGGCTCGCGATGCTAGTTTGTTAAATAGTTTTGCAAACTTGACAACTAACTAAAATATTTCAAAATTAATGCTAAATGAAAAAAAAAAAAAAAAAAAAAAAAAAAATCCATTAACTTGACTCAATTCACTTCTTCTTACTAGTGCATTAATTGCTATTCTTTAAACATGATCAAACTATTTCAAGATATCTTTTCATCAATAGTAGTTACCTTGATCTTTAAAAGAATTTCATCATTTCAATAGGAAATGGTAAAATTCAGCTTGTTCCAAAAGATTTAACTAATTGGAAATGGTAAATTTAATCATTTAACTTTTATTCTAATACTACCCCTCACATGTGGGCTCAAACTCCCCTTCATATGTAGGGTCTAACACGTAGAATTTATAACTTCCTAAATTGGAGGTAAAGTAGAGACAAGTTTTCAACTCAAGATCACTTGCTCCAATACCATGATAAACTACCACTTGACCCAAGAGCTTAATCTAATGGGAAGGGTGAAATAAATCATTTATCCATTATTCAATCACATTTAAGAATATGGCAGATTATTGAGAATTGACAGCTTAGAGCTACATTTGACTTCCTAGAATCTCTCTATTATTCTGTTTCTTTCTCATTCATCTTCTACTTGCTCTTTAATGTACTCTTGTTATTTCTCTACTATAATTGATTGATCTAAAAATTAGATCAAATCAAATCTGCAAAGTGCAAACACCCCTAGAAGTCTATTAAACCCTAAATCGTACTCCCGATACATTTCACTATCAAACCCTAATTGGCCCTACCCCTTTCTACATCAACCCTAATCCCAATTCCCCAAAATAGAGTTAGAAGGTGCAGGATTCGGCTGCTGCCTTGCTTCAATTAGCATAACGCTCAAATTGACAAAATACTAATACATAGCACTCACTATACACATGATAAACAATTATTTCTTTTAAAAAGATATTATATAGGCATACGCCTTCCTTTTTAGAATTTAACATAATTTCTCAATCCTTTTAGCATATCAATAAATCAGATTATAGTTGATTGGAGTTGCATATGCAAGAGGAGGGGTGAGAACCCATATCATTTCCTACTCCACTATTCTTTTGCAAGGGGGATGTGTGAGTTCGTCCTTGGGATGTTCAGATTTTGGTGGGTGATGCCCAAGACTGTGCTTTTGTTGATTCAAGGTTGGAGAAGGAAGCCAAACTCCTTCCAATACAGAGCTTGGGATTTAGTACATCCATGTTTGATGTGGACTTTGCAGAGGGAAAGTACTCAAAAGGATTTTTAAGGAGCAGCAATTTTCAACTATGAGAATTAAGTTGACGTTGGTAAGCTCATTGTTTTCTTGGCTTTTAGTTGATACAGAGTGACCAACTGGTTTTGTAGATTTCATATCCTCTTTACCTTTTTGAAAATCTTTGGTTTTTAGGAGGAAGAAACCCAGCATACCCATCAAACCAAAAATCTGGCGTATTGGTGACTTACATTTTTAAATAAAATTTACCATTACCTACCCAAAAAGAGAAAATTAGACAGTTTGAAAAGCCATGAGATTATGTGATATCTTTTAAATTAGACTAATATTTTTATGCATGTCATAGACCTTAAACAACCTGAATTATTTAGAGAGAGAGAGATATGAAAAGCAGATGCAAACCATATGTTCCTTTATGAATTTGTCTCGTTCACTCCCAGATATCTCAGCAAGACGCAAAATTGAACTCTGAAGCACAATTGCTGCCTTTTCCCACCCAGATTCCTCACTGCAATGCAATGCCATACAGATAGCAAAGATTGGCACAAAGTGATTTTTGACCAGAACTGCCAACAGTTGACAAGCAACCTGGTATCAAACAACAATCATATTCAATGACAAATTTACAAGGAAATATATTTTTAAGAAGACATAAAAGAACCGGACACCAGAACAATCAACAAGCAATATTAGTTTCATCTTCAGAGGGGAAATATACATAATACATCAGTTATAACTTATATATTTAACATTGACATTCTAGAAACTAGAGTATTCAACAAAAAAACTTGATATCAAGCAGAAATTAGAGGTTCCCATCCCCTTGATAAAAATTGAGATAGATATTAGAATATGCTGATACCTTAGCAACCCAACTTAGTTTAGAGCTATCCCCATGCAGGACCAGAGCCGAAAGAAGCCAATGGCAACAATACTGTATGAAATAACTAGGTTCGGCATCAGAAACAAATAGTTGACGTATCTACATTGAGCACATGCAATGTGGTCAAATGGAACACTTATGGATACCATATCCCAAACCAAGAAAAAACCATTAAAAGAATATAAACTTTGTTAGAATTATGGATAAAGCAATTATATTCACCTTTTCCTAATAGCTTAAGTCTTTGGGACAATCAATAAATTAACATGGTATTAGAGTAGAATTATAATTAAGCAATTAATATCATCACTTTCTGATCGCTTAAGCTTTTGAGAGAATCAGTAATTTAACAAACTTTAATTAGTCAAAAATAGATAAATAATGTGGAAATTTAAATATAGGATGGAGTTGAGTTACCAGAATTGCCTGCACATAAATGGCACTACTACACAAGCAAATAAATATCCAAAGCATCAACTTTGTTTTCAACATTAATATATCAAAATAACACATTGGTGGTCAAATAAAAAGGGACTATAGGTTAACACCATTTAGACTTACAAAGTCCACAAATGCACTTTCTTATCAATTTCGTGAATCATTGTTAACTAAAACAGATGAAAAATATTGAATATTGATACTTTCATGATTTTTTAAATAGTTCATATCAAAAAGCACCAACTCCAACTAAACCACCAAAATAAGTCAAACAGATTACAACACACTATATCAAAAAGTTACCAAAGCATTCAAATATTGAACTCTCTTAATTTCCCACAACTCCAAATATCTGCCAAGTTTTGATTTGGTGTGTGTGTTTGTTGAAATTACTGTTTTTTTATTTTATTTTTTATTATTATTTTTATATGGCTGAGCGGTGGCAGGGTCAGAATGTGACATGTTAAAATGCAATACCACGAACACGAGATGGACATGCCACATCAAAGGATAAAGCACAAGACAAAGTTGCACTAAATCAGGCATAAAATTAAATGTGGTTAAGGATAAACTCAAACCAAGAAAATAATCATTGTTTTCTCAAACAGAAGATCATACAAATTGGCAAGCTTAAAAATAGAAGCATCATGTACATGACTTGAGGAATTAACCGGTAAAGAATTTGTTTCCTAGAAATATAGTATAAAATGCATGCATAGAACATTTTTTTTCTTTTTTCTTTTTTCTTTTTTGGGTAAAAATGCATACTTAAAACACAATATTCAAGTTTCCTGTCAAGCATATATATCAATACCTTTGACTTTTCAAAATATCCATGCCTTATGGAACATAAACAATTATATTGATCACCTTCAGCCAGTGGCGACTCCAGGATTTGATTTTTTTCTAGGGGGTTCAACAATGATAGAGCAAGAAATTTGTCATGGGAGTAAATAAAAAATAAAATGATTTTTTTTCCTGTACATACAACTTCCATATTATATACAATAATCTAAAATAGTATTCTAAATACAGTTCAATATATAATACAACTATATTTTACAATAATATAAAAAAGTTATGAATAGTTTAAAGATCAGTAAGACAACAAATATAATTAAATAATTAATCAAACATTTTTGTCAAATTAATAATAACTTATTATATTTATATGTATTATCAATTAAATAAAAATATATGATAAAGAAGAATACTAACACACCTAAGACTAAAACTAGGAGTAATGTGAAACAAAGAAAAAAAAAATAGTAACTAATATAAGTTTTTGCTTTTGAAGTGTATGGCTTTTTTTTTTTAGAATCATGTATGGCTTTTTAATCATACATGTGATCACTCTCTTGGAATTTGAGTAAGCACTAAAAAATTTCTTGGACTTGAAAATCTATAGAGTATTTATCAAACAATTTGATCAAATAAAGAGAAAAACTAAAAAAATACATAAGAAAGAACTTCATTTTGCTATCAACAATAAAGTAAACCAAAGTCCTACAAAGAATATACACATATTTTTAACAAATGAGCAAAAATGAAACTTTTTTTTTTAATAATATTTAATACACAATACTTTCACAAAAATTTTATAACAAAATCTAGGTGGCAAGTTGTTAATGGTAGGTAAAAAGTGATATTTAATCATGGGTCCAAATAAAAACCAATTACTACTTGCCATATAACATTTATTGTGAAAATATTGTGCAAGTAGCATTAAGATGATCATATTCAAATTTATTTTAGTTGGGTTTAAATAAAATTTAGGATCAGAGTGTTCAAATTTTTATTTTAGGGGGTTAAAACAAAAGTTAAAAAAATTTATATATATATATATAAAAATTGACAAGTCAGGGGGTTCAAATGGCTCTAACATAACGCTGCCCCTGCCTTCAGCGTAGATGCGTAAGCTTTCTGGATAGATTATGAAGTATTGCATTGACCAATTCCCTTAAAAAAAAAAAAAACAAACAAAAAGGCTGCAGATAATAAGAAACTAACCATAACTAACTGATAATGCAAACCACAAAAACAGGATGGATTTTATACCTCTGACAAGGATCAATAGCAATAACTGCACACATCATAAATACAACCTGGGTAAGCCATTGAGAATCATAAAATAAACATGATGACTTTGAAACATATGCAGGAATTTGAAATTCCAATAAAAGCATTGAATTGAGAAGTAATCTAATCTTCTACCAGCAATTTGAATACCCTTCTATAGCTATGATGAAAATTATTATCCAATTCTTGTTCTCAAAGGGGAACAAATCAATCAACTCTCGATGTTGTCTTCTTTGCCTCAACATCAAGATGAGAGATGCCAATAAACAAAGATTTTGTGTATAAAGGCATTGAAGATTCAGGTTGTTAGATGCTTTTTGGAGATTGACCACTTTACCAATGGCGTTTTGTTTAACAATAATGAATTGGCCTTGGTCAGAATTCATGCTCATCTATCATGAGAAATTACCAAGTATCTATCCACTTTGATAGCACTAAGGTGGCATTTGGGTATTGCGTTTCTTGCGTTGCGTTTTCTGCATTTTTTTTTTTCCTGGACGCGCGTCTGGCACTGTTCATTGTCCATGAACAGTGATTTTAGGCTTATGAACAGCGCCAAACGTGTGAACAGTAAATTTTTTATTTTTTTATTGTTTTCAGTTTTTAACAAAATAAGTGATATCCAAACAGACCATAAATCTTAGGTGGAGATCTCAAAAGCTTCATTAATGACACTTTCAAGGAAGCTAGGCATTACAAGAATGGACATCTCCACCACTATTTCATATTCATTTTTTTATTGGTAAATGTGTCTTCAATTTTTCTTTTTATTGGACTTCTTGTTCTTTGCTTCACATAAAACAATGCTCTAAATAAATGAAAAGGCACAACGTATACCTCCAACTCTACTTCTTCACTATAAATAGCAATGTGCATTAGAGTAATAAAAACAGTTGCATGCGTGGGTTGAGGCTGAGGACCAGCAGCTAGGACCTCGCTTGCTGTAACAAGTTTTTCTTTTGAGGAAACCACCAAAATAACATTGGTGGTTTTTGAGTCTCTATGGATCAGCACTTCAAGTCTCTAGTGATGCAGGTGGCAAAAGGTTGGTCTCGTATTATTTTAGTTGTTTTTTCATTTAGTATTCAAGGGTCTTTTTGGAGCTATAAGGTTTTCCAGAACGGCTTGTAGTTTCAAACCCATAGTTTACTGGGCTTCTTTTTTTCTTTGTGGTTTTCAATAGTTATAAGAAGATATATTTGCAGCTTTAATGGTGTTGAGGTTTGTTTGATGCAATTCTTCCCTAAGCAATGTCACTTATCAAAAAAAAAATGTGCAATGTCTAGATTTATCTTTTTTTACTTCTCTTTAATTTCCAGCAACCTGAAATCTTGCAACTAGATCATAATTCCATACCCTGAGAACCCTGAAAAGAATAGGACAAAAACCCTTGTACAATCCACATACCAATATCTGCACTACTGAGTTATTTCTAACAGCCAACCAGATCTGCTTTTCTTCCTTTTTCTCACCTGTTTTGACTGTTGAACTCCAAAATATACCTAGCTTGTTACTCCCTGATTGAATCTTAATCAACCTATTTCTCCAGCATTACCAACCACAAATCCCTAACCCCAACTCCCTCAAATACCTGCAACAAAATTAAATCCTCCATCCTTAATTCCTATATTCTGCCCCATGAAACCCTTCAAAATTCAATATTTCCAAGTGCAATTTAAGTCATAAGCCATCTACGTCTTTCTTCTACATAAATTCTAGATTTACTGGTAAATTACACACATACCCAATGGATCTTGAACCCATAGATTTTCCACTTAATATTAGAACTGGTAATTCTGTAAAATGACCATCAACTTATTCAAAGAGAAATTGTTAGGAAAATGGTGAAAGTAATAGTTGAATATGACAATCCAATATTATTATTTGACAATTAAATCAATAGCTTTCAACAGTGACCTGGTTTATGATGGCCTTTCTAATCTGGAAAAATCCTGAAAATCATTAATAACAGTAATGGTTTCAACCAAACAGGGAAGAATAAGTGAAGTTAGTAGTCATGGTTCAATCTAGCAAATAGAAATATAAAAGAGGTACAAAATCGATGCAGCAACTCAATAAATGAGGGCATGCATTAAGTCATTGCAACAAAGCATATAAATGGGCACCAAACAGCAATCACAGTTAATGATGATCCGTCTCATTAGAGATGGTCAATATCCACAATGTACTTTTGGTGATAATCATGATATACATTTATACTATGAGATAACATAGAGTTGTTATCAAGAATGAGATCAGGTGAAAAACTGATTTGACTCGTGTTTATGGATTATGGTAATCTATAGACATCAACATCACAGGCAATGTTGGTAAAAGCATCGAGCGCACTTAAGCGCATAAGTCTCTGTTTCTTTGGGCTCATGTTTGGGGGTGGACAAACTGTACTGCTGTATCTGATTTTTTAGTTTCTATTTCTTGTAGCTCTTGATCTTCTTGTATTTGTTTCATTGTTCAAAGTGTTCACCATCGTGAACATGATGTTCAATTTTTTCAATAAAAGCTTTATTACCTGTCAAAAAAAAGATGCGCCTGATTGAAGTATAGTACACAGTTTTTAAATATAATATCTCATAACTTTTAATAGATGTATTTGTAACTATATGATAAAAAATAATAATAACTCATAATTTTTATATTTTACCTAGTAGGTAAGTGCAACAGAATAATGTTGTAACTTCAAATTTTACCTAACTTATTTCAATTCTTAAATTTTTAATATAGTAAATTGAAAAATAATTATCAATAGTCAATATCATAATGATCTAGTCATAGAAAAGCATACAAATTCACCAAGCAAGGAAAAATCTAACTTGATAATCAGGATCTCGAAGTAACAGAAGCAACCCTTCAATCATTGCCTGTAAACAGATACACCACAACAAACATATAACAAAGAATTGAAAGAAATAACCGAAATCAATGTATGCAATTAGAGAGAGCGAGGGAGTCAAAATGGCCTCAGATATCTTGAACACCAAAATTACAACCTTAGGGCTAACGAACTGAATTCCCAATCATTAAAGTCCATATAAAATCTCATATCCTAATAGAATCCAGTGACACCTCTCTAGCCAATGAACAGTCTAAAAGCCTGTAATGCCTCCCTCAAAGGCTGATCTCATGCCAGAATAGGACCCAACTACCAATACCTACTTCAAAGTAAATGTATTGTAAGCACCTATCCCACCCTTCTCACACTTGTAAATACCTCAGGCTATGTCCTTGCAACTTAAGACAGATTCATAAATTCTAATCCTACTCATGAAGTGAGATCACTTCTCCTCCTTTGCTCTTGCCTCTTAATTGTATTGAAAAATCTAGGTATTGAGAATCAGCATTATTTAGACGAATTGATGCAATGAAAATTAAGAATGTTTTTGGGAGAAGATGGAAGGTGCCAAGGAGCTGATTTGCTAAGAGCTCTAATTTAACCAGGCCAGTTAAATGAGATTATTCTATGTGGTTTTATTTCAACAAATTTTTTTTATTAGTAACTACAAAAACTAACATTAGTAGTAGTAAAAAAGAACATGAATAATAAAAAAAATAACAGACAGTATGACTTCAGATAGAGCATAATGGTGAGAAAGAATACATGTGACCAATCTTGACTACATTGTTTAGGATCCATAGCTGCATTAAAAAATATGGGTCTAAGTACAGACGCACCATGCAGGTTTAGATCCCACAACTTCATCCTCCACCTTGCTCTTACAAGGGGAAGTGGAAAGGTTTCCAAAGAAATTAGATCTTACTTTGGCTGGTAGGCAACTAGGAGTTGAAGTTATATAAGGTTTAGTCATTTGTGTTTGCCAATCTGCATTCTTGCATGTTTGAGACAAACAAGATTGTCCAACCCACACCCAGACTTGACAAAACAGTCAAACCCGAAGTAGTCAACAACGGGGGGCAGACACCATCAACACATGATCATATTGGGGAAATAGGTTTCCCATCTAGAAATCCAACTCTACCCAACCTGTCTGACTCTTCGTCATCCATAGCAGTGCCACCATTCGTAGCTCTCTGCCACTCTTCGCTGTTTAAGATTCGCCAAATCTCATTGGATTTGGTGAGATCTCTGCCACACTCCACCATCGATGAGAGGGGCGGCTGGTTCAACTGATCTCAACCATAGAAATTTTGATACCTTGCTGGTTGACTACTCAACCCCAATCCATAACCATCAAAAGTTTGATGCCCTGCCAGTTGACAACACAACCCCCATCCACTGGTCAGAATCAATTGTGGGTTTTTGAGACCCAATCAAGTCGAGTGGCAACTTGATGGGGAATTCGAACAAACCTAACCCATGGATACCCCTAGAGGCAAAGATTCTTTTTTTTTTTTTTTTGGTGGGGGGAGGGGGGGGGGGGGGGCAATTTCATTTAGCATGACAAAGAGTAATAGCTCAAATAGTACATCCTCCATCCCCCTTCCCAATAAATAAATAATAAAATCTTTTTAGGGATTCACATTTTAGCCCCATATCTTGTTATCTTAAGCCTTACCGAAATCATAGAAAACTCTAACAGATATCAAATCTGCACATTGTTTACCATACACCTACAATTTCCTTTAGGTCTTCCAACCTAAATTTCTGGGAATCCTTCTAAGTGACATCATGAGCAAATCAAAATGTCCCACTCCCCCCCCCCCAACCCCTCAGCACTCACACCAGTAATTGTGTCAAAAGATAATCACCTGACCAATCTGCGGACAGAGTAACACAAAATCGCATGTGCAATCAATCAGCTTAACACGACCAAACCAGTCAAGAAGATCTAAGTCAGCAACTTCATTCACCAGATCTCCAAGAGGTGTCAATCTCTGCAAAGCAAATCAAGAAGTTTCTCAATTGTAGTATAGATGAATACCATAATCAAAATCACACAACAAAGGCAACCCAGCAACATTCATCATGATAAGTCAGAAATAGAACAAATTCAAATATCTCATTTAATAACATTTTCTTCTCTTCCAGCAAATTTATTTAATACCTATTAATTGGTACGTTACACACACCCAGCAGGTTTTGAACCCATGAGAACTCACCCTCCATCCACACTTATGAGAGGAGGAAGTGCGTTTGAGATAAGGCTCATTGGCAACAAGAAGATTTGAAATACCAGTTTAGAATCCTGCTCCCCCAAAGATGGGCCAGCATATTTATCCTTCCCGACAGTCATTGTGTATAATAAAGAAGCAAGCAACCCCTGCATGGCAGCAAGTATATTAACACAGTTGAGCTTAAGACTCACTTGCATTTCAATCATCTCATTAAATAAATTAACCTGCAAAATAAGGCAAAGGATCAAAAATAATACAGCATATTATCATTTATATCTTAATTTGATTGTTAGATGAAATGTATGCAAACAGCATCAAGTTATTCTCTTACCAAGTCTGTAATTTTTGCAGAACAGGAACAATAAGGATGCTGACAGATTGTATAAGATCTTTTCACACACCTGAATTAAAAAATAGAACCTTTAACTCATCAATTAAGAAATAAATTACATAAATTTATGTGGAATATACCTTCTGATCATACTCTTTTCCCATGAGTTTAGAAAGGATATCCCATGTAAACAGGTAAAATTGAGAAAAACTAGAAATGACTGATATAATGCTGAACTTCCACTTCTCTTAACAGTTAAAATATCCACATCTCTGGCATCTTCATTCACATACAACTCCATATACACAATCCAACTTTTATTACTGTCAGATGCGAAAGAATTTTGTACAGAGTTATCAGATAAAGATAAGTCATGCAAGATATTCTCAGAATGGAAGTTCCATACACATTCAGAATCTTCTTCACATAGTTTCATCAGTGCATGTAAAAGCCTTTCCATGGATTGCATAAATGAACCGTAAAGGAATACATCCAGATCATTTTGATCTCTCCATTTCATGAAAATCGGACAGCAAATGAAACTTTGTAAGGATGAAAGAAGAGTTTTTACCAAAAATGGAGTCAGAGCCTAAGCAATTGAGAGATCGGACATTAGTTTAGCTTCCTTGAATGACACTGCGACCACATTCTAGCAACTCTAACAAGCACTTGCCCATTTTAAACAGAAATGGTGAAACTTCTTCACTTTTTCTGAACATTTTAAAAAAGCCTAAGCATGCATAACAGTAAAGAAATACAAGGGGCCAACATCAGATGCCAATGGATGCAAAATATTAAAGTACAACACCAAAATGTTGACACTGCTGAATGCCTTAATGATCCTACATCAAGAATCTAATTTAGTGCAGAATGCCTAAAGATCATATATCAGCATTGTATCAAAGCTCATTCAAGCTTCTGTCCTGCATCAGAAGATGACACAAACCTCGTGAAACATGAGCCATATATGAAGTTACCTGAAATAGGATTCTTTTCGATTTCCTTGTCCACAAGAGATCCAAGAATATAAGTCTCCAGTTCCTGCAGCAGCTGATCTCTCAATTGCCAGGGAAGGTGTACACCCTGATGGCTTTAAAGTAGGGAAACCTGAATAAAATCAAAGAGAGGGATTTTTCCAAAACTTAACATATAAAATCCAAAGAGATGGTGTGATTCTCAACACAATATTTCAGCACCTCAATGCCACAGTCCTGATCAATTCTAGCAAGAACTTCAACAGAGAACCCAAACACTTCATGAAGACTATCGTGCTCAAAGTCTTCTATCTACAAGCACAATCAAATTTTGGGTTTCTCAGAGAAAACCAACATGCATGTGATCCAAAGTTGGATGGTAATCAGAACAGATCAACACAAACCTTAACCTGGTCCTATGTGACCATGGTATCATCACCTGCTCATTTAATATAGAAGGCTCCTACATAAATTTTTTTTTTTTTTATAAAAAATATAAAAAATAAAAAGTTACTAATACATAATACCACAACATTCAAAAACAAATCTAACACAAGATCCCTACCAAGTACTAACATAATTTATCAATGATTCAAGTTTGCAGGCTTCAAAAGTGAAAAATACACATCAAATAGAAGAAAGGAAATATAAAGCATCTTATAAAACATCTTCAACTAATGGCGAAATGAAACACCAAAGCTCTGGTCCATATGCAAATTTAAAATGTAAGTCTATTGCAATAGTTTCAAAAGAAGAACATGACACTCTCTGGCTCTAAAACATTTATTACCATAGTAAAAGAAAATTCATGCATCTTTTGTTTACTAGGAATTATAATGTACAAAGTACATATATCATGGTCACATTAAGATGGTAGCTGTGGCGGTCAAGGTGAGCACAGCCTAGCAATGCAAGTACATCTACTAGACAACTTCTCAAACACTACTAACAGTTCAAGCCCTTTTAAGTTTTAGGGATACACAATCAACTAAATGATGCTTTCCTTCATCACCCAAAACCAAACCAAGGAAAATTGAGCTGACTGAGATATTCTTAGTCATGGATATCCAACACAGGGAGACTACAAAAAACAATGGATGAAAGTAATCTTACCACCTAAAAGTCAAGTATACCAAAAATAACACAAATTTCTTAGACGCAAGATCTATTAGACCATTGAACTTCAAAATTCTAACCCATAAGGATTATTTCTACGTTGTAAACTAAAATATATGAGGCTTCAGTCTTTAAGATCACATTCACAAGTACCACAGCAAATCTCAGCATCAACATTGACATCTACGCTTCAATAGATTAGAAATAATGTAAACCAAATGAGAACAACTAGAAAACTAAAGAGTATGTCATATTCATAATACTATAAGCAAACAAACCTTCCAGTTAGCACGTCCCAAAACTGCTCTCAAGACACTTTTTCCTGAGATTTAAAATGTCACGAATGTCACCCTGCCCAAAAATGAAGAAAGTGAATATGTACAAGTACACATGTTGGTAAACATCCCATAACTGAAACTCATTACATAGAAAAGCACCCCATGTAAGCATTAAAGTAAATTGCATTCTTGATTGCTCGAAGAAAGATCTGGTGTATGGCCAATCCAAGAATACATCCTGACTCATACAAAAGTCAATAAAACCCAAACTCAAATGACACTTAAATGTTCTGCAACTCTACCCCAGCTTCATTAAGTTGACAAGTACCTTGTGTTTTGTTATTCTCAAGAAGTGAATTGGGTAAAAATTAAAATACCCTAACACAAGACATTTCCTTTACATGATGTTTCTAATCATTATAACTAATTTTGCCTAGCATATATACTACTCATAACACATGTAACGGGTTCTCGGGAGCTATGGCCAAAGAAGTACCAATGCTTTCAATGGAGGAAATCAAGGAAGACACAAAGAAGAACTAACACTCATAGAGGAAGGAGAGGAATAATATGAAGTAGACTCATATTAGTGAAGGGAAGGGAAATAACACTTGTTTTCCTTATGAGTACGGGAGTACTCAAGAAAAATATACTTAAGAGATCGAGAATCAAGTTAGTCACCCCCTAGACCTAAAATGCAAACATACACACCCAAAATTCTTTGGAGTTTGGAGGTAAATAGATCAAGGGTGTGTCAAGAGACAGCACAGTTAAAGGAATCTGACCATCAAAAACATTGGAAAGCATACGGTTAACAATCTGTCAATACTACATCGCTCCAATATGTTTTTGTAACATTCACATGGAATTAAAGCATATAGGGTAACTTCCAACAAATGTCTCAATTACGTTTTGGCACATCATTTTGTTGTAGAGTATAAGGAGAAAAAGACTGATGAAGTATATCATGATCATCTAGAAAGTGGGACAAAGAAGTATAAAAATATTTATGAGCATTATCATATTGAAAAACACGAATTGAAGCGTTAAATCATTATTTTCATATAAACAGATATAAAAATTGAGTACAACTATGATCTAGCCTTCATAAAATATAACTCCAAAATAGCATTAATGAAAATTACAAAATACCTAAATTCCAAATATGATGATAATTTTATTGTACTCCAAATATCTGAATGAACAAAGCAAAAAGTACTACTAACATGACTCTCACACCTAGACACAACAACAACATAAACGATCCAACAACTTAAAAATCTGAAGAGAAGGATGACGAAGGCAACAATGATGCTAAGAGGAGAAGTAGATGATTCAAGTGCTGTTGACTGGGAGGAGTCACAAGCATCAAGATGGTAGAGTCCACCCCTAATCTTCCTCCCATTTAAGAGATCCATGAAGACACAATACAAAGGGTGTTGTCACTAGTGATGTGGAATGTCGGAGTTAGTAACAATGGGTGGTGGGTGGTGGGTGGTGCGTTGTGTTTCTAATACCATGCTATAATAGGGAAGTGTGTCAAGTAAAAATTAAATTACCCAGACACAATACATATTATTTATATGACGTTTCTAAAACATTATGACAAATTTTCCCCTAGCTTATATACTACTCATAACATGCTTAATTCAGCTCGGGCTAGTAAGAACTATGACTGATACTTTTGCGTGTTCATTTGTTTTCCCCATAAATTTTTGGGAGTTTTTAGAGTGTTGTTGATGCAAAGATAAGGAGTCTATCACTCCTTTTTACATGTGTAGAAGATAAATAAGAAGAAAGGATAAGGGCTTTCTTTGAAGCCTTGTTACACCCACCTTTCTTTCTTTTTGGTTTAGCAGTATTTTTGGATACACACAATTTCATTAAAAGATATTCCAACCTATCCCAATTTGCTCGATTATGGGCAGAAAGTTTAGGAAACCAAAATGGGTGGGTTTCTCCTTCAAAATTCCTCCCTTTCCTTCCTCATAAATCTACAAGAGGCAAACACTATCCTCTAAATTCCACCCTATTCCTCTTCTTTACGCCCAAAACCCCCCTCCCAAAGAAAATGCTACTGATATTCATCTAATGTGTAAAGAAAAAAATCATCCGTCTCAATAAACATAAGTCAAATATAAGCCACATATCAGACAAGAAAAATCCAAAAGACACCAGCTTAAGCCACTTACTTGAGAACCTTTCCTTGAAAAGTAACACGAAATGAAGTAAAAAAAAAAACTGGAATTGAACAACCTATTAAAGGCAATACAGTTTCTACTGTTTAGGAATAAAAGATCGATCAGAGGAACCAACATCATCAACAGAGTAAAAAAAACAACAAAACAGAGAAGAGTGTGCTTTGATAAAATCAAAGACAGACACTTGCATATCATTTATCACAAAAGCAAGGTTGATAACAAAAAACCTGGTTTGTGGTTGGATTACAGGTTCAGAAAATACTTTCTGCTTCTCTGGAAAGAATCTTATTCTCCCACACGAAGATGTTGTCCAACGTAAATCCCAAACCATGCCAAGATGATAAAAAATCTGCACAGGGGACATTGACATAGCAGAAATTTGAAACAAACACTATATAAAGAAAAAATATATATATTTTATATTCATTATTAGCACCAAAAAACCATAGACCTGCACAGTGATTTAGGTATTAAAATTTCATAGAATTTCAAACCATTCAAATACATACTCGACTTTGCATTGGTACCCACCAAAATCAACATTTATTGAAAGGAAATCTGTTAAATATAACTACCTAGGTTTACTAGAAGTTCAGCAACTACCAGGATTGACTAAAATCATTTCTATCCAAAGAGAATTATACCAATGTCAGAGAGAACCACAAGTTATAATTTGGACTTGATTTCCAAAAGGTCGCTACTACTGGCTATTGCCCTCTATATTAGGAGCATTGTATTATAGGTAAAATAAAGTACCTGGACTTTGATTATTGTTGAGTAGATGTATTCAGTGCTCTCTTCACTTGCACAAAAAACAGATAACACAAGCTCCTAAAACAAATGAAACATAAGTTGATTACATAAAGTCCAGTTACTGGTTTAAGAAAATGAAATTTTGATGAATATTACCTGCTTTGAATCTTTCAGTTTTCTATGAAATTCATCAAAATATCCCTCCTGCAATGCCCTCAAGCAACTAATTTGTAGAAATGAAAAATATTTCATTACCTACAATTTGATGAAAATACATTCTTTTCTTGGTACCCTGTTAAGTGCACTGAATATACATTCACATGTCCTACTACATAATATGAAATACTTATGGATGATAAAAATTATAAATCATACCCCTTAAGTGTGAGGTCAGCACCATGAGCTACTTATTAATGTATTTTTACGCTTTGTAATTAGTAACTTATGGTAAAGTCTGGCTTGTTGCAGCATAGTTCAAATGATTTCTCAATTTTAGCTATGTATTAAAGGGGTAAATGGTCTCTTTACTAGTATACATCAAGAGTATTCATTTAAAATCAAGAAATTTATTATTAAATGTTTACAACACACCAATGTTATAAATACCATATTGGTGGCTCTTTCAAGTTGGCCACTAGAACGAAAAGTTCTGTTACTAGAGTGTACCAGTGTACTGTCTAAAGATTATTGCTAATATGTGCGTGTGTATTTCAACAAATACAAAACCAAACTAAATATACCTTAATTTCCTTTCTTTCTTCTTTTTATCTTGTTGAAGAAGATTATTTTATTAATCAAAACCTTAATTTAAGTTATAAACATTATTTTGTTTGGACTGTTAGGGAATTGGGCTCTTAAAAAGGTAATTTGGAGAGGAAAAAAAAAGAGAAGAACCATAAGCCATGTTTGAGGTAAACCAGTAGTTCTACTTTGGCCCAAGACCTTGCTAAAGAACAATATAAACAAGTCCATCTCATGACTCATATTCCAAGTTCCAAACTCCAAAGAAAGTAAAATTAAAATGAAAAACAGTCATAGCTACACGTAGTGGGGTCCACTTCCCACAATTTTAGAGTCTAGACCCTTCAAGATTCCAAAAGTAAATTCAATAAAACATTAGGGGATAACTGATCCCAACCATTCATTAACCCCCTACATTCGCTTACAGAGTACTTCACATGCCACACTCCACCCACCATTGCCGGCATTTACTTCATCAACGGACTACTAAAGTTTCAAAACTCAAATCAATAGAAAAATAAAGAATAAGATCTAACTAGGCACAGTAAACAAATCGTCTAAGCAGGGGCCAAAAAAATTACTGATTTGCACCATTTGCCATTTATTTCCATATCAGGGAAAGGGTTTAACAATTAGACCTTTTTGGGGAGGGTTTTGTTTTTGGGGGTGGGGGTGGGGGTGGGGGCATAGTGGTACCCAAAAAATCTCCCTCAGCACAGCACTCCAAGTAGCACTACACACAATCAGCACTAGGGCACAAAAGATACTGATAATGGGTCTCGTAAGGACATTCAGAAAGTTAAATAATATACACTAACCTTGTGTGACTGGATGATCCCATACAAGCTGCCAGGTTCATTGATTTGAGTGACTGCTGAGACTAGTATTTCAACATGAAGTGGTAACTGGTAATCATGAAGACCCAAAAAAAAAAAAAAAACAAAAAAGACAGGAATTATGAGAATCTTCAAGAATGCTAAGGACCAAAATAGAAATAAGAACAGTTCAAATGTACTTGAAGATTATATGGATCCTTAGTGGCTGTGTATTCTTTTTTTTTTCCACAACAAATTGGACCATAAACATGATCCTGAATAGCAGGGGAAAAACACCCCTATATCCAAAATGGGTATGACACACAGTATCTCTGTGACACTTACCATTTAATTATGGTAGAAATCTGGACTCCCCAGTATGAGGCTGTTGAAATGCTCTTCACACCAATACTCAATATACATTAGAAGTAAAATAAGAACCACAGATCTATAAAGTGAACAATCCAAGTCACATAAACTGTCAAATAAATGATAAAGAAGTAAATGGATTGGGGCAGCAAAACTAAAAACACAAAAATAAGAAGGAAACTTCAATACTCACAACTGCTGATTAAGCTACAAGGATATCAATGCAAAGCCAATGAACCTGGGAACAAATAAAACATGTTAGAAAAAGAACATTGGAGCAAAAAACTGTCACATTTAATGATCTTAGACAAACAGAGACATAATCCCAATTAAATCTAAATTTTCTTTATGATAAATAACTAAATCCAATTTTCTTGATGTTACAAGCCAAATATTACAGCATAATATAAGCACAAATTTATAAGTTTTTGCACATGTAAATAATACCATGTCCCACAAAGATGTTGCCATTTCTATTTCTCAAACAGAAGATCATACACATTGGTTAGCTTAAAAATAGAAGCATCCTATAAATGACTTGAAGAATTAACTTGTAACGAATTTGTTTCCCGGAAATATAGTATAAAATGCATACATAAAACCTTTTTTGGTAAAAATGCATACTTAAAACATAATATTCAAGTTTCCCGTCAAGCATATATATCAATACCTTTGAATTATCAAAATATCCATGCCTTATGGAACAAAAACAATTTGATTACGGGGTTGAATTATGTCCCCTGAATCATTTCTATTTCAACCCTCCACCTTTAAAATGAGCGCATCATGCTAACAAATTCTATCTTACACAAGAATAAAACATACTATGGTGGCTGCCTTTTAATGGAAAATCAACAATTTACAAGTGCTTACATGCACATTTGTACCAAACAAAAAAAGTGTTTATTGCACATATCACGTAAATTAAACAGTCAACTAAAATTGACAAAACATACTAACATCCAGGGTAATGCAAATGTTTTCTCCTTAGTTCCTCTATTTAAAAGACCATAAAGAAGCAAGCACGGAGAATCAAAAGGAATTTGTTTCCACTGACATGTAATCAAAGTATAACGCACTTACACTGATAGCATTCTTTTAAATAACCTAAGATCCCACACATCTTGAGGTATGACATGTGTTTATTAAATCCTGGAAGAAGAATAGGTGACAAAAAAACACTTTCATAATAAAAGCATGTGCAAGTTTGTAAATGGACTATTATAGAAGGCATCGCCTAATTGCTTAGAAAAAAGGATAACACAAATAAAGTATGAGAACACAGTCAAAGAGGATACATGTTCTGGCACTCACATATGAAATTATGTTTCCAAGGAGCACCAAAGCAGCATCTACCTGCATGGAAATTAAAATGAACATTAAAGTGGCAGCTCAAACAAACAATTAGAAAAACTTGCAGGCTATGTTAGTAGATTTCCCAACAATTAGATCTTCTAGGCTATGTTTATTTCATACTATCAACAAACCATAGAAAGGTTGTCTATCATCATAACTATAATTCAGTAAGGCACTTATAAAATAAATAAAAAATAAAAAACTAAAATTCAGTAAGGCATAACTGACTTATAAAAATAAAAGTACACAAACAAACAAACAAAAAGGAAGAGTAAAGTTGGGTGAAAATTTAAGGTGCTCAAAGAAAAAAAAGTTCAAGAAATATACAAGAACTTGAACCCTCAATATACTGAGACTATCAAAGAAGATTGACACTACCAAAGAAGATTGTACAAATAGAACTTACAACTGCAGCTGAACATAGGCAACCCATGCAAGAGACAACTCCATATTACTTTCCAACTACAGTCAAACTGCAAAATTTCCTCAAAAAAATAAGTCAGTTTTAAGTTTTAAGTATAAGGATAAAAATATTAATTAGAGCAATACAGAAGACATATATGATCATTAATAGGATTTATAATTTTGTGATACGTAAAAAGTTTTCTTGCAAAAAAAGAGGAACTCAACCACAAAAATCTGAAAGATTATTACATGATTAGGGAGAAGGCTTTACTTATAGAAAAATGCTCACACTTTCCAGCATCACTCTTATCCTTAGCACTAACAAGATCTATAGATACCAAGTCGATCTGAATAAACAGCCCATCTGACTTGGAGACAGTATTAAACTTGCTCTTCCAATGATTCTCCTCCACCATAATACTCCTCTCCATGTTAGACCTATCAAAAAAAAAAAATACTCCTCTCCATGTTAGCAAATAATACAAAAATATGCAAATACACATTTTCCTACACAAACCACCCCCCCCCAAAAAAAAAAAAAAAAAAAAAAAAACTCAGTGGCATCATTATCATATGCTGAAATTACAATTAAGTAGTAATAAAAGTAATAGACTTGAACAAAATTTAAAGTTCCATTGTCACTCACAATATCTTAAGCAAAGTCCCAAAGAAACATTTTAGGGTTTAGCACACCTACAAAGAGATCAAATTTGAAGACAAAAAATTAATTGTCAAAATTGCTATAGAGTGAGTGAGAAGGTTAAAAATTTAAATTTAAATTTAAAAAAAATAAAATAAAAAAACTCTATGCAGTCATTTCACACATAAGATAACAACCCTCTAGCAATATACAGTTAACATAAAGTATTTGGGTAATAAATTTAAAACCCTAGTTTTCCATAAAATAACAAACATAAAGACGTTTGCAGCCTCCAATTCCATTCTCAAACAATCCAACCAATCCACAAAAGGTTCAAAATAAACCATAAATTAATACCCATATAAATAACAAAGCACACATTAGGGTTTTTAGTATTTTTGCTCACCAATTCAAAAGCCACTGAATAGTTATACAAGTTGCTATACAAAAAATCAATCAAAATAACACATGAAAATAGTACAAAAGCGTTCAAATTCATCTCGAAAACAAAACCCAGATAGAAAAACCCAAATCAACTGCGAGAGAGAGAGAGAGAACGAACGATCAAAAGCCACCGAATAGTTATAACAACTTGTTATACAAAAAAATAATCAAAATAATACATGAGAATAGTACAAAAGCGTTCAAATTCAACCCCAAAACAAAACCCAGATAGGAAAACCCAAATCAACTGCGAGAGAGAGAGAGAGAGAGAGAGAGAGAGATTGATCTTACCTAGGGAGAAAAAGAACGAAGATCTTACCAATGAGAGAGATAGAACCTGCCGAGTCGAAAGAGAGAACCGGTGGTGTGGCCGGGACAGGAGAGAAGGGAGAGCGGAGAGAATGTGGAAAGAGAGACATCTGGGATTTTTGGAGAGAGAGAGAGCCGTTGTGGGTTTTTACAAAACTGGTACGTGGAGAGAGAGGGTGGGAGAGCCGTTGGGATGTGTGCATTTAAATACATAAATTTCGGCTTTTTTACAAAACTGCCACTGAATTTGCTTGTTTTCTTCTTCTTTTTATTATTATTATTTTTTTTTCTAAAATTTAAGCCTCGTTTGGTAGAGCATTTTAGCAACATATTTTCAGTTTTTAAATAACGTTACATGTAATTCTACACACTTTTTTATTCACATGTATTTCAAAAAAATACAAACAATATTACTCAAACTCTTCTACCGAACGGGCCTTTAATAACTTATGTTTATCATAATTCAGTATTATTACATTTTTAATTACAAAATTACCTAGAGGGTGTAATGAGATTTATATACAAAATTATTTCACCAAAAAAATGCCAAATTATAAAGAATGAAAATTATTAAATTTTAGGGGAAAAATTGGGAGAAATTAGACGAACAAAATTTATGTACAATATCTTAGGTACTGTTCCTTAGGTTCTCCTTTTAATATTCTATTATGTGGCTACTTTATTTAGATAATACACTTCCATTCATGGGGAAAAAAAAACCACATGGCATAATCTTAAGAAAAGAACTTAAGAAACAGCACCTAAGTACAATATTTAAATCTTGCTCAAATTAGACTTAACCCACCTATGGAGCCCTCTATTATGCAACCTTAATCCACATTACCCCATTCCATTTGTAAATCTCATTTACTATATAAGCCAACTTTTAGAATACTTTCTTAAGACACATTTTGAGGAAATTTTTTTGAAGAAGAACTCGAGATAACAAATTTGGCCAATATGCTATTGAAATTGCATTATGTGATCAAAATAATGTGAGATCTTGTTTTTGGTACTAATTTCGAGCAAATAGATACAAGTTTTCACCACCATTGTCCTTTCACACTAGTTAGTCTATAATCTAGGGTTTAAAACATTTTTGGAAAAAAATTATACGAATTTTTAGCACATTTTGATGTTGGTGAGTAGGAATTAAAGATTCACCTTGCACCATGTCTTCATCATGTGACTTTTACTTGAGTTCTAGTCAACATTTTTGTTCAAGAGAGAGAAGTGCACTAAGAACCTCTTTGATACTATCTAACTTTGTGAGAAGGTTTTTTGGCTATTGCTTTTACAATTGTTAGTCACAGACCCACGCAATACGGGGGAATAAATAATTATTTTGTAATTGTAATATAATGTATAATTTATTCTCTAAAATTTGTTAAACATAAGTTGTTCACCCTAAAAATTAAACAATTATTATTTGGTCAAATTAGGTCTACTTTTGTCACATTTTGTCCAATTAAGTCAACTTCAGTCCACTTTGGTCCTATTTGGTCCACTTGGTCAATTTTCAGTCCCCTTTGGTCCATTTTAGACTAATTGGGTCTTAAATTGATTGTTTTTGTAAGTTGCCTTTTCAAGTTTAGCTAAAGAATTTTTTTTTTCTCTCTTAATTTTTGGGTTGAAAAGTATGAAATTTTATTATATTTGAGTTAAACTCTTTGGTTTTGAGTTAAAAAAAAATAGAGATTATAAATTAGAAATATGAGTCCTAAAAATAGAGTTAAAATGATAAATATTCAAAAGGTCTATTTCACTTCAGTCCTAATCGGTCTATTTTGTCCTCTTCGGTCCATTTTGGTTTTATTTGGTCTACGTTTTTCCTATTGGGTCCAATCAGTCCAAATTGATCCTATTCTATTAACTTCAGTCCTATTTGGTCCACATTGCTCATATTTAGTCAATTTAGTCCACTTTGGTTTTATTCAGTCCACATTGGTCCTATTTGTTCCATTATGTCCACTTCAGTCTACTATGATCCTATTCAGTCCAATTTGGTATTATTCGGTCCTATTTGTTTCTATTCGATCCATATGTCTATTTTGATTCTAATCTCTCGATTCGTTCGGTCTACCTTGTTCCCATTTTGTTATATTATGTTCACTTCATTTCATTTGGTCTATTTGTGTCAATTTCAGTCCATTTTTATGCACTTACATTAAGAAAAAGATATGTTTGGGTTGAGAGTACTTGTTCTAAATCCAAATTTATTAAAAAAAACATAGATTTCAAACTTGTAAATCTAAAATCTTAAGCATAATATTTATTAATGCTTTTATACCCCTAAATTCTGAGACTTTAAGGTGTAAAATCGAAAACACCCTAAACTTTAAAAAGTGAAATCCAAACACCTAAATAATATCCAAACACCTAAATAACATTTTCCAAACACCTAAATAACACCTAAATAACAATTTAAAATTTGGATTTTACTCCTAAAATTTATGGAGTAAAATCCAAATTTTAAAATGTTAGGGTGTAAAATCCAAACACCTCCAAACTTCAGAAATGCAATTTGCAGTTTACCCCAAAAAATAATAGATATATTTTCAACAAAAAAGATTATATATATATACACACACACGTTGACAAAATTTAGATACAAAATTGGTATAACCTTAGGCTAAAACCTTGCTTAATATATTTTTTATTGAATTTGAATATTAACAAATCCACCATTAGATTACATTTTCTTCTTATATCCTCCATACTTACAAAATTTATAGAAAATTAAAAATAAAAAACTATGTCATTAGTAGATTTTTTAAATTGAAAGTTTTTATAATTTAAAATTATGTGTAAGGACACGATTTGCAGCTCAAGCCCCACAACGTATGGGATCTTGGCCTAGTGAGCCCAGTACAATAAATTTGTAGAGAGTGGGTTGAAAAATTAGGCTTTAATGAGTTAAGTAGCAATTATAATGGGTCCAGATGACAATAAAGTAAGAGCAAATAGATTTTATCCAAAGAAAGTCCTCTTCGGCTCGGTCCGAGGAGACCAGTTCTTGTATATATTGATTGAAGATGGTTACAGATGCAGCTCTTGTTGCTACAGTGTTTATTTCTTTATCCTCCTCCCCCCTTTTTCTCAGGGTATCTCCTCTATTTTATACTTAATTTCTCTTTCATCTCTACCCTACATGTGTAGATCAGATGGTTAGTGTAGATACTTGTCCCATCAGCCCCTCCCTAAAGTCTTTGGGAGTAGCTGTAAGGCTGAAAAGCACTGCCCAGACATCACTTCATCATTAATGCGGTCAGAGAGTTAGCTGCAAAACATTCAATGCAGTGGTTGCAGCTTTCCCTAAGATATTTCATAGCTCTCCTCTGTCCTGTTCCTTCCTGATACTTATCATTTTTCATGGAATGGTCCAGAACGTTACTCTTGATGGCAGACCACACCCCCTGACCTCGGCCTTGCCCAGCCGAGGAGGGATTCTTCCTCAGACCACTCTCCTGAGTAATCATGATCGGATCTTAACTCTTTACCTACTGACACAGATCTTCATGACAGCATCTATCCGTCCTCGGACTGTTTACTGTACTCGGATTGTCTAGCATTCTCGAGTTATACCCTTGGCCCAATATATACATAGACATGGGCTCCCAGGCCTTTCACCCTCACATTATGCATAAATATAAGTTTATAGATATAGAGTAAATAATATCTGATTAACACAAAATTTGACATGCATATTAAAAGCATAAAAAACATGTAATTCAACGGATAAATTTTAAAATATATAATAATATTTATTTTATTAATTAAGGTTGTAGTTTTAGACAACAATAAATTTTTTAGCTAAACATTGTGATATATATATATATATATACTAGTATTATACCCGTGCGTTGCACGGTTTTAATTATAAACTTTTAATATAATTTTATTGAGAAATAATAAATTAATAATCACTTGAATATAGATTATATAAATTGCATATAAATTATTGTTCTTAAAAGTATCAAACAATCACACAACATATTTATATGAAAAAATTCATAAATTTAATAATTAAAAACCGATGGAAACTTAACCTATTTCATTTGCCAAAAAAATAAACATAATTCTCTTTTCATCAATATAAGAATACACTAAAAAAACCATATATATAGAAAATTTTCAATTGTAAAGATGTTAGATTTCTAATCAATTTAGGAATTATAAGAGAAATAGAATTATTAGGAAAAAGATATGTATTAAAAAAATTATCACAATTAATGTTAAAAAAAATAAAAATAAAAATAAAACTCATCACTTATGATGCATATTTATCCAAAAAACTTGGAAGCTAGGACTTGGGAGAGTTCTATTAGACATAAAATTTCAAATTATATTGAAGTTAAATTATAAGAGAAATTATTAGATGGTTTGAAATTAAAGAAACACCTATCCTATGTGAAATTCTAATCAATTATATAAATATATATATATAGTTAAAATATGTTTCAATCAAAAAAAAAAAAAAATAGCGTATAAATTATTTTTTTATCTATAATTTTAAATTTAAAATAAAATACTAGTGGTTACACAATCCTAATCTAAGTAAATTAATTATTTGATCCATGTTTCTAAGTTTTTTTTTTACCGTGTCTTATCATTTTAAATCTAAAAAAAAATATGCAATATGGATTAGACCTTGATTTTTAGTGTAGTATTTAAAAAAATAAGAAGAATTAGATTACATTATGTCTACATCGCTGTAATTTAAGATGAATTAGACCTTTTTTTTTTTTTTTAGTGTAGCATACATCGCTGTAATTTAAAATGCATTAGACTTTTTATTTTATTTTATAATACACTACACTTAAAAAATAAGAATTACATGAATAAAGTGAAGAATTTGGATCGTAATCAAGTAAAGATTTTTATTAACTTAAAATTTATAGGAGAAGAAAAATTATATATGTATTTTTTAAATCTAAAAATTTAAAAAAATTTATACAATATGGTGAAGCCACTTAGCGCAACCACGGTGTTTAATCCCAACTTTTATTATATAGTACATGATATGATGTGTGTATATATAATTTATTTATTTTATATATATTTCATTGTTATTTCAAAAATATATATATATATTTCATTGTTATTTAAAAAAAAAAAATTAACCTCTATAAAAGTTAAATATAATTTTTTTTGTCATGACATGTTTTACCCCCCCACTACCCCAAAAAAAAAAAAAAAAAAATCTGAAATCACTCTCTACTTTTCCCGTTGGTTTCTTGGCAACCAAACAAATCCTGAAATTCACCATTACACAAGATTATCAAGAAAACCACCACAGGGATTGTTTTGGATTCTTCAACGGTGCATTGCGGCCTGACTCACCTTGTTGGTCGAGACTGGGAACGTTAGGAGTTGACGGTAGCTTTTTGTAGTCTCACTTTCAGTCTCAGAGTTACAGAGCTTCCTCTTTTTGGGTCTATTTTTAAATTTAACGTGCATTGATTTTTTTGTAACTGCTACATTTAAAACTAACACGAAAAACTTTGGTGACTGACCGAGATGGCTGTGATCACCATCAACAACTTAAATGCTAGTTATTATGGCGACCTGGTCAGGAAGATACAACTATTGTCAAGGTCTCATTTTTCAAACTTCAAATTGTATTCTCTGGTTAATAATCAATTTTTTAGAAGGTAATGCTGTGAATTTCTTAAATCTTTTGAACTATGAAGTCTTTTGAATTGTCATCTCACTGGACTAGACTGGACTACTGTTTCAACAATTGATGATATGTGATTGACCCTAATTAATTTTGTTTAGGATCTATAGACGATCCCAAAAAAATTGTGACCTAAGATTTGTTGATGTTGTTGGGATATTCTTATTCTAGTAACTGCTACTGATATATACCTCTCTCTCTCTCTATTGGGTAAACCTTAATATGCACAATTTGTTGTCAATTTGGTTGCTTTGTTTCGTCTCAATCTTGAGTGATTCTCTTATTTTATTCCCTAATAGTTGGAGATTTTTGCTCTACTTTACTCACTGTTGAGTTCTTTGATTATTCATTTATTTACCTTAGTTATTTTAGAATTTAATAGCATGAGTTTTGATAGTTCTTTCATATTATCAGCTGGAGTACTTGGATATTACCACAATTTATAGTCTTGGGTACTAATAAGAGGATTTTTAGAGTTCTGGGCTTCCATGTGTTAGTGGGATGTATCGGTCAAAAGCTTGGACGTTTGGATTACTAATTGTTGCATGGTTGTGTCATTCTTTGCTTCTCATCGGAGCTCAGAATCCGATTACCAACCCCGAAGAAGGTGAATTTGCTTTATTTTGTTGCTCTTTTGGATTTCATGATTCACAAGCTTCTTTTGTGCTTAAGTTCTTCAGGGGATGCTTGTTTAGAGTTCTCACAATGGGCATGCGCACGTTTTTCTGAAATTTTACTCACGAACTCTCTAATAAGTTATTTTATTGTAATTTCACATGTCAAATATTCACTTACTGAAGTCAGGAGTGGTTATTGTTGCATATAGTTGAGCTGTAGAGGTTATTTGATTCATTGATTGTCTATGCCTCAAAACTTGAGGCTGCTAACAACATTGATGCATATTTTTAAGATAACATTGGGCTCCTTTAATGCAGATACCCTGATACTAGAATTATGGAAACACAAGTACCATCAAAGATGTTGATGAAACAGTGATTAACATTTGTATTAATTTGCAGTGAGGGCTTTGAGGGCCATCAAGAGTAGTTTGATAGATCCTAATGGGAATCTGAGTGATTGGGATCGAGGAGACCCATGTACATCAAATTGGACAGCGGTTTTTTGCTACAATACAACATTAGACGATGGATATCTACAAGTTCAACGATTGTATGATTTTAATCTTTTGTGATTTTTATTTCTATCAGAGAGCATTATTGACATGAATAATGTTGCATATTTTCTTTCACTTAGAACACTTTTTTCTTACTTTTTTTCTTTTCTCCCTCTCACATGATGAGCTGTATATTATTCCACTTTTATATTTACTCATTTATGGGTGCAGGGAACAAACTTCCTTAATCATGTAGTTCATTTGAGATTAAAAGAAATTTATTAGGACAGGATATATTATCCACATATCTCTCAATGTTCGCTAGCATCTCCTAATGAGTTTAAAATTTATCTTCGTGATCTTTTGATTTATTGATATATTATAATTTATTGCCTACAAACACGTTGTTATGTAATGCCTATCATTATATTTGATTTAGACACTAGTCACAAATTCACATATAAGACTATTAAGCTTTGAGAAAACTTGGCTATTAATTGTAGGCTTTTCTTATGAAGACTTGGCAATGGCACTTTAATAATATTGTTTTAGGCTGCTTCTCTACAGGGTACTACTGCGTATGAATTTGTCAGGAACTTTATCACCAGAGCTTGGCCGCTTATCAAATTTGAAAATATTGTAAGGCAAAGGATATCTGAAGGCTGATTTTTTGTGATACAAATATCTTTATCTGAATCACAGTTTTCGGAGACCTCTTTCACTCAATATTCTAGAATCCCATGGTAGTATTGGTTACTTATCTTACTGACATATTTTTCTCTATCTACTCTGTTGAAGGGATTTTATGTGGAACAACATCAGTGGGAGTATACCAAAGGAGATAGGCAGTATTACCTCTTTGGAACTCTTGTAAGTTGAGCGACTTCTATCTTGAATAAGTTAGATACTAGATATTGTTATTAGATGATTAATTATATACTTGTACTGTTAAGAAATGCTGATTTGCTTCTAGTTCATGCCTTTAAAGTCGTTGAGTTTTAAATAGTATAGGACATAATCCTTATGTCTAATTTACTTTATATGTCAGCATTTTTCTGAATATTTGCTGTACATTTGCTTTGTCTCTAATTCTATATGTGCTATTCTGTGTTTCCAGGCTTCTGAATGGAAACCAATTAACAGGTCCATTACCAGAACAGCTTGGTTATCTTCCTAACCTGGACAGAATACAAATTGACCAAAACCAAATATCAGGACCACTACCTAAATCATTTGCAAACTTGAATAAAACAAAGCACTTGTGAGTGTGTTCCTGATGCTATACTGTCTAAAATCAGTCCGAAAATGACTAACCCTTTTACTTTTTCTTTTTAACGAGCAGTCATATGAACAATAATTTGATCAGTGGGCAAATCCCGCCTGAGCTATCCAGATTACGGATTCTTGCTCACTTGTAAGTATTTGGTCATATTCTTAAATTTCATATGAGTTATCTGTTAGGCGAGTGACCATCTTCAACTTGCAGCCTTCTTGATAATAACAACTTATCAGGATATCTTCCAGAAGAGTTCTTCAAACTGCCAAATTTACAGATACTGTATGGTTTTTGCTTTCCTAGAACATACATATATTTGTTTATACATAAATATATTTACATTTAAAATTTTTGTTTTTATTTTTTTTGTTTTTTGCTTTTCATCTTTAACAAGGCTATAATTTTCTAAACTTTCCTTTTTCTACAATGTAAGATTACTCAAGTAATCTTTTTTCAAGCTTCTTAGTACTGTCATTTTTCTTTGTTTTGCAGTCAATTGGATAACAATAACTTCAATGGGACTACAATTCCTGCTAATTATAGCAAAATGTCTAAATTGCTGAAGTTGTAAGTTCATATCATTATTGTATATTTGTAACTAGGTACCAAAAGTAAAGGTGGAGCATGGTGCTAGCCTTGAAGAGTAAGGCTGAATTTTTGGTTTTTTTTTGGGGGGGACTTAATGATTAAATAAGCTATATTCCCCCCCTAAAATGAAAACCTGAAATAAAGAGGAAAATACTAGCAAAATAAGAAGTAATATAAGATAGAGCTGTTTACATTCTGTTGGGATAATACATAAATTATTCCAACATTGATTGAAAATGAATGCTTTTTTATTGGTAAGTGACACTGACACGCACTCGGTCGGTCTTGAATCCATGACCTCACCTTCCATCCCATTATTATGGGAGAATGACGTGCCGGTTGAGCTATAGCTCATTGGCAATTGAAAAGGAATACAAATGGGAAGTTACTCAACTTAGAAGTGTTGTTGGTTTTAATCCAACTAAGGTGCCATGAGGTATTTCATTGCATTTTTCTGAAATTTCAAGGCAACTGGTACACTGAACAAGTTAGGATTTCCTTGATTAGTCCTTTACCATTTGATGTTCCATATCATTTTTATGTAGTTTGCTCAAGTTGTAAAGTGTCTAGATTATCTTAATCGGATATAACAAACCTTTCATGTACTTGGATGCTTTGTACTCTTGCAAGATGACAATCAAGGAGTATGCACATTCACATGTCATGTGATATTTCATGGCAAGATTGATGTGTTTTGGTTGGATTTTCCAGGAGCCTTAGGAACTGCAGTTTGCAAGGACCAATTCCTGATTTTAGCCAAATACCAAACCTCCTTTATCTGTAAGTTACTTTATTATTTTTCCCCCCTTTTAGAATCATTTTACCATGATCAAGTATGGCTTTTAAATCAGAAATAAATAAATGCACCAGGCTGAATACAATTTTCTCTTTTCTTTATCTTAACAAATCCACTAGCTACTTACACATTCTTTATGTTTGACTATATATAAATTTCAGAGACCTCAGTTTAAATCAGCTAAATGGAACCATACCTCTAGATAGGTTTTCTAAAAATATCACGACTATGTAAGATTCTCCATCTTCTGAATGAGATGTCATTATTTTTTCTTTTATTTTATTGTTATTTATTTATTTTTTTTGCGTTTGAATTTAATATCCAGATATTGCAAAATATTTACAGACATGTCTGTCAATTTTTTAAGATGATTTATACCCACAATTCCCTTGACTTATGATATCAATTATTTGAGCAATATGCTCAGCTTGTTATCCCACAACCGTCTTACTGGAGCAATTCCCTCCAACTTTTCAGTTTCGGGTCTTCATGATCTTCAAAGACTGTGAGTAGTGTCCCTTTGTTTTCCCTCCTTTTGTGTTTACTTCTTTAATTCAATATTATTTTAAATTATTCCATATAAATCTGAATTTGAGATTGCGTTTATCTCAACCATAAAATTTTAAATTTACTTGTTAATATCAGTAAAAAAATTAAACTGTTAATAAAATAATTGGATTTTTATTTGGTAAACTATTCCCCATGGCAGGTCGATTGCAAACAATTTATTGAGTGGCTCTGTTCCATCCTTCATTTGGGAAAATAGGGCTTTGAGTGGAATGGAGAAACTTACAGTGTAAGACCTGGATGACAATGTTGCTATCCCTTGGTTAAAACTGTCATCATCTTTTGGTATGGGTGTGTGTGAGTCCATTCATGCTCTCAAGCACCTTTTTCTTGTAATGGTGAAAGTTTGAGATTTTGCCTTGTTCTGATTACAGAATGGCCTTTTGTAAAATTTAAAGGTGTAACCTCCCAGGTTGACTTTAATAAATTTACTCTCATACTAGATTTTCTAAGCTATTGCTTTTGGCTCTTTGTTAATTCAGGGAGTTGCAGAATAATAAGCTTTCAAATATTACATTTATGGGCACTGCTTATCTACCTCCAAATGTCACTGTCTGGTTTGCTTCTATACCTCCTTCCCAATTTTCGCTTCCTAATTAGTTTCAAGTAGAACGTGATTGCATCTTCAAAATGTGAATACTTGATTAAATATTTTGGATGTGATCTTTTTAATTTTAGTTTTGCAAGGATTAACAGACATAGCACATTGATGTGATCAAGTCTCATTTTTAACTTTCAGGCTTAAAGGGAATCCCTTATGCTCGAACTCCAAGCTAGCCCAGTTTTGTGTATCTCAACCCAAGGATAAAAATAACAGTCAGAGTTCAACAAATAACACTTCTGTTTGTCCGGCTCAAGCATGCCTACCCCCTTATGAATATTCACCTACATCTCCAGTAGATTGTTTCTGTGCTTCTCCTTTGTTTGTTGAATATCGGTTGAAAAGCCCTGGATTCTCAGATTTTCGTCGGTACAGACATACATTTGAGAAATTCTTGACTTTTACTCTTAACTTGTTTCATTATCAGCTGTACATTGATTCATTTGAATGGGAAGAAGGACCTCGACTGGGAATGCAATTGAAGTTTTTTCCTGTATATGATGCTGAAAACAGCACACATGTCTTTAATAGGAGTGAGATTCAGAGAATCTTTGATATGTTCACATCATGGAAAATTAATAATTTTGACATTTTTGGACCTTATGAAATTATCAGCTTCTCTCTACTGGGCTTCTATAAAGATGGTTTGTCTCAAAACCCTTATCTGATATATTTTTGCAACAGAGCTTTCTTGAAGTTGGAACTAATGCTTATTTTGCCGTTGAATGATGTAGAAATTTCTTCTATAATTTATTTGACCTATACCGTGAAGTCCTCTATACTTCAAAGACAATATTAGGCTCATGGCATTATTCTCTGTTATTATTTTTTGTTTATATTCTGAGTTACGTGGTATGTCTGTGGGTGGCGCATTTAATTGGAGATCACCTTTTCCTTTTCTGCCAACAACATTGAGAAAGGCTTGATCTATGCAGTTTAATGATTTGGTTTCACCATGGTGATGCTATGTTCTGTATAAACAGACAATTGCACCGCTGTGATCCAGCACACAAGTGAATAACTGCTATGCTAAGTTCAAGTTGTTTTTTTTTTTAAATTTTTTGGGCAATTAAGCTGTGTTCTACATTGATCAAGATGGCAGCTTCAACACCCTCTCACTTATGACTTGACCCCAAGGATAGATGAACTATGACTCAATCACATCTTCCCTTCTTTCATGTATTCATATGTGAGTTGACTATTGTTGCAAAGTTTTGATTTAGCTTGTGCTCATAGTTCTCACCAATGTCACAGATGGTGCCAACTCTCCAAGTTCTGGTTTAAGCAAAGGTGCACTGGCTGGCCTAGTACTGGGAACCATTGCAGGTGCAGTTACATTGTCTGCAGTTGTTATTCTTCTGATAATGAGAATGCATGTGGGGAATTACCATTCACTTTCAAGAAGACATCATTGTGAGTATCTTATGTATATGAAGTTACGGTTTTCAGGTATATATGTCATGATTTCTTTTTCTTTTCCTGTAATTGTTTGTGTTCTACATCCTGATTAGGCCTGTCAATTGGGCATAGATACTAGTCCAATTATAAAGGCCTTAGCCTGGCTTGGTCAATGTCTTAGCCCTATCTCAGCTAATGCTGTTGGGCAAATTTCAGCCAAGTTTGGACTGGCCTTTGATTGGAAGCATCATTTAGAGATGAATAACAATCAATAAAAAATACCATAAGACTTGGTATTTTGACGAACAACCATTCAGCAACTATTTTATTAATGTTGTTGACTTGTAAGATGCAATTTGTATGCGTAAGTATAAATAAAACGTTTGGATAATCAGTGCATGAGTTTATCAGGTATTTTAAAACAAATGGCACTGCATCTTTTTGTGCAGCATCTATCACTATGTTTTCATTTTAACATTGGACCTATATGTAAAATGCAGCGTCTACGTGCTCCATAAAAATTGTTGGGTTGAAGGATTTCACTTATAGAGAAATGGCCGTAGCTACAAACAACTTTGAAAAGTCCACACAGGTTGGAGAAGGAGGGTATGGTAAGGTTTATAAAGGCATTCTAGCTGATGGTACAGTTGTGGCCATAAAACGTGCACAAGAGGGATCCTTACAGGGTGTAAAGGAGTTCTTGACAGAGATAGAATTTTTGTCAAGGTTACATCATCAAAACCTTGTGTCTTTGATTGGATATTGTGATGAAGAAGGTGAACAGGTACTTTTTCTCATCTATATATGGGTTAGGATCAAGTTATACCTGGTGTAACTTTAAATAATATTACATCACCTAAGAACTTATTCTAGAAATCCCACAGTTGGATTACATGTTCTCTATGTTTTTAACACGCATGCCAAATTTCTTGTGAATCTGATGTTGTTTACTATTTGATCCATAAAATAATCTTTTATACATAATTTTAAAATACAAAAAACTTGTGATTTGAACATTCTGTGGATGAGAATCATCTTGAAATTTTACAAGAATGAAAGGTATAAGAAAAAAATCTAATCCAACAGTAAACTTATCAAAATTTGCCATAAAAAAATATTCATTGGTGTAACATTGCGTAAAGTTACAGTAGATGTAAATAAAACCCAAATTTATATATATAATCAATAAAAGATTGTATTATCCATCAGTCTCATTATTGGGTACACAAGGAGATGATTCCCATCAACTTAGGAATTTGATGCAATTAACCCAAATGAATATGAAAGCTGTAAGAGTAAAAAAAAATTAAAAGAAAAAGAAATATGCAAAATCGTGTATATAAGTTCTTTGAATAGTTGCTAAAAGTCTTGTAGCTCTATTGACAACTTTTGGTGTTTCCAACGGAGATGCCGAGGGTTCAAAAAGCTTCAAATTCCCCCTCTCCCATTATATCTATCAAATTATCAAAAAAAGCATATAGCTACTATGAATAGTTGCAAACAATTGAAGAAATCAAATTCAATCTAGAGATATTACAAACGAGATTTGGTCAAATCTGTTGCTTAATAATGGAGAAGCATATACAGAGTTCTTCATGATTAAAGGAGTATTTGGCTCTAAGAAACGGATTAAAAACTTAAATATGTCCTTTCTCAGTGAACTTGAGATAATATAGTTTTTCATTTACTTCTTCATGAGCAATATTTCTTCTCCTGCAAAATTGTGTGGCTTTATAGGGACTAGCCTTTTCTTGGTCTCTGTTGCTTAATATGTTTTGAAAAAATTGCTTGGGAAGAGCTTCATGTAAGTATTGTTTTGCATGCAGATGTTGGTCTATGAGTTTATGTCAAATGGTACTTTAAGGGATCACCTTTCTGGTACACCTTATATTCATTCTTTAAGCTTGCCTTTTATTGATCTCACTATAATATTTTCTAGGTGTTCCTCATTGCGTGTGAATGCAAGTAAACTTGCAATTTATAACTTGCAACAGTACACTCCCCCCCCCCCCCCCTCCCCTCCCCCTTCTTTTCTGTCTTTTTTTATGTTTGGCTCTAAATGTAACCATTTTAATTTTCAAATTCTGCATCCCATCCTAATGAGCTTATTAGGGGTCATGTGTGCAATAATACAGTTAAGTGTAAAGAACCTCTAAGTTTTACAATGAGATTGAGAATTGCCCTGGGATCGGCCAAGGGCATCCTCTATCTACATACTGAAGCCAATCCTCCTATATTTCACCGAGATATCAAGGCTAGCAACATATTATTGGACTCTAAGTACATGGCAAAAGTTGCTGATTTTGGACTTTCACGACTTGCACCAGTTCCAGATATTGAAGGGACAGTGCCTGCTCATGTATCCACTATTGTGAAGGGGACGCCGGTAAGACTCTTTTTTCTTTTTTTAATAATAGGTGACACCAGTAAGACTCTTATAATTGATGTTTAACTAATAGAATTATAAACTTCATATGTGTCTAGGTTGATGAGTGAGTTCTTCCCCCTTTGTATCACTGATTTTGTTATTAGTGTTCTCCAACTATGGCTCAAGTGCCACATGTTAATTGCCTATAATTTTTATATGTTTCAACATCTGACTGTCTAGCCTGGGCTCCTGACCCTTCTTGGAAAAACAATAAAAATGAATTGATAATATAGTGTTGTCCATTTCCATTTTTGTTTTAAGGGTTAATTGCAAAAAAAAAAAACCTCCCTAAATTATGGGGTATTTGCACACCACAAAGTTTGAAAATTTGCAATCAACATTCTAATTGAAACAATTGTGCCAATAGGCACCTTGTCATCCAAATTAGGGTTAAGGTTAATGGTCACTCATGATTTGCGCATGACCCTCAAAGGGTAAAATGATGGATCTACTCTTTTTAGTTACTAAATAACTAAAATACCCTTACTAACTGCAGACTTTCACTAAAATACCTGACTGATGTTAAGACAAAAGTAGAAAAATAAAGATAGAGTAAGACAAATCTTAAGCTTCACCACTTAGAATATGCCTGTAAACCTTAGGCATCACCACCTAAGAGTGCTTGGAATCACAACCAAGCAAGAGAAACATTATCTAATAAGAAAATTCTTATTCAATTTGTACTACTTTCAAGATTACAAGAACCACTATTTTAATCGTTAGTGTGGGCACCAGATTTATTTATGATTTTTACTTATTTAAGACACTAGATTTCAAACTTTTATCTGAATTTTGAATTAGTTTGGGCTTTATTGTGATTGAGGATTTTGTGGGATTTAATTGTGGCATGATTAAAATTTTCCATATTGATGTAATCTTGGAAGCACTATTAAAATAGTGGCTCTTGTAATCATGATGACATTGCATTTTGAATAAGAATTTCTTGATGAAAAATCCTCTCTATACATCATCTTCTTGCCACTTTTCCTCCTTGATGACTCAGCGAATGCCCATTCACTTTGCTTTCCCAGTATTGCATCCATTCATTTGTTTCACTATGTGTAACACTTGCTCATCACCTCCACATACCTTGATTGGATGACCTAATTGAACTTTGAGTTCACCTAGTCAAGCACATGAGAGTCATTGAGTTTGAAATGTGCAAGTCATTGAGAGACATTAAATTTGACCTTATTTGGATGGCGGGTTTGTAGATTGGCACAATTGTTTCAATTAGGGTGTTGATTGCAAGGTTTTATTGGGATGCAAAGTGCATGTATTCCCATATAAATATATATATATATATATTGATTGGTAAGTTACACTCATACCCAATGGGTTTTGAATCCACAACCTCAGCCTTCATCCCATTAAGTGTCGGTTGAGCTATTGGTTATTGGCAATCCCCATAGTTTAGGGTGGTTTTTGCAATTAACCATTTGTTTAAATTATAAATTCATAAACACAATTTTTAATATAAAAAATAAATGTAACTCAAACTAGATGAAATAGACTTAATAGTATGCCATTGGAGATGTAAATGATGTCTATTTCTTTATTCTCATATTCTCTAAATTAAATTTGTAGGGTTACCTTGATCCGGAGTATATCTTAACTCGTAAACTAACAGACAAGAGTGATGTTTATAGCCTTGGTGTTGTATTTCTTGAACTGCTGACTGGGAAGCAGCCCATCTCTTATGGCAAAAACATTGTTAGAGAGGTAAAACCTTATAGACCTATTTGCCTTGGATTTTATAGGGCCTAATGGTATATCAGGTGCTCGTGCATGAAAGGGAAATTGTTCTTCTGTAATTTGTTTTATTTGGGTAGGGTAAAGTTTGACAACTTTCAGTTATGTTCTCATTTGCAAATTTTAGTTTTAAATTTGAGGATATCCTCAAATTTGCAAATGAGGATGTCTCTCGTCTTTACAAATTTAAATGAGGGATATCCTCATTTGCAAATTTTAGTTTTCACTTTAGTAAAACATTGAAATCCTTTTAAAATCTTCACTTTCGGCCTTATGTGAAACACTTGTTTACTTCTATATCAGCTATGAACATTTTGGCATATAGTTCATATTATTTGATCCTTCGGATACTTTGGCTTAAATTAATGTAATAAAATGGTATCTCGTAGTTTATATTTTAAAAAAACTGGTTTCTATCTGTTTCAGGTTAATGTTGAGTGTAAATCTGGTATGATCTTTTCGGCCATTGATGGGCGAATGGGATCTTATCCTCCTGAATGTGTGGTGAAATTTTTAAATTTGGCTCTCAAGTGTTGTGAAGATGAGACAGATGCTAGACCTTCAATGGTAGAGGTGGATCGAGAACTTGAAAGTATATGGCATATGATGCCTGATTCCTACATTAGATCAGCAGGTCCTATGGTGACTAATGCTGAAAAGGTAGCGACTCCACCATCATCATCCTCTATAGTGAAGGATTCTTATGTGTCGTCAGAGATATCTGCCATTGAACTTGTTAGTGGAGTCATTCCATCCATTAAACCTAGATAAAAAACTTTTCGAAAATAATGTTGTATAAGAACTTGAGATGTTATGATCTTGAAATTTTGAATTGGGAAATGGTATTTACAATCATCTTGGTAGTTGATGTTGTGTAAAGTCTCACTTTTCGATCTTCATTATATATTGTAAACTAATTAGTTAAGAGCAGTAAATGGTGTAATAATTAAAAAAACTGATACTGTTCAATAAACGGAGTTGTTGATGCTTGATGGTGAAATTTTGAAATACGATTGATAAGAAACATAAACGTTTATGGAGTATGTGCTATTCGATACAATCGTCCAAAGGGACATTGAGCAGTCCTGAAGCTACAAGAAATTTTTTTTTTTGATTGAAATGCTTTTCATGAAACCTAGCTCCATACATATTGATATGAATAGGGTGGTGGTCACTCAATTAGCATTGAACCGCTATGGATCCTCAAAGAGGCCGTACAATACAATATTGGACCTGGTTCTCACAATGAACTGGTTAGATTTAGAATAATAAGGCCCTTTTAAGTCTGGGCTTATAGAGGAGCTTGGGAACAAACCAAAACTGGGGCAAATTGAGTCCCAAACTTGGGGTCCACTTTTAGCAATAGGAGGTTGGTGAATTGATCTTATAAAATTCATAAATGAAAGTCATCCTATCTAATCAAGTCAAATAATATAATTTTAACAATAACATAATTATTAATTATTAGCATTTACTTGTAAATGAATAAAACAAATTAGTGGTAATGTTTATTATATACGGAAAGTGAATAACTTAATTTAAGTAGTTCATGAACAAGTTCGAGCTTTGATTAATTAAAAGAGAAATGCTATGTCTCAATAAAATTATATATTACACTTTTGGCTCTTAAAGTTTGGATTATTTTAATTTTTGTCTTTTATGTTTCAAAATTTTCATTTTGGCCATTTACGTTTGATTCCATTTTCATATTGGACCTATTGTCTATTTCCCTTAGTTATCATTTCGTTCATAATATGTTTTTCTGCTTATATTAATGAAATTCGTGTATTCCACAACATTTTAGTACTAATATTTCATGAAATAATTAAATATAGAGGGCACTTAACAAATTAGAAGAAAATGAAGTACGATTGAACATGTAATCTTAATTGATATTGAACTTGAACTTAACTCGTGTTTGAAATAAAATTAAATAGAGAATCTAAATTTTAACTAATAGTCCCTTTCGATTGTGCTCATTTACAATCCTAGAGCTAACTAAAGCCCTATATATATATATAGATGGGTTCAAGTTACACCTGGTGTAACTCTAAAGAGTTACACATTTTCTAAATCATTGGATTTAAGTAGATCCAACAGTTAAAAAAGACACTCATTAATGATAATATTCTGATTAGAATCTCATTAATTGTCATTTATTTATTACATTCCATACCTATCTCTAAACCCAAAAAAAATTGTCTACGTTTTTCTCTCTCTCTCCTCCATAATTCACGTTTTTCTCTCCTCTCTCTTTCTCCTCCATAATGTACTCTATCTTCTTTCTCTCATCACCAACCAACCTAAGAGAGATGGCTACTACCTCTGGTGCAGTTCTAAATGGGCTACACCATGGTCGAAGACGGCTGAGAATTTTTTATTATGTAATAACACCAATGTGACAAGAGATACCCTACAGCGAATCAACATTGAATAAGATGTGATGATGGATTATTTAACGTCTTGCTTCTTCAGAATAAGCCTGCACATATGACAAACTTGTGCAGGCAGGAACTATTAAATGAGCACGAAATGGCTGAGAATATTGTGCAATTTTGCATACCTTTGCTCTCTCAATTGGATTTACGTTGCATTGGTGGAAATTGTTAATAATTTGAGGCAGAGAAAAGAGTGTCTATTTACAAAACCCTTGTAAACTAAAAAGAAACTGTACACTAACTTTATTGATTCCGTGTACAGTGTCAAATCTTTTTTTCTTTTTCTTTTTTTAACCTTCTTTTCAATTTTTCACCACAATGAAGGGAAGATTGATTTCTAGTCTTGGACGCTGGTGTTTAAAATGTGATCCCCAATAAGATCTGATGTAACCTTTTTCCCATTTGAGACTTGGAAAGATTTTATAGATTTTAATTCGCATGTGTCACTTTTCCTTCTTCAACTCAGCTTTCCAAAATTTCAACATTTGAGTGATGGAGGAGAAAGAGAGAGCAAAGAAAAACGTGAATTATGGAGGAGAGAGAGAGAGAAAAACGTAGACCATTTTTTTGGTTTAGAGATAGGTATGGAATGTAATAAATAAGAGATAATTAATGAGATTCTAATCAGAATATTATCATTAATGAGTGTCTTTTTTAACTGTTGGATCTATTTAAATCCAATGGTTTAGAAAATGTGTAACTCTTTAGATGTTACATCAGGTGTAACTTGAACCCATCTCATATATATATATATATATATTACACATTTACTATTTATAGTTGATTTTTTTTTATTTTTTTATGGTGCATATTTTATTACCACTCCTTAAACACTTAAAAAAAACTTTAAGTACTTTAATGACTGCACATTCCCATCATTTTTTACCTCATTAATATCAAAATTACTTTGTTAAAGGATAAACAAAATACCTCAAAGGCTCAAACCCATTTCATCTCGGGCACCTTGATCCAACTATATGCTACTCTGATGTGATCCATAATTACATTAAAACTAATCACTAGGAAAGTTCTAAAATAATAATAATAATAATAATAATCGCTTACAAGTAGGGATGGCAAATGTGCTTCTCCTCACTTGGCCCACCCCTACCCCGCTTCCCCTTGCACAAATTTTCCCCTCCTCGAAAAGATGACAATGTAGAGATTGGTTTTACTTGTCCTGTAACATCTTGTTGTTCCCCAAATATATACAAATAAATAAATTTATATTTAAATTATTTATATAGTTTAATAATTTATATATATATATCTTACTTATAATTTATTTATGAAAAAAGAAAAAAAATAATATTTTGACATACTTTTCAATTTCACACAAAAGTGATATAAAAACTTTGCTAAAATAGTTTATTAATAATTATTTTTATTTATATAGTTTAATAAACTTTGCTAATGATCTTCTATTTTTATTTTTTGATATTATCATTTTATATATATATATATATAGTCTTTTTTTTTTTTTTGGAGAGAATATATATGAATATATACTGTGTCTTGAACATAATAAGAGTGGCCAACAAATTGAGTTGCAACATATTTTCTTACAAATCTGGAAACATCAGAGTGACGAGAGCGCGTTTGACTCTACAGTTTAGTGCCCATCACCCACTCTCACGTTCGAAGAAGAATACGCTGTTACGGGTGTGTTTCCTTCCTCTCACAAGCTGGCGGACCCACAGCTGTGTGAAAGGAGAGAAACGGACACCCGTAACAGGGTGTAGATTCTCCTCACGTTCAGTCTCAGTATCAGTATCAGTATCAGTCTGAGTCTCTCAGTCTTGGTCTCTGAAAGTGATGGATGTGATCACCATCAACGAGGCAACTATTGTCAAAGTCTTTGTCTTACTTTTCAATCTTTCCTTTCTATGGTTCATATTTAATTACAGCAACTTATATCCACTTGCGTCAATCTAATATTTTGTTTTTCAACTATTCAATCTTATTCATGTAACTTGTATGGATATATACCTCTCTTTCTCTATTGGGTAACCTTAATATGCACAATTTTGCTGTAAATTTGGCTGCTTTGTTTCTTTTCAATCTTGAGTGAATCACTTATTTTGTTCCCTAATAGTTGGAGATTTTTGCTCTACTTTACTCACCGTTGAGTTCTTTGATTATACTTTTATTTACCTTACTTATTTTTTAATTTAATTACATTGGTTTTGATAGTTGTTTCTTATTATCAGGTGGGGTACTCTGATATTACCAAAATTTATAGTCTTTGGGTACTAAGGGGATTTTTATGCATTAGTGGGATGTATCTGCAGTCAAGAGTTTGGACGTATGGAGTATTTATAATTGCATGCTTGTGTTGTTCTTCACTACTTATTAGAGCTTCAAATCCGGTTACCAACCCTGAAGAAGGTCATTTTGCTTTAAAAATTGTTCCTCCTAATCTTATACAACATGCCTTCTTGTTGCCTTTTGCATTTAGGTTTTGATGACAAGGCCATTATTTATGGTGTAATTATTTTGTTGTACTATTTTTTTGGTTGTTGCCAATCTTATCCCACTGAGCTTTGGGTTTTCTTCTCTGACCACTTGATGCGTGCTACCATGAAGTAGTACAACAAAAGTAGCATGAAGTAGCACGCATCAAGTGGCAGAGTATTATCGCCTCCCTCGGAGTTGAGTGGTGATTCTTGTGTGGCTGACCTTATAAACAGAGATACGGGGTGGTGGGACTCAAGAAAAATTGATAAATATTTTTTGCCGTTTGAAGCACAAAACATTAAATCAATGCCTTTATGTTCTAACCCGCAATCTGATTATTTTTTCTAGCCTTTAGCAGGTGATGGCATTTACACGGTGAAGACAGGATATAAACTTTTATGTGATGTGTCAAGAGAGGAAGCTGCATTGTGTCAAACTCTGACAGCATAAAAACTTTCTGGTCGAGGTTGTGGAAATTAAAAATCCCTGGCAAAGTTAAGCATTTCCTGTGGAAGGCGTGTACCAATAGTTTGCCAACAAAATCAAACTTGCTCAAAAGGAAAGTTCTCTCGGACCCTACATGCCATCTCTGTGGGAATCTAGCTGAAGATGCCATGCATGCTTTATGGGAATGTGAAGCTGTAAAGTCGGTGTGGATGGATTTTGGGTGGGTTAACAGGTTTGAAGCTGCACAGGGGACGTTCTCTGAGCTATGTGACCGAATTATGACTCAACCTCGGGTTCCTGAGATTTTCGCCACCACAGCATGGTTCATTTGGTCGTATTGAAATAAAACAAGGTTGAACGAGTCTACCCAACCTCTAGACAGAATTCCTGAAGCTGTCCATAGCTTCCTTTCAGGTTTCCAAAGAATTAAGGTCCTGCCAAGGAGTACCGCTCCAAGCAGAAAAAAGAGATGGACAGCGCCTACTGTGGGTGAGTTTAAAACAAATTTTGATGGAGCAATGCTTGAAGAGAATGATAATGCAGGAATTGGGATTATTGTTTGGAACTCCCGTGGTGAGGTAATGGTGGCTCTTTCCGAAAAAATTCCTAAACCTTCGTCGGTGGAAATCTTGAAGATGTTAGCTACGAGGCAAGCTGTCAAATTTGTTTAGGAAATAGGTTTGCATTACTCTATTTTTGATGGCGACTCTCTTGTTGGTATCAAAGCTTTGCAAAGAGGAAATATGTTATCATCCTCTTTTGGTCACTTATGGCCGTTTGGATGGAGGGGGGAAGGAGGGGAAGTGGAGGGGAGTAGAGTAAAGTTAGCTAAAAATAAGTTAATTTTAGGCTAAATCTACTCTACTCTACTTACTCCCCTTCAATCCAAACGGACCAATTTCTAATACTTCATCTTTTGTTAGCTCCTTAAGGAGTTTCTCTTTCTCTCATACTTTGAGGCAAGGAAATGTGGTTGCACATGCCTTAACTTAGAGAGCAAGAATTTTTTTTTTCTTTTGTTGGTCTGGATGGAGTTTGTTCCACCAGATATAGACAATATAGTTTATGCTGATTTTCCAGCACATAATTACTACAATGGATGACTTGTTTCTCAAAAAAAAAGAAAAAAGAAAAAAGAAAAAAAAACTTTCACTTGTATGAAAAGTATTATTGCTACTTATTTTTTCTTTGTAAAGTTAAATATCTTATATAATTATTTTGACTTTCACTTGTATAGAATTTTTATTAATGCCATTAGTATCATTACTTCCAATAACAAAATGCTAAAATTGATGTAATTTACTCACACAATTTTCTTAAGAATTTATTAGGGAATATGTTAAATAAGAACATATTATATCAATCTTCTTATTAATTACTAATTGATTTTGTTTGTGCATGTCAACCTAATTATAAAATGCATATTGATGTAATTTGCAAGATTACTTCAATCATGTCTTTTTTATTTCTTTAACTTATTTAATCATTTGTACATATTTAGAAAGTTTAAACTAGTTTGTTTGGCACTTTAATTAGAATTGCTGTTTAAATAGCTTAGAAAAAAAAAAAAAAAAATTAAGCATGTATTTGAGATTTGACAGTTTAATTACAAGGGGGAAAAAAGTGCTCTCCCAATTCGAATCTTGAAATAGTCAACATAACCAACATGTCCTTTAATTAGAATTGCTGTTTAAATAGCTTAGAAAATTTTTTTATAAAAAAATTAAACATGTATTTGACACTTTAATTACTAGGAAAAAAAAGTGCTCTCCCAATTCGAATTTTGACAGCATAATCACCATGTCCTATAAAATGTGTTAACTATAGTATTACAACACCATATCTTACGAGTACAAACTTCTGTCACATGCCCAGTAGATATTTCATATTTGAGCTCTAAAGTAAGCCAATTAGATCCAACACGGTATTTAGCTCTCACTATTTTGATACAAAAACTATCCTTGTCGGATAGAATCCACCAAGCAAGCTCGGCAATCATTGTTTCATTGAAGTTTTCAAAGGATCAAAACCCCAAAATTCTTGGTTGTTGAATCATTAGTTCTCTCATTTTTGTAATAGTTGTAATTAATAATTGAAAATAGAAAATTGATTTTATGGTTAGAAAATGGAAAAATGAGTAGTAATTAGAACTTTAAAGTTTAAACGCCATCCTTATTATGTAAAAAGAACATGTTGTATATCATATAATGAGCAAGTCTTTTTTTTTTTTTTTTTTTTTTGAGAATCAAGTCAATACTTTTATTGATCAATGAATGCTATCATGGATTACAAGCTGTTGCACATCACTTAGGATGTCATTCGACCAAACATGGGGACAAGGAATATTTTTAGCAGCCTTAGCCAGTTTATTTGCTATGGCATTCCCTTGTCTCTTTACGTGAATAAAAGTAGCTGATACAAAGTTCAAAGCCAAAGCTTTAACATCCTCCAGAATATGACCAAATGAGCTGTAGCAAGGAGTGCCCGAGTTGATAGCAGTTGTGATAGTTTCAGAATCCCCTTCAAAAACCATGTCTGCAAGTCTAAGCTGAAGGGCGTACCGTACAGCTTTTCTACATGCGATGGCCTCGACCTCCTCCACTGTTCCAGGTAGTGCCGTTCTGTCTGAGAGAGCCCTATAGACCCTTCCATCAGCATCTCTGACTACTACTCCAACTTCCGCCTGCCAAATTTCTTTGAACAGAGCACCATCATAATTGACTTTATGCTGTGAAGTCTGGGGGGGGGGGGGTACCAACGTGTTGCACTTGTGGGCCTGAACTTGGGTATGTGAGGCTCTTGTGCTAATCGGTATTCGAGTAATCTCTCTCGCATGTCCTGGTACAGCAGCTGAAACGGAAGGGAAGATGCTTGCATTCTTGTGGCATTTCTTTTGTTCCATATACTCCAGGCAACAAAAGCGAACCATTCAGCCAGGTTTGGTTCTTTTGAATTTGTGATTCCAATCCACAGATCTCTAAAGTCCACGAAGCGCATGGAGAGCTGGTTTATAAGGATTTCTTCTTCCCACCAGACCTCCTTGAGTACTTGGCAGCCCCACAAGGCATGAACAGAGTCCTCAACTTCCTTATTGCACCATTCGCATAGTGCATTCCTTGTGACATTCCTAGCCAGCAGATTCTTTTTGGTGGGGAGTGATTCACGACAAGCTTTCCATAGGAAGTGCTTGATTTTATTTGGAACACTCAAGGACCAAATTCTTCTCCAACAACTCGTTTGGGCCGAAGCATCAGATGGGCTAGGAGTGGAAAAATCCTGCATAGACGTCAACATTTTGTATGCACCCTTAGTCGAGTATCTCCCTGACTTGGTGCCAGCCCAAATGAGAAGATCAGGGGCTCGGGTTGAGCTTAGTGGGATTCCCAGAATTTGTTGGGCTTCATGGGGAAAGAATTCTTGTGTTACTCGTTCTTTAATCCACCTTGGGCCATCCTCATCAATAAGAGCACATACCTTTGCATTCATAGGGAGGTTTTTTTGGGGAGAGATGATATGTTTTGTTGACATATCAGGCAGCCACTTATCACCCCTAATCTACACTTAAGTACCATCCCCAATCCACCAATATGCTCCTTGCTTGACCACCTCCCTAGCCTTGAGAATGCTTTGCCAAGCGTATGACCCATTGGATTTTACCCCACTCTCAAGAACCGAGCACGTAGGGAAGAACCTTGCTTTGAAGACTTTGTAGAACATGGAATCGGTATTATGAATTAATCTCCAAATCTGTTTACCTAGGAGAGCTAGATTAAAATTTTCCAATTCCCTAAATCCCAAACCACCATGTAATTTTGGTAAGCAAAGTTTTTTCCAAGCTATCCAATGGATTTTTCTTGCCTCACCCGAATACCCCCACCAAAATTTTCTAGTCAATGCTTCAATGTCCTTGCACAAATTTTTGGGGAGTTTGAAACACCCCATAGTGAAGGTCGGCATTGCTTGGATGACTGCTTTGATTAAGATCTCCCGGCCTACTTGTGATAGGAGTTTTTCTTTCCAAACTTGGATTTTGTGCCACACTCTCTCTCTAATATAGCTGAAGGTTTCCTTCTTTGCTCTCCCTACAAAGGATGGCATACCCAAATATTTTTCATATTGAGTCACCACCTCTACCCCCACCAAGTCCTTCACCCTATTCTTGATGACTTCTTGTGTATTTGTGCTGAAGAATAATTGTGTTTTGCCACGGTTGATTTTTAGACTTGACGCTTCTTCATACATTGTGAGGATATTCATCACCGTTTGGCAATCTGTATCATTGGCTCTACAGAAGAGCAAGCTATCATGCGCAAAGAATAAGTGGGTGATTTTTGGCCCTTCTTTGCAAAGAGACACTCCATGTAATTCTCCATTGTCAGCTGCCTGTTGTATTAAAGAATGTAGACCTTCTGCACATAAAAGAAATAAGTAAGGTGATAGAGGGTCTCCTTGACGGAGACCCCTACTTGGGTGAAAAAATCTATGAGGTTCTCCATTAATCATGATAGAGAAAGAGACCGAACGAAAGCAGCAACCCACTAGATTCCTCCATTTACCATCAAAACCCAATCTCTCCATTATTTTATCCAAGAAATCCCATTCAACCCTATCATATGCTTTACTCATGTCAAGTTTTAGAGCCATGAACCCCGTTTTGCCTTTTCTTTTATTTTTTAGGTGGTGGAGTGTTTCAAAGGCAACAACAATGTTATCAGTAATGAGACGATCTGACATGAAAGCACTTTGAGTCTCGGAGACAAGTTTAGGGAGGATTTTTTTTGAGTCGGTTGGCTATGGTTTTTGAGATTATTTTGTATATGACATTGCATAGGCTTATGGGACGGTAATCTTTTAGGTTTGTTGGTGATTTTGTTTTGGGGATGAGGGTAATGAAAGTATGGTTTAGGTTTGGAGGCATTATTCCCGAATTTAAGACAGATAAGGTTGCTTTTGTAACATCAGACCCAACAGTATTCCAATAAGATTTGTAAAAGATTGGGGGCATACCATCGGGGCCAGGAGTTGTCATAGGTTTCATTTGCTTGAGTGCTTGCTCCACCTCCATGGCTGTGAAAGGCCGGGTTAGATCGGCATTCATCTGTGATGTCACTTTGGGTTCAATCCCTTGAAGGATTGGATCAAACCCGGCTGGGTTGACTGATTGGAAGATAGATTGGAAATATTGCACAAAGGCCTCCCCGATCTTCTGTTCATCCTTAACAACTTCCCCACTGTCAAGGGTCAGTTTGGAGATGAAATTTCTTCGATTTCTCTGGTTTGCACGACTGTGGAAATAGGCTGTGTTTAGATCCCCCGCTTTCAGCTAATTCACCCTTGATCTTTGCTGCCATAGACATTCTTCCTTGACCATCAAATCATGCACCTCAGCCCTCAAACTTCTCACCTAAAAATGGTTGGATCCGTTCATGGAGTTTGCTTCTGCCTGCTTTAGCAATTTTTTCTTTTGTTGCAGCATGCGACGGATGTTGCCGAATGAATGTTTACTCCAAGACTGAAGGGATAATCGGCATGCCTCTAAATTTTTTGCCACTCTGCCAATCGGATTTTCAATTGCATGGTCCTCCCATGAGTTTTTTATCACCGTTTCACACCCTTCATCCCTCATCCAGACCGCTTCAAACCTAAAAGGTTTCCTTTTCCTGTAAAACTGGGCATTTTCATCGTCAGTACAAATCCATAATGGGCTATGATCCGAGAGCGAACCAGAGATGTAATGAACTTTGGTTGATGGGAACATTTGAATCCATGGGTTGGTTGCTACTCCTCTGTCCAATCTAATCCAAGTCACTGTACCATCAAACTGGTTGTTGCACCATGTGAACGGAGAGCCAACAAAACCCAAGTCCTGGAATCCACAGAAGTCAAGAGCTTCTCTAAAGTCAATCATTTGTCTCTCCCGACACATTGCACCACCCAGTTTCTCTTATGCTCTGACAATCTCATTGAAGTCCCCCGCACAAAACCAAGGGAGATCCATTTTGAGGCTTAAATGTTTTAGTAGTGCCCAGGAGTGTTCCCGGTTGGCCGTTACAGGGTTTTCGTAGAATCCCGTAAACTGCCAGGCGTCATCCACTCCTGGGTTCACCACTGCATCAATGTAAGTTGGGGTTGCATCCATCACGTGTAGATTGATGTCTCTGCTCAAAAACAGTACGAGGCCACCACCTGTATTGAGTCTAGAGACTATGTGGACATTGTCTAGCTGCAGTTTTACCTTTAAATTCTTCACGTAGTTGTCTTTTGATTTTGTTTCCATGAGAAAAACAATTGTGGGAGCGTATTTTTTCACCATCTTGGTGAGTTCCTGAACTGCACATGGTCATCCCAAACCACGGCAGTTCCAGCTTATGGTGTTCATTGGTGTCGGCGGGGCTGCTTGGCAGCCACCACTGTTGGGTAAGCTTCTGGGGATTCCTTATAGGGCATTGAGATTTTTTTTGTGGGATGGCTACCTTCTTCAGACTCATCACTTCTTTTGTGTTTTCTCTCAATCATGAGCACGTCACTTGGGCTGCTTTGTTTGTCACGTGGAATTCTGGCCCACGTTGTTTTGGTTGGCAAAGGATTGGGTTGGCTTTGTGTGTTATTGGTGGGCTGATGAGTGGTGCACGGCCCAATGTGGTAGGGGTGTGTTGGGGTTGGCTTTGTGTGGTGATGGTGGGCTGATGAGTGGTGCACGGCCCAATAGTGGTAGGAGTGTGTTGGGTTAGAACTTTGGGCTTTAAGTCCAGATTGGTCTCGGATTCAGTGTGTGTGGGGTTTAAGACTTTCTCTCTGTCATCAATGTTGGCATTTATGCTGGATTTTTTAACGGTTGCTTCCTCAGTGCCAGAAATGCAGCCGTTAGGGGCATTGAATGTGTGATTCTCTTGCCAATCAGCACTGGATTGATGAGCAATTATGACCTCATTTATTGTCATGGTAGTGACAGTTGTTGGGATTGTCGCCGGGGTTGGTGGAAGATCACGTGGCTGGGATGTTGGTGGTTGGGTGTTTGGGACGGTGGGTGTTTGTGGTGGAGGTTTTTGTTATTTGGGTGTCTCGGTCTGGTTCCAGGTACAGTAATGGAGGTTTTTCTGGTAGTGAGGTCTATCTCTGCTCTCATCCAATCCCCAAAATTCTGGTCTGACTTTTTCAGTGAACCTTTGCTTCTCAGCCAGCGTTCACAATTTCTATCATCATGGGAGACCAATCCGCACCAGTAACAGAAGTTTGGGAGGCGCTCGTATTTCAAAATTGTGCACCCAATGACAGACCCCTCGAACCATACCTTGCGTACCCTGTTCAAAGGTTTAGTAATATCAATTCGAACTCGAACTCGTAAATAGTTTCCCTTACCTCCTTCGCTTTCTGAATCGATCATGAGTAATGGTGTGCCCAATGAGCTTCCAATGGCATCCCGAGTTTCTTGGTTTAAACATTGGACTGGTAGTTCATGGATTTGGATCTAGAATGATGTAAACTGGAAGGCGAGTGATGATATGGGCACATTTGCAGTCACTTTCTCAAAGACCACAAGGTGTTTGTCGTATGTCCAAGACTCATGTTCAAGTACCCTGTCTAAATCACATTCATCTTCAAAGTTAAAAAACAGGATGTTGTTGCCTATATCTTTAATTTGAACATCCTTTTTCGATCTCCAAAGTGGCCTGAATGTACGAGCCACTGATTCCACATTGACGACTCGTTTTGTCAAGAATTTTGCAGCAAGAGTAAAGGAGTCAGGCTCCGCTTTGGGCATGCTATTCCAGTTTCTTCTTAGTCTAATAGAGAGAGTTTTTTCCATAATCCTTTAAGGGATTCCATGTTGGTAAGTTGTACAGGTAGTGAGGTGTGTAATGATTGTGTTTTGGATGGTGATTTGGGACGCCCTACTAGTGACAGGACACTAGAGGGAAACGGGATACCTGTACGGGGACAAGGACAGAAAAGCTCCACTGGGGTTAAAGGAATAGATTCGTCCTAGAACCTTAGAGAGCGACTATCAATACCTACCCCTAATGGCCATAATGAGCAAGACTTAGGTACAATACTTATGTGCTGTTTCTTCGGTTCCCCTTTTAAGATTCTGCCATGTGGCTTTTTTCTCATGGATGGAAGTGTATTTTTTAAGTTAATTAGCCACATGGCAGAATCTTAAAAGAGGGACCTAAGAAACAATACCTAAGGTACTGTACATAAATTTTGTCCTCATATAATTCCTGCTTCAATTGAGTAGTGAATATAACATTTTGGGATATCATTTGTATGGTGTCCTGCACCATTTAATACCTTGATTTAGTCTACTAATTACTTATAGATTAAGTTAATTAAGAGTTAAGTCCTGAAGAAAATTAAGTGCATTTAAAAAAAAAAAAAAAAGTTACCACCATGTATCTTTGGCATGATGGTCACTTTACAAGTATAGGTGCTTGTGGAGTGTGTGGGGCAAGAGTTAAGGTTCAAGTCCCGTCACTAACCATATGTGTTCATAAAATCTATGAATAATATTGATTTCACATAAATTAAAAAAAAAAAAAAAAGGATAAAAGAAGAATTTCCTCTTCTTGATGAAATGAGAATACTATATTGCACAAGTAAATTTGTCATACTCATACCTTACCTTTTTCTAAAAACCAATATTCAACAAGTACTGCAACGTGCACATGATTGATTTATTCATGCATCACCTTAGCCATTAATTGTAACAATGTCAAGACTTCGTTTTTGCACTTTACGAGTTCGACTAATTTCTTTGATTCGAAAGTGTTTTTGAATGTGTTCCAAAGTAATATCCACTGTGTCACGTGTGATAATTTCTTCCTATAGTTCAGGGACGGACCCAAGATTTCAAGTTAGGGGGGCAAAGTATAAGTAAAAAAAAACTTCAAATAAGCATCCATATAGTTAGTGGCGAAACCAAAAATACTTTATAGGAGGCCAAGCCAAAGATAATAAAAGTTTTTAACTTAAAAAAATCATGACAAAAAAAAAAAAACTTTATTTTACAAAATTAATAAACAAGTCTATAAGAATGAGTGAATGGCTTAATTTAATTGCTCAAGCAAATACTATTATTATAGAAACACTATTATAAATTAAAATATAGGGAAATTCTTCTTTTACATTGTGCTGTTATAATATAAATTTATATTGTATACAAAAAAAGTGGCAAATATTATATATATTTGCAAAACATATACAATATTTACCATTTCTTTACAAATATGTACAATATATATTACTTTTTGTATGTCTATCATGTAAGTTTACATTGAAATTGCAATGTAGACATAAAAATTACATTGAATATAAAGCAATCTAATGATCACTCACAAGTTAACAATATAGCTACTAGTCCTCTACAGTACTCTACACAATGATCTTATTTTGTTTGATTGAACTACACGTATCAACATATCAATCTATATTCATCAATGAAAAATATCAATCAATAAAATAATAATATAATTAACAATCCTATTTTATATTACTATTTTATGAGTTACTATAGTTTTCCATCACTTAACTAAAACAAAGAGCAGCTGAGTCTTAAACTCAAAGTGAACATGTTTGAATATACAAACAGAGAGAGGGGTTCAAAGAGAGATAAATACAGTAGTGGAGACGTAGAGGGCCTGAAGGCTAGATTTGCGCCGATTGTCCCTAGTTGGCTGGTCAGATCTTCAACTTGATGGAGCTCTTTGCAGCAAGCGGCGATGGGGGAAGGATATGGGGTTGTTTGTTTGATTTATATATATATATATATATATATTTATATAAAGATGATTTTTTTTTCCTATTTTTATTAGGAGAGTCTTGATTTACTTAGATAGATTTGAATGATGAGGTACTTGAGACCATAATTTTTTCGGACTCTATGCGGAAACTAGCCTTAGTTCATGCTGCATGCCATTATTTGTGCTACATTATCCATTGAAGGTAACGACTAAAAAGTCGTGTTCCCCACATTCCTACACAATCAATCATAGAAAGACAACACGTTCATGATGAAATAATGTCTCAACTTAGGACTAGTGAAAAAAGCTATGATGTAATACGCATGGGTCCACAAGCTTTTCATGGTTTGTGTGACATTTTGCGAAGAGACGGTGATCTTCAAGCCACACAACGTGCCACGGTTGAAGAGCAAGTTGCCAAGTTTCTTCACATTCTATCACATAATGTGAAGAACCGTACAATTTCCTTCTTTTTTTGTTGTTCCAGTGAGACCATTAGTTGCCATTTTCATAATGTGTTATGATCAATAATTATGTTAGAGGATCAGTTTCTTCGACAACTTGATGGAACCCAAGTTCCACTTGAAATACTACAGAGTAGTAGGTTCAACCCATATTTTAAGGTAAATATATCATGTTTATATTTTATATTTGATAGTAGTCTAGTATAAATATATTTTAAGATAAATGTCTTTGAGAGATATTGTTAATTTCAGGATTGTATTGGGGCACTTGATGGAACACATGTTCGTGTCAAAGTGTCGAATGAGGATGCACCAAGATATCGGGGTAGGAAGGGTTACCAAACACAAAATGTGTTGGCGGCATGCTTATTTGATTTGAAATTCACGTATGTATTACTAGGTTGGGAAGGAACTGCTTCAGATTCAAGAATAATAAAGAGCGCTTTAACTAGAAACGATAATTTGAAAATCCCACAAGGTAAATTTAATTCAAATATGTATTAGGATGTATTCTTTATAATTAAAAAAATTATAGTATATAATTAACCATTGTTAGTGTTTATTAGGTAAATATTATCTTGTTGATGCGGGATACATGAATAGAAGTCGTCTGATTGCACCTTATAGCGGAATGTGATATCATTTAAAAGAGTACTCTGCTCGTCCTCTTGAAAATGCTAAAGAATTGTTTAATTTGCGACATGCGCCATTGCGCAATGCTATTGAAAGGGCATTTGGTGTACTGAAAAAGAGATTTCCTATCATAGCAAGTACAATAGAGCCTAGTTATTGTGTTGACACACAAAATGAAATCATTTTATTATGTTGCATACTTCATAATTATTTAATGGGTGTCGATCCTGATGAAAGTCTTATTGCTGAAGTTGATGAAGAGGTTTTACATTCTCATTGTGAACGTGTGGTCCCTACTCCTAGAGAAGATGATAAGCATGCTAGACAATGAGATATTATAAGAGATTCTATAGCATTAGCCATGTGGCAAAACTATGTCCAAATGTGATAGCTTTTGGGTTTATTGTTGTCATGTTGTTTAAGACTATGTTATGTTTCAATTACTTAGACCTAAATGTTATGCAAATTTCTCTTTTCATTTTGATATTGCTCTCTATCTTTTGATAATTAATATTAATATCTAAACAATATTTTATATGTGTTTTTTGTCTTATTAATTATAGCATGGGTAAGATATAAAAGAAGAATGGTGGAGATCCAAGCAAAGAAGTACAATGGAGTAGTGTTATGGATGATGCTTTAATGGATTTTTTTTTACATCAAGTGATCATCGGTGGTAAAGTTAATGGAACTTTTACCTTTAAGGCATATGATGACATAGTGAAAGAGTTGGTTGAAAAATTTCACATGGAGATTAATAAGGATAAGGTGAAAAATCGACAAAAGACATTGAAGAAGAATTTTCATGAATGCTATGACATATTTATAGATGGATTGAGTGGTTCTGGATGGAATGATTCTTTAAATATATAGACAGTTGAACTAGAAGTTTGGGAGCCACTTATAGCAGTAAATTACCATTTTTTGTGAGTTTAATTTTGAATTACATAATTATATCTGTAATATAACCATTTTTCTTGGTTTGTAACAGTCTAAACCTGCGGCCAAGAAGTGGATGACAACACCTATGCCCAACTACTCTAAGATGACACAACTTTGGGCTAAAGATAGAGCAAAAGGTGATCATGCTGAAACTGCAAAGGAGAGACGTGCTAGGTATGCTGCATCGACCACTATTGATGAGATTGATAATTTGGTATCTCAAAATGAAGTTTCTTTGGAGAACTTTGAAGTCGAAGATGATCAGAGGTCACCATAAATTAATGTTGTATGTTCTCGAGCGTCATCACAAGATGCAATGTCTTCTAAAAGCAAGAAAAGAAGACTGGCAGAAGATGACGAACTTGGGAATGTAATTTCCCAGTCATTTGATAATGTATCAATGGAAATTGATAGGGTGACTGAGGTTATGGCAAAGTGTTTTTCAAAGTCATATGGAGAAGAAGTTCATGCAGCGTTGGGCGTATTGGACTTGGATCCAATATCAAAGACTGAGACCTACATGTTCTTTGGTTGCCCAGATCATGAGTGCAAATGTGTTCTATTGACACTGATGTCTAAGCCTAAAAATTAAAAAGTGTGGGATTTCTTGGCCAACTTTAGATTTGCTTTATTTTGTTATTTTGTTTTGTTTTGGCAAGACTCATTATAGTTAAAAAAAAAAAAAAAGATATTTGTTTGTATTTTTTAGACAATGTTTATTTTGTTGAAAATAAATATGTGATGCGTGAATTTCTTTACAACATAGAAATATACATAACTTAATTTTTAGCTACAATAAATTTTTTTCCCCCTAAACTAGAATCATTATTTATGTTCTTTAAAATGAGGGGTATAATAGTAATGTTATTATAAAATAATTTCTTTTCATTCCATTCATTCCAATGTCACTTCCAAACAATATTACTTACATTCCATTCAATTCCATTCCTTTATTTTAAAACATCCAAACAAGATTTTTTAATTCAAAATCATTCATTTCCCTACTAAATTCATTCTATTCCATTCCTTTAATGACTATTCCATTCCATTTCATTCCCTTATGAACTCTCAAACGGAGTGTAAGAGTCCTGAATGAAAAGATTTGGATTTATTTTTTCTATTTATCCTTTTGTGATTGTTTGAATTTATTAAAATTATTTTGTTGCTTATTTTGGTGGAGCTATGGGTCAACAAATCAATGAATGGCCAAATTTCATTTTTGATTCTGGGTTCTTTATATCAAAATGGGTAAATTACAAAGTTAGTCCCTATATTTTACACCATATCTTAATTTTGGTCCCTAACCTTTCACTTGTGTCAATTTAGTCCTTAATATTTCCAATGACGTGTCAATTTAGTCTTTTCTATTATCCCTTGGATGAAAAAAGCTGATGTGTCAAACGGAATAATAAAAAAATATTTTTCATGCCATATCAATTACCCCACATCAATTTTTTTAAAGAAAAACCCACTTCAAATGTTCACATGTGAGATTTGTAATCTTGATTCTTGACTCACGTGAGAGTTGGGGGGGGGGGGGGGAGAGAGAGAGAGAGAGAGAGAGAGAGAGAGAAGAAAGGGAGGTGAATCTGATGAGAGATTGGAAGGATTTAGAATTTTCCCTAGACTGATTTGTACATGTGAACATCTGAAATGGTTTTATTTTATTTTTGTTTTTAAAATAATTTGAGTGGATTTTTTAAGCCAGCAATATCAACTTCAACTTAAAAAATCCAAAGCCCAACACATAACACCCAGAAGCTAAAAATGATCAAAAGGTTCAAAACCACGATCTTTCTCAGCTTTTTGAAATTGATAAGATTAAGATTGGAAATAAATGGGTTTGTTTGAAAGAAAGGAAAAAAATAAAAAAGCTCAAAAGAGACAAAGATCAGAGAAAGAGATAATAATGTGAGCGAGGTTGTGGAAGATGGTGTTATATAAGAAGAGAGATACAGAGAGAGAAAGCAAAACTAGGGGCCATTTGAAAGAGTTAAGTAAGTGCTTTTGGCGGGAAAGCGTTTTGGGAAAGTGAGAGTGAGAGTAAAGGTGATGGAGGAGAGGAAGATGAACCTGATGAGAGACAGGAATTTAGGGATTTAGAAATTTCCCTAATCTGATCTCATGTGTGAACATTTGCAATAGATTTTTTTTTTAATCTGACGTGGCAGTACAGTTGGCCGTTGATGTGATATAATTAATATATTTTTATTATTCCATTTGACACATCAGTTTTTTTCATCTAAGAGATAACAACATGGACTAAATTGACACGACACTAAAAAGGTTAGGGACCAAATTGAAACAATTGAAAGGTTAAGGACCAAATTGAGATATGGTGTAAAGGATAGGGACTAATTTTGTAATTTACCCTATCAAAATTTTCTCATTAGGTTGAAAGTGTGAATTTATTTGAGGTCTAAAGTCATTTTTTTCCAAAATTCTAGGGGGGCCAATAAGTATATCACTCTTAAATTTTAAGATAATTTATGTGAGAGTTATATGTATTTTTACTGGGTTATCCCCAAGTTTTGTCTTTACTTAAACATTGGATGTAGGGGTATTTTTTAACCACCAAAATGTTCATTCCAAACAGGAGAAACCCTTTAAATAGTAGTAGTATAGTCTATGGTTATTAATATCCCTATCTGGATCTTAGGATATTAAAATACTAAGATCCTACATCCCTAAAATGTTATGGATCTCACTAGGATCTCTAATAAAGTGAAATTTGTGTGAGATTTCAATCCAGATCTTATAGAATTCCGATCCCATAGAGATACTAAAGATCTTGTGCTATAAAGGAAAATTTAATTTTTTTTGTGTGTGCTTATTTTAGGCCTCCAAATGGAGTTCAAAGACCCCAAACTAATAAAAAATGTAATAAACAGATCAGCCCAGTAGCCCTAACCAAAATTGATTGAAAAAAAAAGTAAAAAATAAAAGCCTAACGCTCACGTCAGTCGCCAGTCGTCACTTTAACCTAATAAATAAAATCACAAAAAACAAAAAAAGAAGAGAAGAGACTAGACTACTAGAGAATGGAAGGCGAGTGTGAAAAGCTAAGAAATCCGAGGGTGATGCCACTATGAGAGAGACCATTAACTACAAAGGTGATTTTTTTTTTTAATAATTTAATTCAGCTAATAATGACTAGAATGATGTTTATAATGATCAACCGTACTTTGAGAAACACATCCAAGATAGCCAAACCTTTGGTCTTGATGATTGAGTGTCATTATGGTGTTATTTGAAATATTTTTATTTGTGTGGGACAATAGGTATTGACAGATTCTTAAATACGTTGGTTTCCAACTTTCCAAAAAAAAAAAAAAAACAAAAATGTTGGTTAAGTGAATTACGAATCCCTGATGGTGTCAGACATGAAACAAGGGGTATGAAGCGTTAAAAAAAAATCTCAAACCTATTTAATCAAACACATAGTTATATAGTTAGAGCATTAGAATTGCAACCCCTAAATTGCTATTTTTTACCATCAAACCAACAAAAACAAGCATTATCCCAATTTCTATTTATAAAAATTTTTGCAACTTAGCTACAGTAAGATGGTACTTTTAGAAGATACTGTAGCAAGTTGTAAAATCGTTTTTATTATATTTCATTACTTCTCCTCTCTCTCTCTCTCTCTCTCTTCCAAGTCTCTCTTTTCTCAGCTCAGACTCCATCCCTCTCTCTGTAATCTTAGCCTCTCTCTCCCCACTCTCTTTGTCTCGGTCTCTCTCGAATCGACATGGAGACAACGGTTTATGGTGGAGGCATGGAGATCGGCTTCTGTGGTGAAGGCGTGGACATCATGGAACCATGGTGGAGCTGTGGTTGTGGCTGGGTAATTGTGGTTTTGTTCTTAGGTCACGGTGGTTGCAGTGATAATGGGTTTGCTGGGCTTTGTTCTTGGTTGGGTTAGTGGTGGTTGTAGCGGAAACAATGGGTTTTGGTGTGGTAGTTTGTGGTCAAGCCAAGGAGGTCGTGGGTTGTGGTCAAGGTGGCGTTTGTGGTGGAAGTTGGGGGTTGTGGTTCGTGGTTGTGGTTGGGCCATGGTGGTTTTGTTCTTGGCATGGTGGTTGCGTTTTGTTCTTAGGTCGTGGTGGTTGATGTGATGGTGGGTTTGCTGCTTTGATCCTGGTTGGGTTGGTGGTGGTTGTGGTGGTTAAACAATGGGTTTTGGTGTGGTGGTGCCTCATATTGTTGGTGGTGGTGTGGTTGAGAGAGAGGGAGAGAGAGAGAGAGACAGAGACAGAGAGGCAGTGACAGAAATTAGAGAGAAGAGAGATAGATAGTTTTATATTATTTAATTGTATAATTTATATTATTTTAATGTGTTATATGTTAAAATAAAATTTGAGATGTTGGGTGTATTGTAAAATGATATTGTATAATAGATAAAATAGCTTTTTACATGGTAAAATAGAAACTTTTATGCAATTCCGGATGCTAATGCTCTTATAGACTTATAGTTTAATATATTTTACTTTATTAAATCCTAAAATTAAATAAAAACAAAACAACAACAACAACAACAACAATAATATTGGGTCCATTGTTGAGGTCCAAAAAATCACAATGTTATACCAAGGCCCAAAACAAAGCAAAGGATTGAAACCTAGGAAAAATAAAGCATTTAGGCTTCCAATAAGAAAGAAGAGAGGTCCAAACCCATTAAGGGTCCATAAAGAGGAACCTAAATCCATGAATGGGCAAGTCTCAGGCCCCATAAAATAAAGGAAGGAAAAAAGCCCAGCATAGCCCTTAAAGGTCAGAAAATCGCTGGGGAGCCCGGGAAAATAACTGGGCCAGGATACCTGGGGATTCCCAGGAGCCAGGGATCCTTGGGACATGCAGCAAAGCTAGGTTGGGATTAAGACAGTTTAGAGTGTGTACCAAGAAACACAAGGAAATAGAATAGATATGTCTCTATCAGCCACTCAATGATGCAGAAAGGGGGTCAGAAGGCTTAAGAACCAACAACCCATGAGTAAAGGCCTAGTACCTCGGGGAACCCAGGAAGAAGAACCATAAGGGAATGTGGCTGGGGATCTTTCAGCCTGGCAGGAAGGAATCAACTCACTTGGTAAAAATGATAAAGGGAAAAGCAACCAAAAGTTGGGTCTGAAAAGGTGGAATCTAGAAGCCTTAAAAGAAGAAAGACCAAAGGTCAGCCCTTTAAGACACCCCAGTACGGGAAGGTTAGCTGGGGTCTTTCGAAGATGAAATCTCAAAAAAGGGAAATAATAAAGAATAAGGAAGGGACCAGCCACTAATGTTGCTGACACAACATTGGTTCTGGTACCCAGAAGAACAAATAGAGGGAATCAGTGGTACCCCGGAAACCCTAGGATGGCACTATAAAAGGGGAAGCAACCAACAGTGAAAGACATTCAACAATAGTGAATTAGAGTAAAAATCATTAAGAAAACTCTGTTAGAATTCAAAAAAAAAAAAAAAAAAAAAAAAAAAAGAGAAAAAGGAGGGAAATATTGTTCGGTATCCTCAAATAGCCACTAGAGAACACACTTAGATTCAAAGAGATTCAAACTTTGCAAGTCTTAGAGGCCTGAAGAGCCATCTAAGTCTGTGATTTTGAACTTATTTGGACCTTGTAACCCGTCCTAGTGAGCATAGTGTATTACACAATCAAGAAAGTAATAAAATATTTTGCATTATTTTAAGATCCCTAATGCTTTATTTTATGTTCCTTCTTGATCAATTTCGTTCCTTTGCTATTCCTTGCTGTTCAGTGCATATATTTCTTGTCTGTTAGCATGTATGTGTTGTAGGATTCATGCTTTGTGCACTACTTGGTTCGAAATCAGCCCAATTTAGCTGCGGTGAACCAAGCCCAATCCCTTAAAACAATAAGTATTGGGTCCAGGATCCTTGTTTCTACTTGGGCCTGTGTGCTAAAAAAAAAAAGAACCCACACATTAGGGCGACTCCACTAGGGACTAGGTAAAGGAAAGGGAAGAAGCAGTCCCTTCGCAGAGCATGGCTCCAAGACCAAGGAACAGTAAAGGTACCAATGTACTACCTGCGACATTTGAGCTCGTAGGAGAAAATGAGGTAACTTCAAGGCAGAGGAATGAAGTACCTCTGGTGGAGCAGGAGGTCGTCTTAGGACAGAGGTGTGGGGTGTAGGAACTAGAGCCCATGGCTCAGATGGCAGAAATGATGAAAGACTTACAACAGGAGATCCGTATCCTCAAAGAGGGAAGGACTCAAGAAATCAGAGATAACGCTCCCCCTGTGGCCAACCAAGAAAGAGCCCAACCAAAAGGAGGGTCAGTAGTAGGAGGGGGAGTTAACCCCTAGTATCTCACACTAGCGGATGTCAACGCCCTTTTGGAACAAGAAAGGGAAAAGCTCTCGGGGATCCCCAAGCAATTCTCTCGGGATCCCTCATTCCCACCAAAACTCCTTGGCAAGCCCTATCCCAAGGGATATGAACCCCCAAAGTTTCACCCTTTTGATGGAAGGAACGGAAGTGCTGTGGAGCACGTGAGTAGGTTCATTCACACCATGGGTCTTTACGCAGGAGACAAGGAGCTGTGTCTAAGAGAGTTTGCTAAGTCCCTATTGGACAGAGCATACACATGGTACACTACCTTGAGGCCGGGGTCCATTAAGACCTGGAATGAGATGATGGAGAGGTTTTGCTCAAAGTATTATCCAGGTGAAGACAAGGCCACCTTCCAAAGCCTTCAGATGGTAAGGCAAAGGCTCGGAAAAGACCCTATCCAGTTCATCAAAAGATTTGAGGATGTTTCTTTGGACTGCTATGGGGATCACGAAGAAAGGGAGTGTTAGGACATATGTGTTTCACATGTTAAGAACATATATCATGATTTTATGTAATTGGCTAATCCTTTGACAAAATGCACTTTACTTGTATTTGGGTAGATTTAGGATGTGTTTAAATACTTCAAGAAATCATGTTTCAAGATCAAGTGTTGAAGCCTTCAAGTCTGTCCAAGAAAACAAGCTGAAAGTGCAGAGTTATTAAAACTTGACAGCTAGCATGTGTCGAGGTTTAAGAAGTTGTTTTAGCCCCGTGGCTCGACAGCTAGCTCGACAGATGCTTGACAGCTTCTATCTGTCGAGGTTTATGAAAACAGAATTTCTGTTCTATTTTTCTTGAGATCCATGGATGTGTCTTTGGGCTTTCTTTTCTCCTAACCCTAGACATATAAAAGGATTGTTTTAAGAGCTGTCAAAGTACACAAGTTGCACAAGCATTGAGCAAACTCTGTTCAAGCAATTTGTAACCAAAGACGAAGTTCTTGCCCTAGTTTATCTCTTTCTCTTGAAGAAGTTGCTGTGTATGTGCACCATAGGGTTTTGTAACCAAGCATCTTCTTGATCTTCATCATGTGGATGAATTAAAGAACTTTGCAGTCAATAACCTTCATAGTTGGTTATTGAAGTTGCGTACTGGGATTCGCGCATTGGTTAGTCACGTACTTGGGAGCCGTGCATCAAAAGGGGGAACTGTCATTACAGAACAAGTCCAATTGGGTATTGGGGTAAGGGTTCAACTGTAGGTTGGTAAGGTACTTGGGATTCCTTTACTTGTAACCGCTTGTTGTGATAATAGTGGAGTTTCAGGAGTGGTGACACTCGGTGGAGTTTTTGCCGTTAGGTTTTCTCCATTCGTAAACAAATTACCGTGTTATTTATTTTCCGCCTGCATAATTAGTTTATTGGTGATTTGTTTGTGCTACCACGTGTTTTGCATGATAAATTGATTAATTAATAATTTGGCTAATTAATTAATTAATTTCAATCACAAGGGGTCAATTTCTTTGTGGCCTATCAAGTGGTATCAGAGCCAAGGTCATAGGTTTGAGTCGTTGGAGCCGCATTGTGAGGGAGGGATTGTGAGGGATTTCACAATTTGCTCCAATACCAATGGGCTTGGTCTACGATCGAATGCTATAAAAGATTTGTGCCCCCTCATCCTTCACCAATTGGTGGTTGGATGGATTGGTGAGGCACACGGTTCGATAGGGAGCTCATGGAGACTTGCATATCTAACATGCTCTTTGATTACAGGCTTAATCTCGAAAATCTATGCATAACCCAATTTGCTGACCTGCTACAGAGAACTAGGAGGACAGTGTTGACCATGAGAACAAAGAGGGTGCCAGTACCTTAGGCCATGACAGCTTTGGTAGGAGAAAAGAGGAAGAGAATTAAAGGAGAAATGGCCGAGGAACCACCTGTGATCCCATGTACTGCGGAAGAATTGAATCATGTTCTGGATAAATGGATTGGAGACGGAATTGTTAGGTCATTCACTGTGTCCATTCCACCTATTGAGGAAGAAAGGAAGAATCCTTTGTTTTGCATGATTCATAACTATGTCAAGCACTCCACCAAGGATTGTTGGACCCTTCGGAGGCTTTTTCACAAAAAAGTTTAGGGAGAGGACCCTGGAGCTCACCCAAAAGGAGCCCGAGGTGTAGAGGAACCCTTTACCCAACCATAAAGGGAAAGGAGTGGTGGCTGTAGTAATCCATGGAAGCTCGGCAGAAGTAGAGGAACCTGAAGGATCCTTTCACCCTAGCACAGTCAAGACCCTTCAGAAGAGCCCTAAGTTCAGATCATTATTCAATCAATTGGGATTTGGGCTAGAAGTAAGAAGGATGGCCATAGAATCCCTCATGAGTATAGCAGCTGATTCAGGGGTGGAATGTTTCACAGTAGAATCCCATGCCAACCGAGCTTACTTGGAGACAACCAATGCAATAACCTTCACGGATGAAGACATGGAAGTTGAACATCCAGACCATTGCAGACCCTTTTATCTGATGGCCACCATAAACGGTGTCCAAATCAGGAGAGCACTGATAGACATAGGGGCATCATTCAACCTCATAGCCCTAAGTACCTTAGAGGCTGTGGGCTTGATTGGTAGGAGGATCCTGGGGGCTCCTATGGAGATAATAGGATTTGGAGGAGTAGCAGAATCGACTGAGGGATATGTGCAGCTGGCCTTAAAGGTGGGCCTAATAGTAGCCCTGACCATATTCCATTTGATTAACTCAGAAGTTTCTTACCATGTTCTGTTGGGACGCCCCTGGCTCCATAAGCATCGCCTCATTCCCTCCATGTACCATCAATGTGTTAAAGGAAGATTGAATGGGAAGCCCATAAGAATCCCTGCCAATCCAATCCCTTTCAGCCAAGAAGAAGTGAACTTTATAGAAACAATGTTTTATGAAGAATTGGAACTAGATGATGAGAGTCCCACACTAGGGACACTAGGAGCACTTGTCTTGGAAGAAGAAGAAAGAGGAGGTACCCACGACCTAAGGAACCTCTTGGACAGAAAAAGGCAAAAGAAGGAGACTAGCTCCTCAGGATCCTGGGAATGTGTAGTGGTGCGGGAGCCCGGAGGAAGGCTAATATATCGTTTATAAAGGTACGCGGGGCTTGAATGCATTATGCAGGAGGGTCCCGAACTGCCAGATTGTATGATGGTTCAAGAAGAAATCCTAGAGGATCTAGACAAGGAAGCTCAAATCCAGTCTGAAGAGGAATTGGAAGAAGTAAACTTGGGGGCTGGTCTAGGATCCCTGAAACCTGTCTTCATTAGCAGTCAGTTAACAACACAAGAAAAAGAACAATTAGTAGCATTACTCAGGAGGTATGTGGATGTATTCGCATGGACATACAATGCGATGCCTGGCTTGGACCTAGGACTAGTAGTCCATTCTCTCAACATGAACCCAGGAGTTAAGCCAGTAGTTCAACCAGCCAAGGTCTTTCACACTGACATAGAGGCTCAAATAACTCAGGAAGTCAAGAAGCTACTGGCAGCTGGGTTCATCAAGCCAATCCAGCATCCTAAATGGCTCTCCAACATAGTACCTATGAAGAAAAAGAATGGCCAAATCCGGTGTTGTGTGGATTTTCACAATCTGAACAAGGCATGTCCAAAAGATGAATTCCCCCTGCCTAATATTGATCTCCTTGTAGATTCAGCTGCGGGAAACTCTATGTTTTTATTTATAGATGGATATAGTGGGTATAACCAAATTCGCATGGCTGCTAGAGATGTAGATAAGACAGCATTCAGGACCCCGATCAGGAATTTCTATTACATTGTGATGCCCTTTGGCCTTAAGAATGCGGGAGCCATGTACCAACAAACCATGATAGCCATCTTCCATGATATGATGCTTAGGGAAATGGACGATTATGTGGATGACATCGTGGTAAAGTCTAAGACTAGGGCAGGACACTTCTAGGTGCTTGAACAAGTTTTTGAAAGGTACAGGAAGTACAAACTACGCATGAACCCCATGAAGTGTGCCTTTGGAGTGTCTGCTGGAAAATTTCTTGGGTTCCTAATACATCGCAAAGGCATAAGTGTGGATCCAGCCAAGGCCACAACAATTGCAACAATGAGGAGGCCAAAAACGGTTAAAGCTCAAAAGTTTCCTGGGGAGGGTCTCTTACATCAGGAGGTTTGTGCCAGGACTGGCTTCGGTCACAAGTGAATTATCCAAATAGCTGAAAAAGAGGGTTGAGTTCACTTGGGGAACTGAACAGCAGAAAGCCTTTTAGAGGATCTAGCAGATTATGAACCATCTGCCTACCTTACAAGCACCAGTACGTGGGCGACCCTTGTTACTATATTTAGCATCAAATTCCCAAGCTATAGGAGCCCTGCTAGCATAGGAAGATGATGATGGGAATGAGCAACCCATTTATTATGTGAGCAGGACACTAAAAGATACAAAGACCAGGTACCCCAGGATAGAAAGGGCATGTCTGGTGGTTATGTATGGATCCCAAAGGCTAAAACGGTACTTCTCAGCCCACCAGATCCTCCTAGTGACCAAGTCTCATCCCATAAAAGCACTCCTTCACCAGCCTCTCCTAAAGGGAAGAATAGCACAGTGGCTGGTTTTGCTCTCTCAATATGACATCGGTCTGAGGACCCCCAAGGCTGTCAAAAGCCAAGCCATAGCAAATCTGCTAGCCCAGTTCCTAGGGGAAGAAGAGTGATCACTAAGCAAGGAGATCCCCGGAGAGGTGGAAGTAGTAGAACTCTCAGGAAAAAAATGGACCATGAGATTTGACGGGTCAGCAACGACAACTTCAAATGGCTTGGGAATTGTGTTAAGTTGCGAAGATGGGGATACCATGCCATTATCCTTCAAGCTTGAGTTTCTCTGTTCAAATAATGCTGCTAAGTACGAGGCATACCTTGACTGGACTGGACATAGCACTCAGCATAGGGGTAAAACATATGAAGGTTTTGGGAGACTCCAACCTCGTAGTCTCCCAAGTAAAGGGTGACTTTGCACTAAGAGAACAAAGTTTGGCAGCCTACAGAACTTGGGCACAGAAGTTGGAGCAAAAAATTCCAAACCTTCAGTGTGGAATACACCCAAAGAAGCGAAAACAAGTTTGCTGATGCACTAGCCACCCTAGGATCCCAGATACCATTTAAAGGAAAAAGTACTTTGATAAAGGTAAGCAAGCAGGAACATTCCATCATAGGGATCCTCAAAAGGATGTTCCTTGAAGAATCAAAACAGAAAGATTGGAGAGATGAGGTAAAAGGAAAGATAGGAAAGTTGGGGCATGAAGGAAGTATCAAGGAACTAAAAGATTACCCTTTGATAGAAGGAGAGTTGTACAGGAGGCTGCCCGGAGGGATCCTGTCCAAATGTATCAATGAAAAAGAAGGGAAGCTGAGATTAGAAGAACTGTACAGCCAGGTTTGTGGGATTGCAGAAAAAATCAGCCTATACAAAAGGATGCAGCGCATGGGGTATTACTGGCCAAATATGAACAAAGAGGCTACAATTGTACAGGAGGAATGTCAAAAGTGTCGACTTTCAATGGACAAAGAAGAAAGTTATGCCGTATTCGTGACAGAAGATTGGAGGACCCCATTTATGGAATACTTGGCTCAAGGGATCCTACCAACTGACAGGACACTGGCTCACTAGCTCAAGAAACTTGCCTTTAGATACTTCTTGCAAAATGGAATCTTGTTTAAAAAGGGGTACGGCGGGGATCCCCTAAGATGCCTGGGGCCTTGGGAGGCCAGAGAAGCAGTCAGAGAAGTCCACTCCGGTGATTGTAGAAGTTACCCAGGGAAAAGAAGGCTTTACAGGCAGTTGTTGTAGTTGGGGCACTATTGGCCTACAATGAAAAAGAACTCCAAGAAGCTGGTTAAAATGTGTCATGCATGCCAAGTACTTAGAGATGCAATACATACTCACCCAGATGTGCTGCAAGATATGACCACACCATGGCCTTTCCATACTTGGGGGCTCGATCTTATAGGACCCATAAATCCCCATTCTAATGGCCATATATGGATCTTAGCAACCACCAAATATTTTACAAAATGGGTAGAAGCCATCCCTTTGAAGAAGGCCACCGGAACAGCCGTGGCAAACTTCATCCGAGAACATATCATTACACGCTTTAGGATCCCAAGGAGACTGATCAGTGACAATGGTACACCATTCATAAATAAGCATATGAGGGACCTGACCGAGGCGTATCACATCAAGCATGGGAGGTCCACACCATATTATCCACAAGGAAATGGCTAGGCCGAGGCTACCAAAAGGGTGATATTGAAAATCCTCAAGAAAATGAAACATGAGTATGGGGGAAAATGGAGTGCCCACCTGACAGATGTACTCTGGGTGATACTGAAAATCCTCACTCTCTGTGTTTTGCCATGTTGTTTTTTGCAAAGAACTTTATGTAGTCATCTTTTTTTAGAATCCATGATAGAAGGACACTCTAAGATCCTTACTATCTTTTTGACAATTATCCTATGTTCCTTATCTTAGTAACTGTGATGGAATCTTTTCAAAAAAAAATGGAGCTTCAAGTAAGATGTATGATTGCATAATATTACATGGCTCAGCCCAAATGTGGCCAACTCTAGGAGAGGTACCTGGGTTAGCGCAAAAAAAAAAAAAAAAAAAAAAGGAAGAAGGATGAAATCTTAACGCATGACCTAGGACTCACACCACAATCAGTCCAAGTACATGGTCTGGGACTTCGAGCAAGAATGAGTGCCCCGGGGTACCCAGCCTAGTACTTCCCCTAAAATAGGTCCTCCTGGTTCATGACCTAGGACTTGGAAAAAAAAAAGAATAATACAGCATCCAATGTACCTAGCTTAGTACCTGCGCAGGAACACAACCACAAGGGTACCTATTCCAAGACCTACCACAAGAATTTGTAGGAGCCATGGTCCAAGACTCAATACAAAAAAAAAACAAGAGAGAGAGAGAGAGAGAGAGAGAGAAAACAGAAAGAAAAAAAAATGCATAAAGCACAGATCCATATATATCATAAAGAAAGCAGTCAGAAGTAGCTACTTTAAAAAAAAAAATTTAAACACCTCGAATTGTCTGAAAAAAACAAAACAATGGAGGAAATAAACTTATACACCCTGAGTTATTCAAAGAAAGAAAAAGAAAGAGGAACTAAGGAATAAGGTCGGTCAGCAAAGAGCCTCCTGAGGAAATTGCAGGAACAGTTGATGAAGAAAGAACTAGCTACTTCTTAACTTTCAGATCTTGCAATGCCTTGTGAGCACGAGCCAGGGCCTCCTCAGCAGCAGCAATCTCAATGTCAAGGTCCTTAGAAACCTTCCTCTAGAACAGCATGTAAGCTAAGGACCACAGGTAATCCAGCAAAAAAGACAAATTGAACTTGACTTCCATAAGATCCTGCACCACTCATCTCCACTCCAAAAGTCTCTCCTCGGAGAGGGAATCAGGAGAGGAGTCCCTCAGAGAAATCAGCACGGCGCACAAGAGCTCCATCAGGATGTTGCCCAAGAATACGATTCCCCTGAACCCACTGGTGAAGTCCCCATGGGCTTTGAGTAGCCCCTCCAAGAGTGGCAAGCCCTCAACAGGCACAGAGAAGTGCATGAAGCTACCAAAGGGAGGCCCAAAGCGATGGAAGTGGCTTGTAGGAAGACTGTTGAACTCTAGAGAATCAAAGTGGGCCAGAAAAGCAAGGAGCCTTGAGCTAGGATTTGAGATAGCCATCTCGGGGGCCTCCTTTATTGTTGTGTCTCCACCTTTAGGAGCTGGAGGACTTCCAACCCTTTGAATAGTCTGGGGAATCCCTGTCTGAGCTTCAACAACCTAGACAGTGGGAACAGGTTCCTTAGCTTCTTTAGTAACTGCAGGCTTAGGATCCTTAGCACCTGTGTCAGCACCTGTGAAAGCAAACAGAGTCAAAAAAAGGGGGAGAGAGAAAGGAAGGAGTAAAGATAGAAGGAAAAAAAAAAACCAGTACCATTCCCCTGTGGTAGAGCTTCCTTTTGAGCTTAGGCAGCCACTTCAACCATCAACGAAAGCTCCTCCTCCCGCCTTTCTGACCTTTCAGAAGACTCTGTGAAAGGGCATAAAGTACGTTGAAAGAAAGGTGAAGAAACCTTGGCAAAAGTGCTAAAGGAAGGGAGGGACACCGGGGGACTCGCCATAAAAGAAGTATAGAAAGAAAGAAAAAAAAAAGAACTGAAAAGGGGAGAAGAATAATGATGGCGGGTAGTACACACCTTCAGAAGCCTCTGACTCCAAGGAAGGAGCAGCTTCAAGGGCAGATTGGGCGCTGGTTTGACCTAAAAGAAACAAAGGGGAAAAGGAACAAGAACCTTTAGGAAGAAAGGATAAGGGAAATAAGAATAGGTGCTAATAAAGAATGGATGAGGCTTACCTGCTCGAGTAGATAAGGACGCACCTCCTAAAGACTCCTTGCCCAACGCAAACTTAGTAGTGGGCTCAAGTGTCACAGTTTTAGTTGGACTAGGGGTTTGCACGGGCTTAGGCTCTTAGGGGACAGGAGGCTGAAAAGTTTCAGGGTCTTAGACGGCCAAGAAAGCAGAAGGTGAAATGGGCTAGGCATCCTTCACTACCTGCCTAGCTTCCTCAACTATGCCACCACTAGGGGGCTCCTTATCCACACTTAAGGCAGCAGCAGGCTGAGCTACCATAACTTCTTTCACTAAGGCACCACCAGCTGCAGGAGGAGGCACCTTGACCTGCAAAAGAAAAGAGGAGCAAGAAGGAGTATGTGGCAGACATAAAATAAATAAATAAATAAATATATGTACGCAGCACTAGAAAAGGGAAAGAAAGCAAACAATAAAAGGGCACAAGTGAAAGAGGGTCATACCACATCATCACCAGAGGATTGGCTTTTACCTCCATTGGGGTTTGATTTGCGCTTAGACTACAAAAAAAAAGGAGTGACCATTCATCAGTTAAAGAAAAGAGAAAAGTGAGACACAACAAGAACAGCAAGCCAAGATGGCCAGATGCAAAAAAAAGAAAGAGAGAAGAAGGAAAGAGGCCTTGCCCTTCTCTCTCTCTCTACAGATTCTTTAATAGTCTTTTGTCTACTACGGGTACGCCCAAAGGGTCTTAAGGGAGACGAGTGTGATGTCAAACCCCGAAGAACCATGGGCTGAGGAACTCACAGGAACCTGAAAGATAGAAGACTCTACCTTAGTTTTCACTCTGTTCTTTGGGATTAAAGGATGGCCAACTTCCTTTCCAACTGTAGAGGGGTCCACTCTCTTAAGCTCCTCAAAAATAACTAGCTGCTTGCGAGACTTAGTAGTTTTCCTCTTCTTAGTCTCAGGGCCAGCCTCAGTACCCTCAACGCTTTCCTCAATCTTAGCTCTTTTGACAACTTCCTATTTGATTTTCTTCTCCCTACCTTTGCCCACAGGAGTGGCAGCACCAATTACCTCTACCACCCCTCTCTTGATTGGCACACCAGAAGAAGCACCCACAATAAGGTCACACCCTGACTAAGCATCAGGAAAATCATTCGTATGACATACCCAACCACCCCTAGAGGCATGCCACTCCACAAATCCTGTTTTGCTACTTATGGCAGCAGACACAATGCCAGCAGTGGGGAGTGCCAAACGCTTGTTAAAGGTATGAGTAGAGAAAAGAGTAGGATCAAGAGTCCTCCCAATCTTACCGAAACCAACAAAATTTAAGAAGGACTTCTGAACTCTTCTCCAATAACCAGCAAAGCTACTGGAAGCAAAGACTCCTCGCTGGGAGTTTGGCACCACAAATTGAGGGCTCCTCCGTGACCAGTAAGAAAAAGCCTAGGACCTTAGAAACGGATCCAGGGAAGGGAGAGAAGGCACTACCTCCTTGAATACCGGCGGGATGTCCTGATCAAAACCAAATTGTCTAAGTACCAAGTGTGCTGAATAGTGAGTGAACGTTGGACCACTTGATGAAGGTACTGGAAGCCACGAGGGGCTGATGTAAGCTAAGTATGCCAAACTGCCCTCATCTCCCCGACGCAAATCAAAGGTATTCCTTGGGGAGTTAAGGAAAGAAGCCAACATAGAATCACAGGCGAACCCAGGACTGAACTCTCGGGGAGAATGCCAACTTAAATGCCTTGCTTGATCAAACAATTCCACCAAATTGAGGTTGCCCCCCTTCAAATTAGACCAGCGAAAAATGATAGGATGACTGTCAGTAGAATTGCCACACAGCCCTTTGATCACGTCTGGGTATCCCTGGAACTTATCCTTCATATACTTTAAATTCCTACACTTAGCCAAAGTGACGGAAGACCAATCCCACATGAACCCCTGAAGGATAGCACAGTGGAAGGAAGAAGTGATAGTATAGCAGGAGTTGCCCTCAACCTCATCCCCATGAAGCAGATCCAATTGAGACTAAACATGGCCTAAGAACATGGGGGCTAAAGGATACTGAGCACCCCGGGCCAACTTGATTGCCAGAGGAAAGAAAATAGACTTAATCCCGTATCTAGGGAACTCACTGAATAAAAACTTATTGAGCCAGAGTGTCAGGAACCTACCTTGCCTAACTGCCTTGTTTTTCTCTCCAGAAAGGTTCAAGACCCACTTACCCATTTTGGCCGGTTTCCCCCCGGGAGAGGCCGTACGCCCGCCGAAGTGACTAAAAAGCTTGTCTTCAACCTCGAGATCCTCACTGAAAAGGCTGATATCAAAGGGATTCTCATCACCAAACACTGGGAGGAGAAAATTATTAACCACATTCTCCAAAGTGATGGTGAGCTTACCAACAAAAAAGAAGAAAGTGTGGAGAGAAGGACACCAGCGGCGCATTAAGTGTCTAAGGCCCTTGGCGTCCTTAAAAGCTTCAAGATTCTTGGAAATTGCTACTGATTTCAGGATCCCTGCGCGCCCCAAGCAACTGACAAATTTACCATCAGAAAGCTCTGTCTCCACCCAACTGGACTAACTAGTAATCTTCCCCGGGACGAAGTCGAAAAAGATGGGAACCGCCTCGTGGGATCCTCGCCTAATCTGAAGGTCTAAAATTTCCCTCGGATCTGGAGCCTAGGTAGAACTAGCAAACCCAGACTGGCTAAAAAACACCCAGGTATAAGGGTGTGAGGGTCCCTTTTTGGACAGTGCCTAGGCCCAAGCTGAAGCAAGGACCTTAGGCCTTGTTGTTGTAGTTTGAAGGGACTGGGCTTGGTTTATTGCAGCAAAATGGGCTGTTTTTCAAACCAAGTGGCGCACAGAGCAAGGATCCTACAATACGTACATACTAGCAAGCAAGAATATAGGTATATGAATAGCAAGAAACAGTAAAGGAAGACAATGTAATAAAGAAACACACAAAATAATTGTTAAAGATCCTCAAATTAGTATAAAATATTTCATTATTTTTCTTAATTGTGAATTACAATGTGCTCACTAAGATGTGTTACAAGGTCCAAATAAGCTCAAAAATTACAGACTTAGATGCCTATCTAAGCCTTTAAGACTTGCAAAGTTTGAATCCGTCTGAATCCAAGTATATTCTATAGTGGATGTTCTGGGATACCGGGCGCTGTTTTTCTACTTTCTTTGAGTTTTAGACAATGTTTTCTCAATGATTCTGTTATGATTTCTTATTGCTGAATGTCCCTCCAATGTTGGCTGCTTCCCTTCTTTTATAGTGTCATTCTAGGGTTCGGGGTACCATTGATTCTCCCCCTTGGCTCCCTGGGTACCAGAGCCCCTGTTATGCCAGCCATTTTGATGGTTGGTTCTTTCCCTATTTCTCATAGTTTTCCTCTTTTGGTGTTGTTTCCCTAAAAGCCACTTGCTGACTTTCCATTTCGGGGTGTCCTTGGGGAGCTGACCTTCAATCTCTCTTCTTTCAAGGCTTCTTACCTTTTAGACTCAGCTTTTGGCTGTCCTTCCCTTTTTGTTATTTTTCCTAAGTGAGCTGAATCCATCCCTGCCAAGTTGAAGGTTTTCCCAGCTACTTCCCTTTATGGTTCTTCTTCCTGGGTTCCCCGAGGTACTAGCCTTTTGTTCACAAGTTGTTGCTTTCCAAGCCTTCTGGTTCTTTGCTACATCACTGGGTGCTTGAGAAGTACATATCTGCCCTTCGTTTCTTGTGTTTCGTGGCACCCATTTTGAGTTGTCTTAATCCCACTTCAACTGTGTTGCGCGTCCTGAGGATCCTGATCTTGGCGGGATGGGCCTTTTTCTTTCTTCCCTTTGTTTCATGGGCTCTAAGGCTTGTCCCTTCATGGATTTTAGGCTTCAAGTCTTTTGGGCTTGCCATGGGATTGGCCCATTGTGCTATTTCTCTAGGCCTTGGTGTTATGATTTTTTAGACCTCAACATTTAGCCCCCCGAGCTCGTGGGTTGCCTGCAGCCCACGCGTGAGTAATTTAGAATTTTAGTTTTTGTAGGACTTCCCTCTTCACTATTTTAATTATCCTCGGGGTTCCCCTTTACCTTCCTTCAAGATCCTAACTTTCCCATTGCTTTTGGGTATCCTGGTCTTCTTTGCATGTTGCGCTCCCTTCTTTTGTAACTCCTTTTTGCACGGGACGTGACAGTTGAATTTTGGAGTGAAAACTTCCTCTACCCACTTTTTACGTTTCCCGTAACTCCCAGTAATAACTGCTAATAACTCTCTTCTTTGAAATTAAATTTTGGCAACTGGCGCGTCTTTCCATACATCGTCTTCTCCAACCGGTTTTGGTGCCATTATTGCAATCATTTCATATTTTTTCTTTTACTTCCCAGAGTCTTCCATTCTCAAGCTTATCTCCTTCCTCTCGGTTAATTTGCTTCTTTGTTTTCCATTCCCAGGTTCTTTATTCTCTCAACTTTCCTATTTCTAGTGTACTTGCTGCTCTATGGCTTCCTCTTCCTCTCGAAAAAGGAGGGAGCATACTCCTAGCCCCTTTGAGGGCGAGAGTTCTTCTGGTTCTGCACAAGGTGAGTCACAGGGGGTCATGGAGTGCCCGGCTCTCCCTTTCCTTTGGTGTCCCATGGTGAGGCCCCTTCGTCCCCTCACACTTGGGTATTTTCCGGTTAGGCAGGTTTCGCCATTTCTGCTCAGGTCCCAGACCCAAGAGAGATTTCAGATCTTTAGATTAGACGAGGATCTTGGGAGGCGGTTCCCATTTTCTTCAATTTCGTTCCTGGGAAGATCACTGGTTGGCCCATTTGGGTGGACAGGGAACTTTTTGACGAGGAATTTATGGGCTGTCTGGAGTGCGTCGGGGTTCTGAATGCAGTGGCGATTTCTAGGAATCTTGAGGGTTTCAAAGACGCTAAAGGTCTCAGGCACTTGGTACATCGTTGGTGTCCCTCCCTTCATGCATTCTTCTTCTCTGTTGGTGAGCTCACGATTACCTTGGAGGATGTGGTTAATAACCTCCTCCTCCCCGTGTTTGGAGATGAGAACCCTTTCGACATCAGTCTTTCCGACGAGGATCTCATGATGGAAGACAAATTATTCAGCCATTTTGGTGGACGTACTGCTTCCCCTGGTGGGAAACCAGCCAAGATGGGCAGGTGGGTTATGAATCTTTTGCGAGAGAAAGACAAGGAAGTCAGGTGAGCCGGGCTCCTAGCACTCTGGCTCAGCAAGTTTTTGTTCAGCGAGTACCCCGGTACGGGATTAAGTCCACTTTCTTCCTATTGGCAATCGAATTGGCCCGAGGTGCTCAGTATCCTCTAGCCCCCATGTTCTTGGGCCATGTTTATTCTCAATTGGATCTGCTTCATGGAGAAAAAGTTGAAGGCGACTCTTGCTACGCGATCACCTCGTCCCTCCATTGTGCCATTCTCCAGGTATTCACGTGGGACCGTTCTTCAGTTACTTTAGCAAAGTGCAGAAATTTGAAGTTTGTGAAAGACAAGTTCCAGGGATCCCCTAATGTAATTAAAGGTCTGTGCGGTAGCTCCACTGATAGCCACCCCATTATCTTTCGTTGGGCTAGTTTGAAAGGTGGCGGCCTTAATTTGATTGAGTTATTTGAACAAGCAGGGCATTTACGTTGGCGTTCTCCCCTGGAGTTCAGCCCCGGGTTTGCCTGTGACTCTGTATTGGCTTCTTTTCTTAATTCTCTAGGAAATACTTTTGACCTTTGTCCTGGTGATGAAGGAAATTTGGCCTACTTGGCTTGTGTTAGTCCCTTATGGCTTCCAATTCCCTCCTCCAGTGGCCTCAGGTACACCCATTACTTAGCACACCGGGTACTCCAGCAATTCGATTTTGATTAGGATATCCCGCCAGTGTTTAAGGATGTAGTGCCTTCTCTCCCTTCTTTGGACCCGTTCTTGAGGCTCCAAGCTTTCTCTTATTGGTCACGGAGAAGTCCTTAATTTGTCGTGCCCAACTCTCAGAGGGGAGTCTTTACTTCCAGTGGTTTTGCAGGCTACTAGAGAAGAGTTCAAAAATCTTTTATTGATTATGTTGGTTCCGGCAAGATTGAGAGAGTTCCCAATCCTGATATTCTTTCTGCTCCTACATCCAACAGGCGCCTATCCCTCCCCATTGCTGGTATTGTATTTGCTGCTATAAGCAACAAGACAGGGTTCACGGAGTGGCATGCTTCTAGGGGCAGTTGGGTGTGTTATGCATAAGATTTTCCAAAGACTTGGTCGGGATGTGATCTTATTGTTGGTGCCTCCTCTGGCGTGCCAATTAAAAGAAGGGCAGTAGAGGCAATTGGTGCTGCCACTCCCATTGGCAAAGGTACAGAGAAGAAGATTAAGCAGGAAAAGGTTAAGCAAGTCGAGCTTGAAGAGGGTGTTGAGGGTACTGAGGCTGGATCTGAGACCAAGAAGAGAAAGACTACAAAATCTCAGAAGCAGTTAGTAATTGCTGAGGAACCCGGGAGAGTAAGCTCCCCTACAGTGGGAAAGGAAGTTGGGCATCCTTTACTTCCCAAGACTCGAGTGAAGACTAAGGTAGAGTCTTCTCTCTCTCAGGTTTTGTGAGTTCTTCAGCCCAGGGTTCTTTAGGGTCCTTTGATTTTGCACCCTAGTCTCCCTTAAGACCCTCTAGGCATACCCATAGTAAGCAAAAGACCATTGGAGACTCTGTAGAGAGAGAGAGAAGGGCAAGGCCTCTTTTCTTCTTCTCTCTTATGTTTTGCAGTAGCTTATTATTGTTGTTGCAGTGTCCTTCCTTTCCTCTTTTTAACTGATGAGTGATTATTCATTCCTTGCAGTCCAAGCGCAAGTCAGACCCCAAGAAAGGGAGGAGTCAATCGTCTGGTAATGATGTGGTATGGCTCTCTTTTATTTGTGCCTCTTTCTGTTTGTTTCCACCCTTTTTTTGGTACTGTGTACTTATGCATTCTTTTCCTTTTGCAGGTGGAGGTACCTCCTCCCACGACTGGTGGGACTCCGGGGGAAGAGTGATTGCTGCTCCCTCTGTTGTTTTACCAGGTGTGGAAGAGGAGCCCCCTAGTGGTGGTATAACTGAGGAGGTTAGCTAGCCAATGCAGAGTGTCCAGCCTATTCTGCAATTTGTTCCCTTGGTTGCTCAAGATCTTGAAACTCCCCAGCCCCCTGTTTCCCAAGATCCCCAGCTCGAGCAGACATTCAATCCCATCAAAACTATGTCACCTGAACCTGTGTTAAGCAAAGAACCCTTGGGGGGCGCGTCTCCATCCATACAAGCAGGTGAGCCCCATTCACCCTTTATAAGAATGCTTGATCTTACCTTATTGTATCTCTTTCTTTTTGAAAGTTCCCATTTCCTCTTCCCCTTTTAGGTCAAACCAGTGTGAGATCTGCCTCTAAGGCTGCCTCTTCTTTGGAATCTGAGGGTTTTGAAGGTGCATGCTGTTCACCTTTATTGTGCTTCCTCTTCTTTCCTCCTTTCTATGCTCTTCCCTTGCCTTTTCCTTCTATGGCGAAGCCCCCAGTATCCTTACCTTCCTTTAGCCATTTTGCCAAGGTTTCCTCACCCTTTCTTCATAGTGCTGTGTGTTCTTTCACAAAGTCCTTCAAGAAATCAGAGGAGCAAGAGGAGGAAGCTCCACCATAGGAAGCTGATATTGGTTTTTTTATTTTTTTATTTTTTTTTATTTTTTATTATTATTATTATTTTTTTTTACTTTACCTTTCTTTCCTGGCTCTTTCCTCCTTTGAACTATGTCTGCTTTGCAGGTGTTGTCATAGGTGTCAAAGGTCCTGAACCTGTAGTTCCTGAGGTAGCTGTGGAGTCTGCTCAAGTTGTGGAATTTCAAGCAAGGACCCCCCAAACTATCCAGAGGGTTGAAAGCTCCTTAATCCCTATGAGTGGAGATACAACAATGGGGGAGGCTCTAGAGGTGACTGTTTCAGATCCTGACTCAGGGCTCTCTACTTTCCTGGCCCGTTTTGATCTTTTGGAGTTCAATAGCCTCCCTGTAAGCCATTTTTATCGCTTTGGGCCTCCTTATGGTAACTTTTTGCGCTTCTCTATGCCTGTGGAAGGTCTGCCATTACTAGAAGGGTTGTTCAAGATCCATGCAGATTTCACCAGTGGGTTCAAGGGAGGTGTATTTTTGGGCAACATCCTGATGGAGTTGCTATGTGCAGTGCTAATTTCCTTGAGGAACTCTTCTCTCGACTCCTTATCTGAGGAAAGACTTTTGGAATGGAGGGGTGTAGTGCAGGATCTTATAGAAGCAAAGTTCAACCTATCCTTCTTGCTGGAGCATTTACGTTCACTAGCCCATATGCTGTTTCAGAGGTAGGCCTCTAGGAATCTTGATGCTGAAATTGTTGCTGCTGAGGAGGCTTTGGCTCGTGCCCACAAGATCTTGCAGGACTTAAAGGTTAAGAAGCAAAAAGTTCTCTCTTCTTCAGCTGTTCTTGCTATTTCTCCAGACAGTTCCTTGCTGGCCGGGCTTATTCCTTAGCTCTTTTTTTTAGCTAGTTCAGATGTGTATATTTTTTTTCAAACAATTTGGGTTGTATAAGCTTTATCTTTTTCTGTTGAACACTACTTCTGGCTTATTTTCTGTGACATGGATATGTTTTTTTTTTAAAGACTGCTTCTAACTTTCAATAGTATGTGGATCTGTTCTTCTCTTTTTGTATACTGCTTTTTTTTTTTTTTTTTACATTGAGTCTTGGGCCATGGTCCCTACAAGTTTTACTGTAGGTCTTGGATCAAGTACCCTGGTGGTTGTCTTACTGCGCAGGTACTGAACTGGGTATATTGGGTGCTTTTTTTTTTTTTTTTTTTTTGAAGTCCCAGATCATGAACTAGGCAGGTCCCCTTTTGTCAGATACTGGGCTAGGTATCCCGGGCACTTACTTTTTGCATGTGGTCCCAGGCCATGTATCTTGAACTAATTGTGGTGTGGGTCCTGGGTCATGTGTCAAAGTTTTTTTTTTTTGCATTAGCCCAGGTACCCCCCTCAAGTCTGCCTACATTTGGACTTTGCAATATTTAGTTTAGCTGTAACTTAAAGGAAATAAAAGAGATTTCATTGAATCAAAGCACAGTTACCATCTAAGGAACACAGAAAAATTATCAAAGATAGTAAGGATCACAGAATGTCCTTCTACCTTGGGTTCCTAAACAAAATTACTTAAACAAAAATTCATAACAAAAGCAAAGAATGATGAAACACTTAGCAGATTGGAGAGTTGGCAAAAGGGTCTCGATGTACTGAGATCTCTCCATTTCTATGCATAGTACTGTTTCAGCCACTTCCTATTTATGGGATCTTCCAGGATTGTCCCATCTTCCTTTGAGAGGTAGTAATACCCACTATCGTGGGCTTCCCTGATGATGTAAGGTCCTTCCCACTTTAGGGCAAATTTGGAGGGTCCTAGGAGGTTTCTTCTTACATGTTCTGCTGTTCTCAACACCAGCTGCCCCTCAGTGAAAGCCCTTGGGTGTACTGCCTGTGCATATGCCTTAGCCATCCCCTGCTGGTACCTCAGATTTCTCCTTCTAGCCACTTCCCTTTCTTCCTCCAACCCCTCTAGATCTGTCAATCTCCTTTCATTGTTTGTGTCCTCAGTGTCCTCCTGGTTTTCTTCAAGCACTACCCTCGGCGTAGGGACAACTAACTCCACAGGGCTGATGGCTTCTGTCCCATAGACTAGGGAGAATGGTGAGAATCTTGTGGCTGTCTTCACAGAGCTACTGTATGCCCAGAGTACATTTGTCAAGTGATCACTCCATTTTCCCCTATACTCATGCTTCATCTTTTTAAGGATCTTCAGCATCACCCTATTGGTGGCCTTAGCTTGGCCATTTCCTTGTGGGTAGTATGATGTGGACCTTCCATGCTTGATGTAATACGCCACAATCAAGTTCTTCATGTCTTTGTTTATGAACGGAGTCCTATTGTCACTGATCAGTCTCCTAGGGATCCCAAACCTTGTAATGATGTGTTCTTGAATGAAGTTTGCATGGCTACTCTAGTGGCCTTTTTCAAAGGGATAGCTTCTACCCATTTTGTAAAGTACTCGGTGGCCGCTAGGATCCATATGCAACCATTGGAAGGAGGGTTTATAGGCCCTATGAGATCAAGCCCCCAAGTGTGGAAAGGCCATGGTGTTGTCATATCTTGCAGCACATTTGGGTGAGTATGAATTGCATCTCCAAGTACTTGACAGGCATGGCACGTTTTGACTAGTTCCTCGAAGTCCTTTTTCATTGTTGGCCAATAGTACCCTAACAGTGGCAATTGCTTGTAGAGTCTTCTTTTCCCTGGGTGACTTCCATAGTCACCGGAATGGACTTCACTGACTACTTCTCTGGCTTTCCTTGGCCCTAGGCATCTTAGGGGATCCCCGCTGTACCCCCTTTTGAATAGGATTTCGTTTTGTAAGAAGTACCTGACTACAAGTTTCTTGAGCTGGCGGGCTAATGTCATGTCAATTGGTAGGATCCCTTAAGCCAAGTACTTTATGAATGGAGTTCTCCAATCTTCTGTAACAAATATGGCGTAGCTCTCTTCCTTGTCCATTGAAAGTTGACATTTTTGGCACTTCTCCTGCATAGTTGCTGCCTCTTTGTTCATATTTGGCAAGTAGTACCCCATGCGCTGCATCCTTCTGTATAGGCTGATCTTTTCTGCAACCCCACAGGCCTGGCTATGTAGTTCTTCTAATCTCAGCTTTCCTTCCTTCTCATTGACACACCTGGATAGGATCCCTCCAGGCAGCCTCCTATATAGTTCTCCTTCCATCAGAGTGTAGTCCCTCAGTTCCTTGATACTTCCTTTAGGTCCTGCCTCTTTCATTTTCTCCTTAACCTCACTCCTCCAATCCTGCTGCTTAGGTTCTTCAGGGAACATCCTTTTGAGGATCCTTATGATGGAATGTTCCTGCTTACCTATTCTTACTAGAGTGTCTTTCCCTTTGAATGGCACTTAGGATCCCAGGGTGGCTAGTGCATCAGCGAACTTGTTCTCACTCCTCTAGGTGTACTCCACACTAAAGGTCTGGAATTCCTGCTCCAAATAACACTAAAAGAAAATTACACAATCAACTTTTCATATATACATTACTAATTAAATTCACACACATGCTCAATGTTTCGGTATCATATTTCCCTAAACAATCAATGAGTAAAATAAGAAACATAGAAATATGATACACACCAACATTGATGTAATACACAAAAAAAAAGAAAGAACTAACATAGTGTTGGCAAAGCAAGAATACACAGAAGGTTCATTTCACTTATAAATGGCCTCACTGAATGGTCAACAACAGAAGAGAGATATGACGGAGAAAGCACAAAATTAAAGCTACTAAAAAAGAAAATGAGCATTTTGAACTTTCCAGTTACCAGTACCGCCCAAAAACAATGTAGAATATGAAAAATCAGCATATCCAAAGAGAATATATATATTAGAAATTTAATTGGATTAGGAATCTCTCCACTTATGACTGTCAACCTTAGCGTCAAAACTTCTCTCTTGTATCCATCTGGGTTGGAAGAAACACAATGAGAAAGAAACATAAATCTTGCGTACTTTCATGAGTTGGAGGACCCTAGAATTATCATTAACATAAATCACAAATTACAATAAGAAAGAAACATTGTTAAATCTACATTGAAAATTTAAACACTGCCAAAATTCAAACATTGTTTGAGGGCTGAGTTATTGTTTTTCATAATTATAGTCATCGGATGCTTTGGCTAGCCAATTTGACATATATTGATTTGAACTTAAAGCATCTCTTGAAATAGCCACCACTACAGAAGGATCTTATAAATTATAGAGAAACAAAGACTCTTTTTTTTTTTTTTTTCAATCAATAATAGAGAATTAAAATGTGATTCAATCTCTTTCTTTAATTCTCAAACTACAAATACTAACCCTTTTAAACAAATAAATGCATACCTAATAAAATCAATCTAAACCATCATATACGGTTGAGTATAAATGCCTCTCCCCATAAATTAAATGGGAGTTCTGCACTTAAGATCATGACATTTACCATGTCTACAAGAGTTCTATTTTTCCTTTCAGCCAAACCATTTTGTTGGGGTGTATAAGGGGTTGAACTTTGGTGTATTATACCATGTTCCTCACAAAATGTAGAAAAATCGTTAGGAAAATATTCACCACCTCTATCGCTTTGTAAGATCTTTATTTTCCTATCCTTTTGATTTTCTACTTCAGTTTTATAACGTTTGAACATGTCAAATGATTCATTTTTATTTCTCATTAAATACACATATGTAAATCTAGAGAAATCATCAATGCAGCCTTAGGGGTCCTGATGCCTTTGTCGTATTGAGAGAGCAGGACTAGCCACTATGCTATCCTTCCCGTCAGGAGGGGCTGATGTAAGAGTGCTTTTATGGGATGTGACTTAGTCACCAAAAGGATCTGGTGAGATGAGAAATATCGCTTCAGCCTTTGGGATGTGTAGATGACTACTAGGCAAGCTCTTTCTATCCTGGTGTACCTGGTCTCAATGTCCTTAAGTGTCCTGCTCACGTAGTAAATAGGTTGCTCATTCCCATTATCATCCTCTTGTGCTAGCAGGACTTCTATCGCCTGGGAGTTTAACGCTAAATATAGCAACAGGGGTCGCCCACGTACTGGTGCTTGGAGGGTGGGAAGATGATTCATGATCTGCTGGATCCTTTGAAAGGCTTCTTGCTGCTCAGTTTCCCAGGTGAACTTAGCCGCCTTTTTTCAATAGTTTGGATAAACCACTTGTGACTGAAGCCAATCCTAGCACAAACCTCCTAATGTAGGAGACCCTCCCTAGGAAGCTTTTGAGCTCCCTTACTGTTGTAGGCCTTTTCATTGTTGCAATGGCTGTGACTTTTGCTGGATCTACACTTATGCCTCTGTGATGTACTAGGAACCCAAGAAACTTTCCAGCAGACACCCTGAAGGCACACTTCATGGGGTTCATGCACAATTTGTATTTCTTGCACCTTTCAAAAACTTGTTCAAGTATCTGAAGGTGTCCTGCCCTAGTTTTTGATTTCACCACAATATCATCCACATAGTCTTCCATTTCTTTATGCATTATGTCATGGAAGATAGCAGTCATGGTTCGCTAGTATGTGGCCCCTGTATTTTTGAGGCCAAAGGGCATCACAGTGTAATAAAAATTCCCAATTAGAGTCCAGAATGCTGTCTTTTCTGCATCTTTGGCAGCCATGCGGATTTGGTTGTACCCATTATACCCATCCATAAATGAAAACATAGAACTTCCTATAGCTAAATCCACAATGAGGTCAATATTAGGCAGAGGGAACTCATCTTTTGGACATGCCTTGTTTAGATTGTAAAAGTCCATATAGCAACGGATTTGGCCATTCTTTTTCTTCACAGGTACTATGTTGGAAAGCCACTTAAGGTGCTGGATGGGCTTGATATAACCAGCTGCTAGCAGCTTCTTGAGTTATCTGAGCTTCCACATCGGTGTGAAAGACCCTGGCTGGCTAGATTACTAGCTTGACTCCCAGGTCTACGTTGAGAGAATGGACCACCAGTCCGGGATCTAGACCAGGCATCTTATCATAGGTCCATACGAACACATCCATGTATTTCTTGAGTAAGGCCACTAATTGCTCATATTCTTGTGCTGTCAACTGACTACTAATGAAAACAGGCTTCTGGGATCCTTCATAAACGATAAATCAACCTTCCTCTGGGTTTTCGTACCACTATACATTCCCGAGATCCTGAGGAGCTGGGCTCCCTCTTTTGCCTTTTTCTCTCCAAGAGGTTTCTTAGGTCACAGGTACTCCCTCCTTCTTCTTCTTCCAAGATAGGTGCTCCTAGTTTCCCCAGCGTGGGGCTCTCATCATCTGGTTTTAACTCATCATAGAACATTGTTTCCACAAAGTTTACATCTCCTTGGCGGAAAGGGTTATGGTTGGCAGGGATCCTTACGGGTCTTCCATTCAATCTCCCTTTAACACATTGATGGTACGTGGATGGAATAAGGTGGTGCTTATGGAGCCATGGGTGTCCCAACAGTACATGGTAGGAAACCTCTGAATTGATCACATGAAATCTTGTCAGGGCCACTATTGGTCCTACTCTTAAGGCCAGCTGCACACATCCTTCAGGAGATTCTGCTAATCCTCAAAATCCTGTTATCTCCATGGGAGTCCCCAGGATCCTCCTGCCAGTTAGGCCCACGACTTTTAGGGTACTCAGGGCTATGAGGTTGAGTGACGTCCCTTTGTCTACTAATGCTCTTCTGACTTGGACACCATTTATGGTGGCCATTAGATAAAGGGGTCTACGGTGGTCTGGATGCTCAACTTCGATGTTCTCATCGGTGAAGGTTATTGCATTGGTTTTCTCTAGGTAAGCTCGACTAGCATGGGATTCTGCTGTGAAACATTCCATTCCTGAATCTGTTGCTATACTCATGAGGGACTCTGTGGCCACCCTTCTTGCCTTTAGCCCAAATCCCAACTGGTTGAATAGCAACCTGAACTTAGGGTTCTTCTGGAGAGTCCTGACTGTGCTTGGGTGGAAGGATCCTTCAGATTCTTCTGCTTCTGCTGTGTTGGGAAATTTAGACTCAGGTTGATAGAATTAACAAGTTTTAAACCCAAGTTGTTAATTAGGTTTATTATGAATAAATCTAGTTAAAACAAACAAACATCAATATCATGTCAATAATTGAATGCAATGGAAAAGTAAATAAGACAAGATATGATGACCCAGGAAAACCAATGAAACAAACTAGTTTCACAGTAAAAAACCTGGGGGGAAACCTTCCCAAAAAGCAATCCACTATAATGAAAAGGAGTTTCAGATCTAGTACAAAACCTTTGTCCCTAGACTCTACAATCCTCGTAAATGAACTCACAGCAGAAACCTTCTACCGCTTCAGAACCTTTAAACTCTTCAGTATATGAACGCCACCCTTTGATGATGCACGAATCCCAGTACGTGACTAACCATTTGCGCGGATCCCAGTACGCGACTTAAGCACCAACTTGAAGAAGATGTTGGTTGCAAAGTTCTTCACTTCATCAACAATGAAGATCAAGAAGCACTTGGTTACAAAACCCTAAGGCGTAAAGACGCAGTAGCTTCTTTCAGAGATAATAAGGCATTGGTCACCTTTTGCATATGTTCTCCTTTTTATTCTCTTTGTATTCTCTTATGTGATGGGCCGAAAAGAAACCCTACACATACATGTCAGCATGAGCCAAAAATTTGATCTGGAAATCTGACTTTCGTAAGGCTCAGTAAATCTCGATTGATCAAGGAGGTGTCGAGCAGGTTTCAAGGGGACAGGAGATATCTCGATCGATCGACTAGCTGTCGAGAAGCTATCGAGATTGCGATAAGAAACAACTTAAGAGCTCGACAGATAGCCAAGTGTTGAGGAGGTGTCGAGCAGCTATCGAGCTTTAAAATTCAGCACTTTCTCACTTGATTCTTGGACAGACTTGCATGTCTTCAACACTTGATCTTGAAACACAGTTTCTTGAAGTATTAAACACATCCTAGATCTACCTAAATACAAGTAAAATGCGTTTTGTCAAAGGATAAGCCAATTACATAAAATAGTGACATATGTTCCTAACAAGTGAAACACATATGTCCTAACAATCTCCTTCTTTGGCAATTCGTGACAAAACCACAACAAACAAATGAACATATGAGAGAAGTCATAAATCACTCAACTCATATTCACTTGTTGAATACAATAAAATCTATCCTAACATAAACTCTTGAAAGACTTTGCAAGAAGAGAGTTTATGGCAAGTAGACTTTGACAACTTGTATTTCTGAAACACTTTAAACAAAACTCATCAAAGCATCTTTGTGTGAAACAGAAATATAAGATTGTATACAAGTAGAAACATGTGTATAAAGATAGAAAAGAAACAACACATGTAGAGGTAGGTGAAAGAAACATACATCAACATATAAAGAAGATAAGTAGAATGTATATAAACATGGTCACAAGACCGGTGTACAAGAACAAGGAAGTAAGCACTCCCCCTAACAAGATGAAACACATCTCCCCTTTACAGAGGCATGTATTTCTCCCCCTAACATGTAGAATCTTAAAATAAGAAACCACATCACAATTTCTCCCCCTTTTTGTCATGATTGACAAAGGGTACAAGAAACTGGAAAGCTTCACCCGAGAAACATAAAGATGACCAAGGATGATCAAGGGGGTACAAAGAATCCATAAAAATGCATGAATGTAATGAAACAAGATGCTATGGATGACAAGATAATAGAAGGATGCAAAACATGTGAAAAACAAATCTCTCAACAAGAAAAATGTGAAGCACATAGATCCCAAAACACACACACACTAAACAAGTCTAACCAATTTTATATTTCAAAAACAAGTCAAGACAGTTTAGTGAGCATACATTAACACATGTAAAACCTTGTGATGGCCAAATCACATTGTACCTGCACATGTATCAAGAGTAGCAAAGAATATTGCGTGTTGTGTGTGTAAAACATCACAAGATTGCAAATGTGTCAACATGTTATGACGATTTGAGATATGAGAAAATCACTTTAACTCACACAAAATCATAACTGTTTGATGGGGACTATCACTTTCGAGGTACATCCTATAACTCCCACATCTCCTAGAATACACGTTTGCAATCATATTTAAAAGCATTTTTGATCTTTTTGCTTTTGATTTTTCTTTGCATATTTTCTTTTTAAGCAAATCATGCATGGGCATATAAGAGATAGAAAAGAAATACCCAATTATGTTAAGCATTTGACATTCCAATTTTGCTATGCCGAAGCACACAAAAGTCATTCATGATTGGCGGGCAACAGTGGTGAGATGGTTATTTATGCATTTCTCTTAGGATTTTCTAATCCTTCTTGTCAAAAAGAGTGATACGAGTTTTAAGTACAAGAGACAACTTAATCTTACTCATCACAAACAAGAGCCACAAAGCTCACTTGCTTAGTTGTGCATAGAGATGCCCATCTAAACTACAAGAGATACAAAGTTTAGAAAACTTTGTTTCAATGGCCATCCAAGGTACACAAGTACCAATGTACACATATACACACAGTTTTTTGTATTTTTCTGATTTTTCAATTTTTTTAAAAAAACTAAACAACCAAACAAAAACAGACAAACAATATGAAAGCAGAAAGAAAGATGCATATGCAAGAAGGTATGATAGAAAGATGCAGATGCATGAAAGCATGATTTCAAAAGCAGATAAGAAATCAAGCAAAGAGCGTCCTACTTTAGATAGAAAGAATTAAAGTAGAGGACAAACAGAAAAGACAATTAAGTCTTAGGCTCCTTTCTCACCCACATAGCACGAGTCTTTGGCCGTGAAGATGAAAATGCACGTGTCCTAGTATGTCTACTAAAGGACATAAAAGAATTAGAATTCTCCTGAAATTGAGTTAAAAAACTCAAAACTTTTAATAACTCTCCAAACAAAGGTGTAGATCCTTGAGAGGAAACCTGTGACCGTTTGGACAATTGCTTATGAGGATACAACTTAAAGCAATTAGGACGAATGTGTCCAGAAATACTACAATGGTAACAAACATGAGGTCTAACAAAGGATTTAGAATTAGCCAAAATAGTTTTGGATTTCATACCTTTATTACCTTTCTCAAATTGAGGCACAAAGACAGTCCTTGATCTAGAATCCATGGAAGAGGGGCGGCCGGAGGAAACAGCATATCCTAATCCAGTCTTATCAAAACTAGGCTTTTGAGCACTAAAGACCTCATCAAGCTTTGCACTAGACATCCTCTCTATTTGAGTTCTAGCTTGACTAAGCTCAACTTCAAGATTCTTGACCTTCTCTTCTAATGAGGTGTTCTCCACAACAAGAGTCTCAACTAACCTTGTAGTCTCATCTAGTTTGACTAATAAATCAGCTTTTTCAGTTTTTACCTCATTAAGCTCTTTTCTACAAAGATGAGAAGTCTTTTCAGATTTTATGAATTCAGTGCATAGCTTATCATAGGCTTCCTGAAGGGTCATCTTCTTAGGTATTTCATGATTAGAAGAATCCTTACTGTCACTAGCACTTTCTACAATCACCTTATCGATTGAGGCAGCAAAGACCATAATATGACTACATTCACCCACATACTCATCAAAAGAGTCATTTTCAGTGTCACTCCAAGTAGCAACCAACCCTTTATCTTTTGACTCCTTGGTCTTTTCATTCATGAGGTAGTTTGGGCACTCTATCCTTATATGACCAAAACCTTTGCACTCATGGCATTGGATAAGGGGTTTCTCATTCTTGCCCTTCCTTGAGGATTTAGATTTCTTAGGAGGTTTGCCCTTATCCTTTTTCCTAAATTGAAGAAGCTAGATAATCTCATCAGTGATGAAGGTTAGATCCTCATCCTCATCATCACCTTCATCTTCATCTTCAAAGTCCTCAATCTCTTCCTCTATACTCTTAAGAGCCAAGTTTTTACTCTCTCCACCTTTTCCCATTGAGCCTAATCCCATCTCATAGGTTTGAAGGTTACCTACAAGCTCAGTCAAAGGAATTTGATCAATTTCCTTTGCTTCTTCAATGGCAGTGATTTTGGCATGGAATCTTTCAGGTAAGGACCTAAGGATTTTACTAACAATTTTGGATTCTGCAATACATTCTCCAAGGTTGAAAGCAGAATTCACAATATCCTTGAGTTTAGCATAGAACTCATCAAATGTCTCATCCTCCTCCATCCTTATTTCTTCAAAGCTACTAGTGAGTCTTTGAAACTTCACAGTCTTTACTGCCTTGATACCTTCATAGGTGGTCTCAAGAATGGTCCATGCTTCCTTGGCAACTTCCGTGGATGATATTTTCTTGAATTCTTCATTGGTCACTCCACAAAACAAAGCATTCAAGGCCCTACTATTGAAATTTGCCACTATGATTGTTGCATCATCCCAATCCATCTTCGCTTCCTTTGGCTTAATCCAGCCAACTTCAACAGCTTGCCGTACCTGTTCACCTAGAGTCTGCAAAAAGACTTTCATACGAACTTTCCAGTACGTATAATTAGTGCCATCAAATAAATGAGGAATCAAAAGAGATTGTCCACGATCCATGACAACGGGGGTCAAGGATCACACTCAGGAAATTAATCCAATCAGAGTGTACCCGCTCTGATACCACTTGTCAGACTGTGTGCCTTACCAATCCATCCAACCACCAATTGGTGAAGGATGAGGGGGCACAAATATTTTATAGCATTCGATCGCGACCAAGCTCATTGGTATTGAAGCAAATTGTGAAATCCCTCACAATCCCTCCCTCACAATGCGACTCCAACGACTCGAACCTATGACCTTGGCTCTGATACCACTTGTTGGGAAATTTAGACCCCGGTTGATAGAATTAACAAATTTTAAACCCAAGTTGTTAATTAGGTTTATTATGAATAAATCTTGTTAAAACAAACAAACATCAATATCATGTCAATAATTGAATGCAGCGGAAAAGTAAATAAGACAAGATATGGTGGCCCAGGAAAACCAATGAAACAAACTAGTTTCACAGTAAAAAACCTAGGGGGAAACCTTCCCGAAAAGAAATCCACTATAATGAAAAGGAGTTTCAGATCTAGTACAAAACCTTTGTCCCTAGATTCCACAATCCCCGTAGATGAACTCACAGCAAAAACCTTCTACCGCTTTAGAACCTCTAAACTCTTCAGTATATGAACACCACCCTTTGATGATGCACAAATCCAGTACGTGACTAATCAATTGCCCGGATCCAAGTACGCGACTTAAGCACCAACTTGAAGAAGATGTTGGTTGCAAAGTTCTTCACTTCATCAACAATGAAGATCAAGAAGCACTTGGTTACAAAACCCTAAGGCACAAAGACGCAGTAGCTTCTTTCAAAGAGAATAAGGCATCGGTCACCTTTTGCATATGTTCTCCTTTTTATTCTCTTTCTATTTTCTTTGTATTCTCTTATGTGACGACCTCTAAAACAAGCCTTATATATATCTAGGATTGTGAGAAAAGAAACCATACACATACATGTCAGCATGGGCTGAAAATCAGATATGAAAATCTGAATTTCGTAAGGCTTAGTAAATCTCGATCGATCGAGGAGGTGTTGAGCAGGTGTCAAGGGGACAGGAGATATCTCGATCGATCGACCAGGTGTTGAGAAGCTATCGAGATTGCGATAAGAAACAGCCTAAGAGCTCGACAGATAGCCAGGTGTCGAGTAGCTATCGAGCTTTAAAATTCAACACTTTCTCACTTGATTCTTGGACAGATTTGCATGTTTTCAACACTTGATCTTGAAACACAGTTTCTTAAAGTATTAAACACATCCTAGATCTACCCAAATACAAGTAAAGTGCGTTTTGTCAAAGGATAAGTCAATTACATAAAATAGTGACATATGTTCCTAACAAGTGAAACACATATGTCCTAACATGCTGGGTTCCCATGGATCACTATAGCCACTACCCCCTTCCCTTTGTGGTTGAGTAGGGGGTTCCTCTGCACTTCGGGCTCCTTTTGAGTGAGCTCTAGGGTTCCCTCTCTTAGCTTCTTGTGAAAAAGCCTACGGAGGGTCCAGCAATCCTTGGTGGAGTGCTTGACATAATTATGAATCCTGCAAAACAAGGGATTCTTCCTTTCTTCCTCAGTTGGTGGCCTGGATACGGTAAATGGCCTAACAATTCCATCTCTAATTCATTTGTCCAAGACATGGTTCAATTCCTTTGTAGTACATGGGATTACTAGTGGTTCCTCAAAAACCTTCCCTTCAGGCCTCTTCCTTTTCTCTCCCACTGATGCTGTCATGGCCTGGGGTATTGGCACCCTCTTTGTTCTCATAGTCTGTGCTGTCCTTCTAGTTCTTAGTAGCAGGTCAGCAAACTAAGTGATGCACAAATTTTCGAGGTTGAGCTTGTAATCAAAGAGCATGTTGGATATGCAGGTCTCCATAGCAGTCTAGAGAAACATTTTCAAATCTTTTGATGAACTGAACAGGATCCTCTCTAGGCCTTTGCCTTACCATTTGAAGGCTTTGGAAGGTGACCTTGTCCTCATCGGGGTAATACTTTGCACAGAACCTCTCCATCATTTCGTCCCAGGTCTTAATGGACCCAGGCCTTAGCGTGGTGTACCATGTATATGCTCTGTCCACTAGGGGCTTAGCAAACTCCCTTAGACACAGTTTCTGTCCCTTGCGTAAAGGCCCATAGTGTGAATAAACCTACTCACGTGTTCCATAGCACTTCTGTTTCTTCCATCAAAAGGATGGAACTTCAGGGGTTCATATCCTTTGGGATATGGCTTGACTAGGAGCTCTGGTGAGAATGGGGGATCCTGAGAAAATTGCTTGGAGATCCTCGAGAGTTTTTCCCTTTCCTGCTCCAAAAGGGCATTGACATCTGCTAGCGTCAGGTATTGGGGGTTGGCTCCCCCTCCTACTGCTGACCCTCCCTCTGGTTGGGCTCTATCCTGGTTGACCATAGGGGGGACATTGTCCCTGATTTCCTGTGTCCTACCCTCTTTGAGGAGGCGGATTTCTTAGTGCAAATCCTTCAGCATTTCTGCCATTCGAGCCACGGGGTCTGGCTCCTGCCTTGTGCGCCTTTGTCTCGATACGACCTCCTATTCTACTAGGGGCACCTCGCCTCTATGTCTGGAGGCCACTTCATTTTCCCCCACAGGCTCAGAGGCCGCAGGTGGCGCATTGGAACCTTTGCTGTTCCTTGGTCTTGGAGCCATGCTCTGCGAAGGGATTGCTTCTTCCCTATTTTTTACCCAGTCCCTAGTGAAGTCGCCAAAATGTGAGGGTCCCTTTTTGGACAGTGCCCAGGCCCAAGCTGAAGCGAGGACCCTGGGCCTTGTTGTTGTAGTTTGAAAGGACTGGGCTTGGTTTACCGTAGTTAAATGGGCTATTTTTCAAACCAAGTGGCGCATAGAGCAAGGATCTTACAATACATACATACTAGCAAGCAAGAATATAGGTATTTGAACAACAAGAAATAGTAAATGAAGACAATGTAATAAAGAAACACACAAAATAATTGTTAAAGATCCTCAAATTAGTATGAAATATTTCATTATTTTTCTTAATTGTGAATTACAATGTGCTCACTAAGATGTGTTAGAAGGTCCAAATAAGCTCAAAAACTACAGACTTAGATGGCTATCTAAGCCTCTAAGACTTGCAAAGTTTGAATCCCTTTGAATCCAAGTGTATTCTACAGTGGTTGTTCTGGGATACCGAGCGCTGTTTTCTACTTTCTTTGAGTTTCAGACAGTGTTTTCTCAATGATTCTGTTATGATTCCTTATTACTGAATGCCCCTCCAATGTTGGCTGCTTCCCTCCTTTCATAGTGTCATTCTAGGGTTTGGGGTACCACTGATTCTCCCCCTTGGCTCCCTGGGTACAAGAGCCCCTGTTATACCAGCCATTCTGATGGTTGGTTCTTTCCCTATTTCTCATAGTTTTCCTCTTTTGGTGCTGTTTCCCTAAAAGCCACTTGCTGACTTTCCATTCCGGGGTGTCCTTGGGGAGCTGACCTTCAATCTCTCTTCTTTCAAGGTTTCTTACCTTTTAGACTCAGCTTTTGGCTGTCCTTCCCTTTTTGTTATTTTTCCTAAGTGAGCCGAATCCATCCCTGCCAGGTTGAAGGCTTTCCTAGCTACTTCCCCTTATGGTTCTTCTTCCTGGGTTCCCCGAGGTACCAGCCTTTTGTTCACGAGTTGTTGCTCTCCAAGCCTTCTGGTTCTTTGCTGCGTCACTGGGTGCTTGAGAAGGACATATCTACCCTTCGTTTCTTGTGTTTCGTGGCACCCCTTTTGAGTTGTCTTAATCCCACTTCAACTATGCTGCGTGTCCCGAGGATCCCGAACCTTTGGAAGCCTCTGGGGATCCCGGCCCAGTCCGTTCCTCTGGACTCTTTCTTTTTATCCTCTGATCTTGGCGGGCCAGGCCTTTTTCTTTCTTCCCTTTTGTTTCATGGGCTCTAAGGCTTGTCCTTTCATGGATTTTGGGCTTCAAGTCTTTTGGGCTTGCCATACTCTTTCCTTGTGGTGGGCTCAAACTTTTTAATATTACTTTCCATGGGATTGGCCTATTGTGCTATTTCTTTAGGCCTTGGTGTTATGATTTTTTAGACTTCAATAGAGGGGAAGGAGGGGCTTCGCCGTGGGACACCTGAGGGAAGAACAAGCTAGGGGTGTACTAGGGATCCTGTAAAGGGAAGGCTGGGTGCTCCACAACCTCCTTCACTTCACCCTGTGCAGACCCAGAAGGGCTTTCACTTTCAGAAAGGCTGGGAGTACGTTCCCTCCTTTTTCGTGAGGAAGAAGAAGTCATGGAACGACAATGCCATAGGAAATAGAAAAGTTAAGGGAGTGAAGGACAGAGAAGAAGGGATAGAGAAACGGAAGCTAGAAGGAAGAAGATAAGTTTGAAAATAAAGAGGGTGTTTGTTTTGTGTTTTCAAACAACAATTTTCAGTTTTTAAACAATATTACACGTATTTTCACACACTTTTTCACCCACACGTACTTTCACAAATATTTTTAAACAACAATTTTCAGTTTTTAAACACATGTACCAAACGGACCCAAAATCTCTGGAAGTGAAAAGATGGTTTGAAGTAACGGCAATAATGGCGTAGGGACAATTGGAGAAGACGATGTATAGAAAGACGCGCCAGTTGCCAATATTTAATTTTTTATAAGAGAGAGTTATTGGCAGTTATTAATGGAGTTACGGGGAACGTAAAAAGTGGATGGGGAAGTTTTACTCAGACACTTAACTGCCACGTTCCGTGCAAAGAAGAGAAATTACAAAAGGAAGTGTAACACGTAAAAAATCAGGATGTCAAAGGGCAGCATGGGGAAGCAGGATTCCAAGGAAAGGAGAAAGGGGATCTTGAAATCATTTGAAACAGCAAGGAAGGAATTCCCACATAAATTAAGAAGTCTTGTCTACTCACGCGTGGGCTGCAGGCAACCCACGAGCTCGGGGGGCTAAATGTTGAGGTCCAAAAAATCACAATGTTATACCAAAGCCCAAAACAAAGTAAAGAATTGAAACCTAGGAAAAATAAAGCATTTGGGCTTCCAATAAGAAAGAAGAGAGGTCCAAACTCATTAAGGGTCCATAAGGAGGAACCCAAATCCATGAATGGGCAAGTTTCGGGCCCTATAAAATAAAGGAAGGAAAAAAGCCCAGCCTAGCCCTCAAAGGTCAGAAAATCGCTGGGGAGCCCGGGAAAATAACTGGGCCAGGATACCTGGGGATTCCCAGGAGCCTGGGATCTTCGGGACATGTAGCAAAACCAGGTTGGGATTAAGAAAGCTCAGGGTGGGTACCAAGAAACACAAGGAACTAGAATAGATATGTCCCTATCAACCACCCAATGATGCAGAAAGGGGGTCAGAAGGTTTAAGAACCAACAACCCATGAGTATAGGCCTGGTACCTCGAGGAACCCAAGAAGAAGAACCATAAGGGAATGTGGCTGGGTATCTTTCAGCCTGGTAGGAAGGAATCAGCTCACTTGGGAAAAATGAAAAAGGGAAAAGCAGCTTAAAGTTGGGTCTGACAAGGTGGAATCTAGAAGCCTTGAAAGAAGAAAGACCAAAGGTTAGCCCACTAGGACACCCCAATACGGGAAGGTCAGCTGGGGTCTTTTGAAGAGGAAATCTCAAAAGAAGGAAATAATGAAGAATGAGGAAGGGACCAGCCACCAATGTTGTTGACACAACATTGGTTCTGGTACCCAGAAGAACAAATAGAGGGAATCAGTGGTACCCCGGAAACCCTAGGATGGCACTATAAAAGGGGAAGCAGCCAACAATGAAAGGCATTCAGCAACAGTGAATTAGAGTAAAAATCATTGAGAAAACTCTGTCAGAATTCAAAAAAAGAGAGAAAAAGGAAGGAAATACCGTTTGGTATCCTCAAATAGCCATTAAAGAATACACTTGGATTCAAACAAACTTTGCAAGTCTTAGAGGCTTGAAGAGCCATCTAAGTCTGTAATTTTTGAACTTATTTGGACCTTGTAACACGTCCTAGTGAGCATAGTGTATTACACAATCAAGAAAGTAATAAAATATTTTGCATTATTTAAAGATCCCTAACGCTTTATTTTATGTTCCTTCTTGATCAATTTCGTTCCTTTGCTGTTTCTTGCTATTCAATGCATATATTTCTTGTCTATTAGCATGTATGTGTTGTAGGATTCGTGCTCTATGCACCACCTGATTCGAAATCAGCCTAATTTAGCTGTGGTGAATAGGGATGGCAATTTATATCCGACCCATGGATACCTAGCCCGGCCCGACCCTAATGGGCCAGATTTTACCCGGTTTGATAAAGAATAGGGTCGGGTATGGGTTTTAAAAAAATAACCCGAACTGAGTCTGAGTCGGGTCCGGGTTTTATTGAAAACCCGGCCCGAACCTGGACCCAAACCCAGTTACTCTGAAATTACAAAAAACCCCTTATATATATATATAATTGTAAACCCTAACCTACCCACCTCTCATTTCAGCTCACGCCTCACACATGAGCACGCTCAATCTCTCTATCATTCACTCAGTCACCCAAGAGCACGCACAAGAGCACTCTGTCACTCACTCTCAATCTCACAGCTCACACACTCACTCTCAATCTCACAACTCACACAATCACTCTCAAGCATTGCTGCGGCGCCGCCCAAGCTCTCTGCCTCTCACCGCCAGTCCCGTCCCCAGCTGTCACCGCCGGTCTGTTCACTGTTGTCCCGTCCCCACTTAATGCCACCATAAGCCGCTACCGCGAGCCACCATCTGAGGTAGCTCTGTCTCTTTCTCTCACTCAATAGCCAGCCCCAGGTTGAGCCTCCATGGCTGAACCTAAGCACCCTTCCCTCTATCTCTAGATCTAAAACCCAAGGCCGAAAACCTCAAACTCTTTCTCTCTGATCTCCAACTCGGGGCCAAGACTCTCTTCTCTCTCCATTTCTATTTTTATCTTCTTCTTTATATTTATTTTTTGTTTGATCTGAAGTCTCCTCCGTTGGTTTGGTTATTTCTGGGTTTGAGGATTGAAAAATGGGATTTAAAAAAAAAAAAAAAAAATTGGGTATGGCTGTGGAGATTTGAAAAGAATGGATTTTTGGGATTGGTTGTTTGGCCATGGGGCCCGATGGGGCGGGTCTGGGCCCCGCAAAAAAATCCGTTTAATAATCGGGCCGAGTCTGGGTCAAGGGTCCAGGCCTGCGGATCGGGTTCAGGTATGCAAAAACCCAGCCCGAACCCAGCCCGTTGTCATTCCTAGCGGTGAACCAAGCCCAATCCTTTAAAAAAATAAGTATTGGGCTTAGGATCCTTGTTTCTACTTGGGCTTGTGTGTTAAAAAAAAAAAAAAAAACCCACACATCCATTTTTTATGAGTTGTGCTAAAAATACAACAAAATGTCATAATAGTTGAAGTGTCAGCTCACTATAGGTCAAAATAAAATAAAATGAAATAATAAAATATTATATTCAAACCCACCACAACTAAAACTAAGACTGTTATGAAAGTATTGTAGCTTTTTTTTTTTTTTTTTTTGTCCTTAGACTTTCACTTTTTATTTATTTTTATGATTCAATAATAGGGTGAATGAAGATTTCAACCCTGATTCTACATAACTCATAATAATCATGGCTAGTTTTGTGACCATGACTATATTTGGATGTTCCAATAATTATATCACACTTGGTAAGAGTTAAAATGTCATGATGCAAAGATTATTGTATTTATCTAAAAAAAATTATATGCTATGCACATACATATTTTTCACCGTTTTCATATTTTTATGCCGAATTTTTGAAACATACTTTTTAAAAAGATGTCGAATAATATTAAATGCATACCATATTTTACTAATTATGCTGTTTGGTTTGAGTTGTTTATGTGAGAAATTGTACATGCTTTGAGTTGTTTAACTTAGAATTTGGTATTTTGTGAGTGGTAACTTTTGAACTTTGAACTTTGTTTATATAATTGTAATTTGATACTTTTCCTTTTATTAGTAATTTAATAATTTGTGTAAAAAAATACTTTTTTTTTTCAATGTTTCTTTAATACATGTTTTGAATTATAATTATGAGTATTTTTTAGTATATTTTTTTAATTAAAAAGTAGGATCTTACAATACTTATGCCGATCCTACGATCCGATCCCCAAACCCGATCTTAAATATAGAAAATAATAATTTGTTTGTGCATAAAAACATCAGTACTATTAGCACTCTTGGGTCCTATTTTGCTGTAGAATGGGGCCAATGGGCTTTGTTCCTTTTTTTTTATTTTTTGGGCCACTATTAGCCTGCACACAAACATTAAAACCCAAATAGCATTTTATGAAACATAATAATAAGTAAAAAGGGTTAGTGATTATCTTTTGGTGAAAGATAAAGTAAATCCAATATATGTGTATATATATATATATATATATATGAGTATTCCTCTTAAATGTTAAGAGTCACTCTAACTTCGACAAACTTGAGAACTATCAAAGGATGTTCAAAGCTGTGAGGTTTGGGATCTGCCTAAAGTGAACATTCTTCTTCCATCCTTGTAATTAATGAAAATAGTATTTCAAAGGAGAAACTATGGGTAGGTGAGATTAGAGGGAGAGAGGAACAACCACTTCTTCAGATTTCTCCTCCCCTTCTGAACAAATCGTACCCCCCTAGATTCAATGGTGATGGCTTAGGTTCCTTTTGCAAGCTTAGGTTGCTAATTGGGCTTCCTAATGGGTATTTGTTCTGCGACATAACCTAGGCTAGCTTCCCCAAGTTTTATTGGACCCATGGCTTCGGATTTTTAGGCTTGGGCCACTATGGGCATATGCTGAGAACATATCGTGGCAGATTTAGGGTTCTTGATATATTCTGCGGAATTCGTTGTATTTTGCCTTTTGATAATGGGGACTTGTTAGCCAATGTTTTAGTTTGGGCGTTGTCACTCTCAAAGGCCAACAAATTTGGGCTTCCATTGGGTTTAGGCTCGTTATGGTCTCTTTAAAAAATGGGGTGGGAACGCATGTAAGATTATGTTTTGTGTAACTAATGCTATTCACTTTAGGTTAAGGAGCAAAGCTACTTTACACCCGTAACACCTTAACCAAAACTCAATAACATTTGTAGGCCAACAAAATAATAAAAATAGCTCAACTGGTAAAGTCTTTTATCATCGAATAAGAGCTCTGAAATTTGGTTAAATCTCTCTAAACAAAAAGTAATAAAAAAAGTCTCAATTTAGTGCATGAAAGGTGATTGATAATTCTGACATGAAATTTTCGACTTGTGTTCAGTTCATGCTTTACACCAATTTGGGCGACAAATTACATAACCCCATTTCGAATAAGAAAAGAACATTACTGCTTAAGATTTCTGCAAATATTGCCGTAGCTAGGTGCCAAAAACAAAAAATGTTCTTTAGTTTCATCATTACCGCGCCTGATGATACGCAGCATACACCCAATAAAAAAAAGTTCTCAATATAAGATTTAAATTTTTAGTGTTGAATTTTCTGTTTGAACAAAACTGTGGATATATATTAGAAGTTAGAACCTAAAGAAAACTTATGGTTATGGCTCATGGGCTTGTTCTCTTTTCCCCGTGCTTTGACTCCAAATGAGACAACTCAATAAACTACAAGTGAATAATCTCTTGAATTATCTATAATAGGTTAGAGTAATAACTTTCCCCAATTTCACTCCATTAAAAGTGAACTTATCATCTTTTTTTATTTTTTTATTTTTTATTTTTTATTTTATAAGATATAAATTCTACTCTACCCAAATCGAAATGTATATATGTGTATGAAGCTCCCTCCCAGAGATTTAAACCCCGGGCCTTGCCCCTCACTCCACAAGAACTTTGTACTTGTGGAGTGACCATCATGCAAATGATGTATAGTAATAGTGAATTTATCATTTTGAAGGCCCAAACAATTAATGAAGTATTACATAATTTATATATATTATAAAAAACAATTGTGGAGGGGCCATGTCCCCTTGATCTATTAATAGTTACGTCCCAGCCATTAAGAACTTGCAAATGTAGGCAACATGACCCACTACCAAAATCAATAGTAAGATCACGATGTCTTCTAAAGCACAAGATTGGAAGTTAAAATACCATTTAGACCTCGATCTGACCTCTTATAATAATTCATCCAAAAAATATATATACCTAAAATTTAAGAATTGAACTCTTTTCACGTATGAGAGCAATGATATGACAGAAGAAAGTAATTGCTTAAAACTACGTATTTTATTTAATATACCGATAGTTGGGGAAGGGGAATATTTGAACCCGATTATCAACATTAAAGAGACTAGGATAGAAAGTGCCATTTTAATTGCCAAAGAGTTGAGTTTAAGCTACAAAGTTCTTGACAAGCTTGATATTAGATGACAATATACAAAAGCTTTCCGGAAATGCTAAGCGACATCTCCACATTTATTGCTAATATATTATTATATTTAACCAATCATCAAAAAAATTTAGTCTTGTCTTGCAAACGTTGCCACACATTCTGGAACGAAGAGGATTGTAGCCCTCCTATTCATTACCTGTAAAATGACACAAATTTTTGGGGTTAACGAAGAAGTCCTATTAGTACACCATAAAGTTATTAGAGGTTACTCCATGCCGTTGGACCAAAAATGACAAAAGAAAAGACACCATAAAGTTTTTCATGTTCATGGCGCCATAAAGTTACCCATAATTTTGTAACTTATTCTTTGTTTATGTCATTGAAATTAAAATAAAATCTTATTATTTATAACTTTTGACAATTCAAACTTTGCCTAGACCAAAAATAATTGGTGCTCTAGCTTGATAATAAAAACAATCATTATGATGGGATCATTATAGATTTAAATTTTATTGTATTTATAAAAAATAAAAAATAAAACAATTTGGTGTAGATCTAACTTATCTAATTTGAGTTAATCTATAATGACTATACATACATAGTGAATAAGACAACACGCATTTGGTCTAAAAAAAAAAAAAAAAAGACAACTTGCATATTGTGGGGGTATTTTTTTTGCGCAAGGCATGCTTTGTGCAACGTCCTCGGCTTAATTTACGATCCCACATCGAAAGAATCTCCCTCCCCCTTCGGCCTTATAAGGCTTGCGTTGAAGGAGTAAGGGTACCACTAGTTATTAGACTACTTACACAATTTTAATTTATTCTACAGAAAAATAACATTTTATAATTCTCATAACATCTTTTTAATCTCTATAAATTAACTTCAAATATCAAGGATTCAATTGTTTTTTAATTAATAAAAATTAATTTTTATCAAAATAATTGTACAATACATCCTTGATGTGTTATTTTTTCACCATAATTTTCAGGTGTCAAATAAAAAAAAAATAAAAAAAAATCCTATAAAATGTTTCACGTGGAGGGGATAGGGGCAACAAAGTCTTCACAGTATTTTTAGAAAATGTATATTATATAGGAAAACAAACAGACATACTCGAAAGTGAAGTGGACACATCCAACGGAGGAGGTGGGGGCCGACGAAAGGTATGTGGTGGATCGTAGTCGGGGAACAAAATCTTCTCATTCTCTACAAATAAATTGAAATGTCATAAGAAATTCTCTTTGCCAAATTGTCAACTAAATTACAAATTAATTTCTATTCAACCATTTAGAACAATTTATGTAAAAAATAACTATTGTATAGAATAATTATCAAACATACTTAAAAGTGGAGTGGACACATCCAATGGTGGAGGAGGGGGCCAGCGAAAGGTATGTGGAGGGTCATAATCGGGGAACAAAATATTCTCATTATCTGTAAATAACATGAATTGTTTTGAGAAAATGTTTCTGCCAAATCATTAACTAAATTAAAATGCATTCCAACTTGACTACTCACAACAATTTATGTAGAAAAAAGATAATATATAGAAAAATCATCAAATGTACTTGAAAGTGAAGTGGACATGTCCAATGCAGGAGGAGGAGGTTGATTATGGTCATGTGGAGGGTCATAGTCGGGGAACAAAGTCTTCTCATTATTTGTAAGTAACATGAAACGTCGTGAGAGTTTTCCTTATCCAGTTTATTAACTAAATTAAAATTAATTTTCAATTCATCTTTTTACAAAAGTTTATGTAGAAAATGTATATTAAAGGAAAACTAACAAACATACTCGAAATTGAACTAGACACATCCAACGGAGGAGGAGGGGGCTGACGAAAGGTATGTGGTGGATCGTAGTCAGGGAACAAAGTCTTCTCATTCTCTGCAAATAAATTGAAATGTCAAGAGAAATTCTCTTTGCCAAACTGTCAACTAAATTACAAATTAATTTCTATTCAACTATTCATAACAATTTATGTCGAAAATGGCTATTGTATAGAAAAATTAGCAAACATACTTAAAAGTGAAGTAGACACATCCAATGGTGGAGGAGGGGGCCAGCGAAAGGTATGTGGAGGGTCATAGTCGGGGAACAAAGTATTCTCATTATCTGTAAGAAACATGAATTGTCTTGAGAGAATGCCTTTGCCAAATCATTAACTAAATTAAAATGCATTCCAACTTGTCTACCCGCAACAATTTATGTAGAAAAGAGATAATATATAGAAAAAATCATCAAATGTGTACTTGAAAGTGAAGTGGACACGTCCAATGAAGGAGGAGGAGGCTGATTATGATCATGTGGAAGGTCATAGTCAGGGAACAAAGTCTTCTCATTATTTGTAAGTAACATGAAACGTAGTGAGAAATTTGCTTTGCTAATTTATTAACTAAATTAAAATTAATTTTCAATTCATCTATTTAGAAAAGTTTATGTAGAAAATGTATATTATATAGAAAAATTAACAAACATACTCGAAAGTGAAGTAGACACATCCAATGGAGGAGGAGGGGGTTGATTATGATTATGTGGTGGATCGTAGTCGGGGAACAAAGTCTTCTCATTCTCTGCAAATAAAATGAAATATCATGAGAAATTCTCTTTGCCAAATTGTCAAATAAATTAAAAATTAAAAAAATTAAAAATCTCATGATTCTTTTCTATATTATGGAGAAACGAAAGTATGTTCAACATTGTTATGAATGTAGAATACATACCCAATGGGAATTGGCGAGCGAAGCACAGTGTGGTAAAGCTAAGCAAGAGGAAGAAACACAATCGCTCTTGAAAATCCATCCCTCTCTTTCACTATCTCACTTTCTTACAAAAAGCCTGAAGCTAGTACGTGAAAACCTTGTAATGACAGCCCGTATTTATATAGGAAAAATGATGTCTATTGACTATTGTCTTGACAACTGGTCTACCATGATTACCGGCTGAATAGTTTCTATCCTAAAACCTACTACACATAATAAGCATTTAGCAAATTGACAAAAATGCTTGACACCTGGAACATTTGTGTCAAGAAAATAATTGCTTGAAATTATCTCCTTAAATGTTAAGATGCTTATAAATTGTTATATGCAATAAATAAGAGAGAGACAAAAATTCTAGTATTAATTAGATGAGATGAGTTGGAAAGCAATAAATACTACCTTTTTTTTTTCTACCATTAGATATGTGAGAAATCAGTGGTTTAAAATAGGTGTAATTCTTTTAAAGTTATACTAAGTGTAATTTGAACTCATATCATACATATATATATATATATAGTTGGGTTCAAGTTACACTAGGTGTAGCTCTAAGTAATGTTACATCTCTCAATATTTTTTAAGTGAATGCGAATTTTAACAAATCAACCGTTGGATTACGCTGTCTTTGTATGTTCTCCATATTTGCAAAATTTCAAGGTGATCAAAGATCAATAGCCATGTTATCAATCATTTGTTTAAATTCAAGCTTTTGTAGTTTAAAATATTGCATAAAATATGAGTTTATGGATCGAATAGTAAATAAGTTACACCTTTTTTAGATTGTAGATTTCTAAAAAATCTAATGGTTAGGAAATCACTATAATCAATGTCATCTTTAAAATTAATTGCTAATTAAGAGAATATATATTATATTATTTTCTACTTTCTTTCTCTCTCCCAATTAATTCTTACCTAACCTTGCACAAATGCCTATTCTCAATGTTCTTGAGTTGCAGATTTTCTTTCTTATGAACTTCTATTCTTATCTGGTATTACTTGAAGTTTAGATAATCCTAATCTAAGAATATCCATGTATTGGCTCCTTAAAAGTTATTTATTTATTTTTTATATTTTTATGGTTGGTGGCTCCTTAAACGTTGAGAGAGAGAGATTTAATATGGTAAGAACTCCTACTCTCCTGGCATTATTGTTGTCTTGTCATATGGTAGGGATTAGAATTTGAAATACAAACAAATTCTATTCACTACAGATCAAATTTTGATAGTTCAATCTTATTATAATCTTTACAATTTGATAATTTTATTTTATCTCTAAGGATCATATTTGGTTTCATTTGTTTTTTTCCTTATAAAAACAATATCTAAGAGGCTAAGATCATTTAACAGTAACTCTTCCTCACTAAAATAAATATCTCCCTTATTAAGAGCATCCACCTGCTGTTGATTTTCACATTCCACCACAAGATTTGTGAATCCAAAATAAAGAAATCTAATTTAGACCCAAATAATCATTTGCTGAACGGCCTCACATATCAAATAATCAATATGTAAATACCAGATAAGAATAAGTCCATGAGAAATAAAATCTGCAACTCAAGAACGTTGAGAATAGGCTTTTATGCAAGGTTAAGGCTGAATTAATTAGGGGAGAGAAAGAAAGTAGAAAAGAAAATAATATAATATTCTCTCAAATTAAATTTTTTTTTTATTAAACAGTAATCTATATCTATATATAAATAATAATAAATGAAGCTGAGAGAAACTCAAATTAAAATTCCAAATTAGAATTCCAATTTTGTGCCATGTGTCTTAAATTATTTATTTTTAAAGAGTTTTATTTCTTAATTTTAAAATCAAATATGGGACCATATCATAAATATTCATCCAAGTGAGTTATTAAGTGCAAAACCCAAAAAGTCTAGAATAAATTAATCATAAAAAAAGCATCAAAATAATAATAATAATAATAATAATAATAATAATAATAATAATAATAATAAAAACATGGACAATTTACATTTTATACCTAATAATATCCTTAAAATTTTTTTTAAAGAGTTAACAAAATATAAAAATGCCTATCAATAGTATTTAAATTATATATATATATATAAATTATATTATGCATCTTATTGTATATTTTTAAGTGTATCCATGCATATGCATGGAGTTATAAATTAGTACTTATTGCATTTGAAGTTTTTTCCTGTATATGATGCTGAAAACAACACACGTCTTCAATAGGAGTGAGATTCAGCGAATCTTTGATATATTCACATCATGGAAAATTCGTAGTCCTGACATGTTAGTAAAAAATATAGTTTCGAAACAGTGCCTACTAACTATATAGTTGGGCAATTGGGGTTAATGGCCAATTTTGGCCGAATAACTGCAATGCTAAGTTCAAGATGATTTTAATGTTCTGGAAAATTAAGTAATGTTTTATATTGATCAAGAAGGCAGCTTCAAATTCACACCCTCTCACTTATGACTTGACCCCAAGGATAGATGAACTATGTCTCAGTCACATCTTCCCTTCAACAAAAGGAGAGCTTTTTGAAACACTTGAAACTGATGTCACCCTCCCTACTTTGTATTGGAGAATGTCATGTAAAAACAATGCGAGGAATATCACAAATTTATTTACAGCATATAAAGTGGGAAACAATTTAATGTTTCCTTCTAAGGGAGCAGATGCCATACTTGTATGATTCCTCAATCGATACATTAAACTGTAGACAAATATTGGCCCCTAGTAATTTTGTGAGCATAGTGTTTATGTCAACTCCTTTTCCAACATGTTAGGATGTGAGTAAGAAAGTTTAAATCCCAGATGTTCTTCCCTTAGTCTAATTTAAGAAGATAAAGGGGGGGAAAGTCCTAAAAGTACAAACTTATAATAATAAATCCCCCAAAAAATAATCACAAAGCTAAGTACAAACTTATAATTAATTTTCGCGATGTACTTGAAGACTTAGGGGGTGTTTGGTAGAGGAGTTTAAGTAATGTTGTTTGAGTGTTTTTGATATATACGTGTGGGTGAAAAAGTGTGTAGAAATGTGTGTAATGTTGTTTAAAATGCTCAAAAGTGTGTTCAAACACACTTACCAAACAGGGCCTTAAAATTTCATCTCCCTATCTCTGCAAACTTTTTCCTCAAATAAACTGAGGTGCAACCAAAGCCAAATATGATAGCAGTTTCCCTACTGATGTTGGAGAAAACTATATTAACAATGAGGGTTGTTCACACACCCTAAGACAAATTCTTAGTGGACAAAATGAGCACATTACCTCAGCAAGTGCAACAAAGCTTACACCACAAGCAACCCAGCAAAAGAGAATTGATCCCATTAGTACCTCCAAATACTGCCAAAGAACACAGGAAATTCAAGAAAATCAGAGAAGTACATCAACTTTCAGGAAATTTAGGTCCATTAAGACGAATGTTCTCACAGATCCTTTAAAAAGTAAATAGTTCAATCAGTTTCAAAAATTTTAGCTACCAAGAGAAGAAAATTATATTCATCACCTTCAGCATGGATGCGTTTTTAAGCTGTCAGGATAGATTATGAAGTACTACAGATAATAAGAAACTAACCATGACTAACTGATAATGAAAAAAACAAAAATTATTGTGTCTTTGATTTTTATTTTTATTGGACTCGTTGTCCTTTGCCTCACATAAAACAATGCTCTAAATAAATGAAAAGGCACTACATATATCTCCAACTGTACTTCCTCACTGTAAATAGCAATCTGCAATAGAGTAATAATAACAGTTTCAAGTGTGGGTTGAGGCTGAGGAACAGCAGCTAGGACCTCCCTAATCACTTTTTCGAAATTTAAATATCAATCTCTATTAACCAAAATAACATTCATATTCATAGAAGAATCTAGTAACAGAGAGAATTAACAATTTCTATAATGGTCACAGATTTTGAGGGAGGAGGCTTGGCTACCTCGGATTAGTCACATATTTTTGTTGTTTTTGATTATATTATTATGGGAGGGTCCACGTTTTTCTTTGTCGAGTCCAAAACTTTTTAATTTTCTGTCGAAGAAGGTGGTACTTTTTATTTATTACGTATTCTTGAAAAAGGTTGAGATTCTTCACACTTTGTCACTTTGGGGAAGGAGAGTGCCAAGAGGCTATTGTTTAACGTGGAACAGTTGGCGTCTAAGCAATCACCTATGCAGTTTTCTAAAACGTTTTGGGAAGGAAATAAGATTTTTATTATTTAGTTGGGGTCCAATGCTCGTGGAAATTTTTTGCTTATTCTTGAACTCATTCATGGATGACATAGAGGGTCCATAGTGATACCAGAAGGAAAATTGGGGAGAGGATGGGGCGGTTTTGGTCTTCACTTAAGGAAGACATTAGAAGATTCTCTTCTCCAACAAGGACATTCTGGGATTAGAAACGATGAACCCAAGCATCTTACTGTGGTGGTACAGGAGGGGTGGCAGAAAAACTATGGCATTGTTGGAATCAAAAACGGTGAACACAAGCATCCTACTATGGTGGTGCCAGAGGGGTGGCAGAGAAACTAGGGTTTTGTGAATAAAGGGAAGGAGAAAATTTCGGAATTTAAAAATTTGAAAATCCCAAATTCTGGTGGAAATCAATGTGATTTCAGCAATGATCTTCTTGGAAAAGAAATTGCTGGGTTTGGGGTAGAAGTTACGTCAGTTATAAATGGAATCGTTACCAACGGTATTAAAGGGAAGTTTTTTTTTTTTTTTTTTTAAGAATCAACATAGCGATGCATTTAATTAGGAAATACCAGCTAAATCAGCTTGGTAACAAGACAATACATCAGAAGGAACATCTTCCATCCAAATTACACAATTTGGTAAATTAATTGCTAATTGAGCCAAGTTGTGTGCAACTGTGTTGCCCTCTCTCTTAGTGTGAGAGTAGGACAATTTTGAAAAAGCTGAAGAAAGAGACAAGGAGTCCTGAATCAACAAACCATAAGGAGCCAAAACAGGATTCTTGGAGTTCAAGGCCGCCATCACCAGTAAGGAGTCACCTTCCAGGACAACCTCTGTTAAGTCCATTTCTTGAGCAAACTCTAGAGCTTTGTTGGCAGCCAAAGCTTCAATCTCTATCGCCTGGAGGAGTTGGGGAACACGAGTAGCCATGGCTGCGATAACCAAACCCGCCTCATCTCGGACTATGACTCCTAGGCCGGAACAGTTTTCTTCGGCAAACGTAGCTCCGTCGAAATTAATTTTGTATAAACCCGGATCAGGTGGTTTCCATCTTACTCTCCTCACTGTCCTGCAGGGAACCGGAGCTATTTTCAGAGCTTTGAACTCCAAATAGCTGTCATGAGCCCACTGGAAGAGGAGATTTAATGGACGGTGAGATTGCTGGGTTCGTATCTGGTTCCTTTGGTGCCAAATGGACCACACAGTGAAGGCAAACAGAACCGAATACTTATGGAACTCGAAAACCCAGCTTAGTAGCTCACTGAAACGAGAAAAGCTTCTATGATTCCTAAAGCTCCAAATACTATCCACACCCCACACTCCGTCCAGCCCCTTGCAGCCCCACACCGCATGCATGATGTCTTCGTTTTCTTCTTTACACCGATCACACTTCTGGTCAGTAATAATTGTTCGACGCATGAGATTGGACTTTGAGGGAAGTGAATTTTGGCAAGCCCTCCAAATTAGATTTTTAACCTTATTTGGACATTCAAGAGCCCAAATTTTCTTCCACAACTCTTTCTCATGGTCTTGATGCTCTGTTACTTGAAAACCCACTTCATCTTCCTTCAAGAACCTATAGCCCGTTTTGCAACTATATCTCCCATCTTGTTCCCATGGCCAATAAAGCTTGTCCTCTGATTCTTTTTTGGCCAATGGAATATTTTTTATTTCTTCCGCTTCTTGTGGAGCAAAAATCCCATCCACCATTGTTGCATTCCACGTTCTAGTACCCTTGTCAATTAAGCAATCCACTGTGGCTTCATTCATTGATTCCACCATTGGGGAGAGTACCTTAGTTGGATGTTTTCGGGGCAGCCAATGGTGTTGCCAAATTTTTATTGATTTTCCATCCCCCACCCTCCAGCATGCCCCATCTAGGATGACATCACGGCCTTGTAAAAGACTCTTCCAAGCGTAAGACCCCGCACTTGAATCCTTAGCTTCTAGGAAAGAATGGTTTGGGAAAAATTTCGCCTTAAAGACTTTATAAAAGAGAGTTTCCTTATTATGCAAGAGCCGCCAAGCTTGTTTCGCTAAAAGAGCATCATTAAAATGAGCCAAATCGCGAAAACCCATACCACCTACCATTTTGAATTTAGTCAATTCACTCCACCGGATCCAATGAATTTTCCTTTTATTGCCCCTTTGCCCCCACCAAAATTTCTTTATCATCGCCTCAATATCATCACAAAGCCCTAATGGTAGTTTAAAGCACCCCATAGCATAGGTAGGAATAGCTTGAATCACAGATTTTATTAGGACCTCTCTCTCGGCTTGTGAAAGCAATTTCCCCTCCCAACCTTGAAGTTTTCGCCAAACCCTCTCTTTTATATAGTTGAAGCTAGCCTTTTTTCCCCTACCCACAAGGGAGGGAAGCCCCAAGTATTTCTCATAAGACTTCACTTCTTGAACTTGGAGGAGATTCTTTATGCTTGATTTTGCTTCATCCGAGGTGGACTTGCTAAAGAATATTGCGGTCTTATCTTTGTTGATCTTTTGCCCTGACCAAGATTCATATTCACCTAACAACTTCAAGACATTATTGTAGTCATCAGTGATTGACCTGCAGAAAAGTAAGCTATCGTCTGCAAAAAACAAGTGGGTTAGTTTGGGGCCTCGTTTACACAAGGAAAAGCCCTTAATATCCCCATTCCTCGCCGAGTGCTTAATGAGAGCATGAAGGCCTTCCGTGCATAAAAGGAAAAGGAAAGGAGATAGGGGATCTCCTTGTCTAATTCCTCTTTTAGGATGGATCAATCCAATGGGCTCCCCATTCACCATGATAGAGTATGATACTGATTTCACACAACTCATCATAAGAGCAACCCATCTATCACAAAAACCCATCCTCTCCATGAGCTTCTCCAAATACACCCATTCCACCCGATCGTAGGCTTTACTCATGTCTAATTTGATAGCCATAAAACCATGTTTTCCTGAATTGTGATGCTTCATATGATGAAGGGTCTCAAATGCAACCATAATATTATCAGAAATAAGTCTTTCCTTCACAAAGGCAGATTGATGTTCTGTGATTAAGGAAGGCAAAAATTTCTTCAACCTATTAGCTAAAACCTTAGAGTAGATCTTATATAGAACATTGCAAAGACTAATAGGATGAAAATCAGAGACAAGTTCAGGATTATCAATTTTAGGAACAAGAGTAATGAGTGTATGGTTGATGGGTTCGGGTAGGATACCTGAGTTCAACCATGAGAGGATGGCTGAAGTAACATCGTGCTGCATCGTCGCCCAAAAGTGTTGGAAGAACAAGGGTGGCATGCCATCTGGACCCGGTGCTTTTAGAGGAGCCAGTTGGTTCAAGGCTTCCTTTACTTCCAATTCGGTAAATTCCTTCACCAACTCAACATTCATCTCATCGGTCACCATGCATGGGATTTTCTCAAGAGAACCAACTTCTAAATTCGGATTGGAGGAGGAGAATAGTTCTTTGTAGTACCTCTCCATCACGTGTCCAATGTCATCTTGGTCAGTCAACCAAGCTCCATTCCCATCTCTTATTCCTCGGATCAAATTCTTCCTAAGTCTCTTTGTAGCCTTACTGTGGAAGAAAGCTGTATTATTGTCCCCTTTACTTAGCCACAACACCCTAGATCTTTGACACCACATCCTTGCCTCCCGATCTTGCAACAAATTAATCTCCAATCTTAAGCTCCTAATCCGAGTATTGTCCCCACTCATCATAGCCACTCTCTCGGCCAAGGCTAGTTGACCCTTCTTAATATCTAACTCCCTCCTCACGTGCCCAAATTTGTGCTTGTTCCACCAAGTTAATTCTTTCTCACATTTAGCCACTTTTTTCATAATGGCTAGACTAGGATTTAGCACCCTCGTACTATTCCACACTTCCTCTACCGTTTCACCAAAAGATGGATCCGATAACCACATTTCTTCAAATCTGAAACACCTCTTCCTCCTAGGTTCAAGCAATCCCGACAAATTAATCAATAGCGGGGAATGATCCGATGACATACAACTAAGGTGGTGTATCCTAGTTCTTGGAAATTTTTGGAACCAAGAGTTTGTAGCCATGCATCGATCCAATCTTATTCTTATGGAATGCCCATCAACAAAATGTTTTGCCCAAGTGAACTTCGGACCCACATATCCCAAGTCCATAAAACTACATTCATCGATCACATCTCGGAATAATTGCATTTGATTATGATCTCTAGGCGCACCACCCCACTTTTCCTCTTGTCGAACAATTTCATTAAAATCTCCACCACAAATCCAAGGAATGCTCAATCTGGAATTTAAGCTACTCAGTTTACTCCAAGCTTCACTCCTCCGGTAGGTTTCGAGCTCTCCATAAAAACCAGTGAATTGCCATGCATCCTCAGTGTTCCCGTTGATGATCGTATCAATAAAATACCTGTGGGAATCAACAACCTCAATATTAATAGAATTTTTCCAAAATAATACTAATCCACCACCTCGATTCAATCTTGGGACCACCCACTTCTGGTCAAAATTAATCTTGCTCAAAATTCGATTTAGCCTTGCTTTGTCTGTCCATGTTTCGGCTATAAACACGACAGAGGGATCTTTTGCCTGTATCAATCTAACAAGCTCATTCTCTGTACGTAGGTTCCTAAGCCCACGACAGTTCCATAATAAGAGACTCATTTCTTCTGGCAGGGCTGGTAACCAGCCTCTGCCAATATCTTTTTAGTTGCACCTTCCTGAGAAACCCTTCTTTTTTTTGGTAACTCAGAATGGTTAGTCGTATTTTCTATACTTCTTTTTCCTCCCACTGTTTTGGCCATACTCACATCTGATGCCACTCCTATTCTCGTGAACCTTTTCCAAGTACCTTCAGCATGCATGTGATTGACAAGGGAGCTTGGAAACTCAGCTGGTGGCATGCGTGTTGATGGGGACGCTTGAGCCGCATGGACTGTTGGGCCTAGCATGTTAGCTGCATGGGCGGCACCTGTTGCTCATAAATGCAAGGTTGACTCACCACATTTTCCTTTTCTATGTTAACTCCAAGACCGGGTGGCACTGTGGGGATTCTATCATATTTCTTTATTTCCTTATCAATCTCCCTAATGTCCTCCTCAAAAGCTTCATCTGACACCTTTTTCTTTATTGGTTTGGGTTGGTGTAGCATCACATCTTCCGTGATTCCCTCATCCAATGCCAGCCTTGTCTTTTGTGAATTCACCTCCTTAAAGACCGATTCCATGTTCCCTTCTACGTGAGTTGATCTTGGATATTTGTTTCTGTGTGGAACGTAGGTCTGAGGGGAAGTGGGGTGTTATTTTTTCAGAGGTCAAGGAAGTGGGCTTAAAGCCCAGTGGCCAGCCAACTTCTACTAAAGAGCCAGCTCCTGCTAGAGAGAACAGGCCCATAATTAAACCTGCTTGGAAACCTCGTGGCAGCTTCATGGGCCATATTAGGTCTATTCAAAAGCCTAAAGCCCAGCAGCCAGCCTCTTCTTTACAACACAATCACGTGAGAAGTCCTTCAGTAGTGTTTCCATATGTGCCGAGTGTCTCATCTCTTTCCCAAGCTGACCCCAAGTCTCATATCCCTGCTGAGGTGGTGCCGGTGAACATGGTGGTGATTTCTTCCGATGCTGATGAGGTTGCATGCTCCAATATTGGCAAATCTGAGTCTGCAATCCAAAACCCAAAGGTTAGTTTTGATTTTCTGGAACCACAAGTTCTAAATCCAGCTCCCACCCTCTTTCGGAACCAGTTCTGGTCAACGAGGTGTGTAATTATGAGAAACCTGAGAACCCACATGCTGATTTACTCTCCACTCCACAAATATCAACTCCCTCTTGCACCGATATGGTGGTTTCGGAGTCTAATTCCAATGTCGATAGTGCACTGGTACAACAACAGATCAAGCAACTTTTATTTGATAATGTTGTGGACTCGAATAAATTAAAGGGCTTCTCGGACAAGTGGGTTTTAGAACTTGGTGATGGGAAGAGAGTGGTGGTGCCGATGGAGATCGAGAGACAGCCTTCAGGCTTTTTTAAGGGCTCTGTTTTGGACGAGCTTAATGCCATGGATTATTCAGGAAATTCTTCGAGGCCTTTAGAGGTACAATCTGAGTGGGTTGGGGTGGTGGTGGAGGATGTAGATTCTGAGAGTTGGTCTGAAGAAGGTGGTGAGATGGTTGAATTTGATCGACGAGGTTTGGATATTTCAGAACCCTTAAATGTGACTCCATTAGCTATATCAAAGTCTATTGAGACCCAAGAAGTCAATAACCTATTTGCCTTTTTGGAAGATGGTCAGTCTAGAAATCATTCTAGTATGTCACCATGGTTTCAGAGCAAGTTTTAGGATTTTGGCTCTTTTTTGGGGACTCCAGTTAAAGGTTTGGAAGAACTTGCATCTAATTTACTCTTGGTTGTTAGGAGAAAATTAGACAAAGGGCTGCAGCGAATGCTTGAGTGAAAAAACAAAGGGTGGAGGTAAGGGTTTAAGGGAGTTGAGGAGCTTGGTGAGCTCTATTAATTATGATTCTGCATCTGGTAAAGCAAGAGATTCCAACAGGGAAAGGGCTGTGATTGTGTCCCAATGAATTTGAAGATAATTTCTTGAAATGTTAGGAGGCTAAATGAAAAGGATAAAAGACTCCAAATTAGGCATCTTATTAGAATTTGGAGAGCTAATGTCATTTGCTTGCAGGAGACTAAGATGGAGCTTATCACTAGGGGATTTATTAAAAGTATTTGGGGTTGTCAACATGTTGATTGGGTATACTTGAGCTTAATAGGCGCATCAGGTGGGATTTTGGTCATGTGGGATAGGAGGGTGGTGGAGAAGTTAGAAGAAGCTGTGGGTGATTTTTTGGTGTCTTGTAGATTTAGGAATGTGGGAGATAATTTTGAATGGGCATTCACTGGTGTGTATGGTCTGAATGTAGATAGGGAGAAGAGGCTAATGTGGGAGGAGATAGTGGGTCTTTATAGTTGGAGGAATATGCCTTGTTGTGTGGGTGGCGATTTCAATGCAATTCAATTTCCTTCCGAACGTTTGGGGGCAGAGAACTTCACTCAGGGTATGTATAATTTTTCTGATTTCATCTCTTTTAATGGGTTAATGGATATCCCTTTGGAGGGTGGTAGTTACACTTGGTCGAACTCTCTGTCTGGCTCTAGGATAGATCGCTTCCTATTTTCTTCAGAATGGGAGGAACATTATCCAAACATTCATAAAAAAAGGTTGGTTAGAGTTCTATCAGACCACTTCCCCATTTCTTTGGAGGGTGGGGATATTCATAAGGGATGTAGGCCTTTTCGTTTTGAGAACATGTGGCTTCAAGTGGTTGATTTTGTGGAGAAGGTGAAAAATTGGTGGGACTCTTATCATTTTTATGGAACTCCAAGTTATAGGTTAGTCATGAAATTGAAAGCTTTAAAGGGAGACTTAAAAAAGTGGAATGAAACCGAGTTTGGAAATGTAACCGTTAAGAGAATTAAACTATGGAATGATTTGAATGCCCTAGATTCTAAAGAGGAGAGGGTGTCTCTTTTTGTTGATGAGAAGCGCGATAAAGAGAGAATTCGCTTGGAGATTGAGAGGATTGCTTTATTGGAGGATATTAGCTGGAGACAAAAATCGAGGGTGCTATGGTTAAGGGAGGGGGACAGCAAACGAAATTCTTTCACCAGATGGCTAATTCTAATAGGAGTAACAGTATTGACAGTTTAAATATTGGTGGAGTGTTGACATTAGATTAGGAAGTTATTGAAGAGGATACTGTTCGGTTCTATAAAAGTCTTTACTCAGAAGATAAGCACATTCATCCTCATCCAGATATGCTGAATTTTTCGAGGATTTTTGAGGATAAGGCTGGCTGGTTGGAAAGACCTTTTGAGGAAGCTGAGATTTTTGGAGTGGACATGGATTTTAATGGTGATAAAGCTCCTGGACCTGATGGATTCCCTATGGTGTTTTTTCAAACTTGTTGGGCCATTATCAAAACTGATCTTTTGGAGGTTTTTCAATATTTTTTTGACAATGCTTAGTTTGAGAAAAGTTTGAATGCTACTTTCATCTTCTTAATTCCTAAAAAATCTGATGTAGCGGAGGTAAGGGATTTTCGGCCTATTAGTTTAATTGGAGGGGTGTACAAAATCATTGCTAAAGTTTTAGCTAACAGGTTGAAAATGGTGCTCGGGGATATTGTTCACGAATCTCGAAATGTTTTTGTCAAAGGAAGACAAATTTTAGATTCTGTTCTAATAGCCAATGAATGCTTGGATAGTAGGCTGAAATCAGGAGTTCCTAGGGTGTTGTGTAAGCTGGATGTAGAGAAGGCATATAATCATGTGAATTGGGACTCTCTCATTTATATGTTGGATCGTTGTGGTTTTCATGAAAAATGGAGAAGATGGGTTTTCTTTTGCATCTCTACTGTTAAATTCTCCATTCTCATTAATGGAACTCCGTGTGGTTTCTTTGAAAACTTTAGAGGTATAAGACAAGGTGATCCTTTATCCCCTTTATTGTTTGTCATTGTTATGAATGCTTTTAGTAAAATGTTGGATAAGGCAGTGAGGGATGGGCTCATGTTTGGTATTAGGGTGGGTCCCACAGGAAACTCTTTGCAGGTGACCCATCTTCTCTTCGCTGATGATACCCTGGTCTTATGTGATGCTGATCTTGGTCAGATTCTGTTTCTTCGGTTGGTGCTGTTTTGGTTTGAAGTAGTTTCTGGGTTGAAAATTAATATGGGTAAGTTTGAATTGGTCCCTGTGGGTGTGGTTCCAAATATAGCACATATGGTGGATGTGCTAGGGTACAAGCAAGGCTCCTTTCCAATGAAATATTTAGGTCTTCCATTGGGTGCTAATGTCAAAGATAGATCTATTTGGAATCCAATTATTGAGAAGGTGGAGAGGAGGTTAGTAGGTTGGAAACGACTGCATCTCTCAAAAGGAGGTAAAGTTACTCTTATTAATAGTACTTTGTCCAATCTTCCAACTTATTTTCTCTCTTTTTCCTATCCTGGTGGAGGTTGCAAACCGTATTGAGCAACTTCAATGAAATTTTCTCTGGAGTGGTATGGGGGATGTTAAAAAAACTCACCTAGTGAAATGGGCCACGGTTTGCACTCTTTTTCATTCTGGAGGTTGAGCTATTAGAAGTTTGAGAAGTTTTAATAAAGTCTTGTTTGGAAAATGGTTATGGAGATTTGGGAATGAGCGACAGGCCTTGTGGAGGAGAGTGATAGGGGCAAAATATGGTTGTGAAGGGGGAGGTTGGTGCTCTCTTCCCGTTATTGGCCCTCATGGAGTGAGTTTGTGGAAGTCTATTAGTCGTGGTTGGCCATCTTTTGTTCGTCACATCCAATTTGAGGTTGGGGTTGGGTTTACTGTTAGATTTTGGCAGGATATTTGGTGTGGGGGCACTTCTTTATGTGTGCTCTATCAAAAACTTTTTTCTTTAAGTCAAAATAAGGAGGCCTATGTGTCTGATTTGATGAAGTTCCCAAATGGTGTTCTTTTTTGGGATCTAACTTTTAGAAGATACAGCGAAGATTGGGAATTGAAATCCTTCTATAGTTTAATGTCTAGAATTTATGGAGCTTCTTTGAAAGGAGTTGGGGACGATAAGATGTGTTGGAAACCTGCTATGGGAAGAGGTTTTGCTGTTCGTTCTTATTACCAGGTGCTGACAAAAAGTTTCGATCAGTCTTTCCCTTGGAAGACTGTTTGGAAGTCTAAAGTCCCCTCTAGAGTTGCTTTTTTGTGTGGACTGTAGCTTTGGGGAATATTTTGACTATTGATAATCTTAGGAAATGACAAATTTTGATTTTGGATTGGTGTTGTATGTGTAAAAGAAATGGGAAATCAGTTGACCACCTCCTCATCCATTGCTCTATTGCTTTTGATTTATGGTCTATGGTGTTTACTCTGTTTGGCATTCATTGGGTTATGCCGAAAACAGTGGTGGAGCTGTTGGCAAGGAAAGTTTGGGAGGCATCGAAATTCTATTATTTGGATGGCTGTGCCCCATTGTTTGATGTGGTGCATTTGAAGGGAGAGAAATAACCAGCATTTTGAGAATTTAGAGAGATCAGTTTCAGATCTTAAACTCTTCTTCCTTAAGACTCTTTTGGATTGGGTTATAGTGTTAGGCTTTCGTTCTTTTTCTCCAGTCCATGATTTCATGGACTTTTGTATTTTATGCACTTGATTTGTTTTTGTCCTTGATGTATACTTCCTGTATACTTAGGTGACACCCCTCTTCTTTTTAATATATTTTTATTACTTATCAAAAAAAAAAAAAAATCTAGTAACAGTATATACAGTTGCGAACACATGACAATAAATATTGACCATAACAATAATTGGGCTTTAACAGTGAAAATTTTTGTTTGATTTTGTTAACTCTCTTATGGATCAGCACATCGAGTGTCTAGTGATGCAGGTGGCAAAAGGTTGGTCTTGTTTTATTTTAGTTGTATTTTCTTTAAGTAATCAAGGGTCTTTTTGGAGCTTTACGGTTTTCCAAAATGGCTTGTAGTTTCAACCCATAGTTATTTTATTGGGCTTCTTTTTTTCTTTGATTTTTAATAGTTAAAAAAAGATAAATGTGCAACTATTATGGTGTTGCAGTTTGTTTGATGCAATTCTTCCCTAAGCAATGTCAAGGACCCTAGGTGTAATGCCTACAAAAACTAGGTGCAATGTCACTTATCCCAAAAAAATGTGCAATGTCTAGATTTATATTTTTTTACTTCTTTCTCTTTAATTTCCAGCAACTTGAAATCTTGCAACTAAATCATAATTCCACACACTGAGAACCCTAAAAAGAATAGGATAAAAACCCTTGTACAATCTACAAACCAATATCTGCATTGCTGAGTTATTTCTAACAGCCAACCAGATCTGCTTTTCTTCCTTTTTCTCACCTGTTTTGACTGTTGAACTCCAAAATATACCCAGCTTGTTACTACCTGATTGAATCTTAATCAACCTATTTCTCTAGCATTACCAACCACAAATCCCTAATCCCTAATCCCAACATCCCCAACTCCCTCAAATACATGCTGCAAAAGTGAATATGAATGAGAATAAAAATTAAAAACCAGTTACTAATACATAATACCACAACAATCAAAAACAAATCAAACATAAGATCCCTACCAAATACTAACATAATTTATCAATGATTCAAGTGTGCAGGCTTCAAAAGTGAAAAATATACATCAAATAGAAGAAAGGAAATATAAAACATCTTATTAAACATATGCAACTAATAGCAAAATAAAACAGCAAATGTCCATATGTGAATTTAAAATGTAAGTCTATCGCAATATTTTTCAAAAGAAGAACATGTCAATCTCTGGCTCTTTGAAGTATAGATAATTTTTTTTTTTTGAAAGGTAATAAAAGCTTTATTGATAAGAGAAGTACAATGAGTTTGCGATGGTAAACTCACTGCAAAAATCTTTGATGTATACTTTTATCATGGTCACATTAAGACAGTATCTGTGGTGGTTAAGGTGAGCATAGGCCAGCAATGCAAGTACATCTACTAGTCAACTTCTCAAACGCTACTAATACTTCAAGCCCTTTTAAGTTTCAGGGATGAGAAAACACAATCAACTAAATGATGATGCGTTCCTTCATCACCCAAAACCAGACCAAGGAAATATGAGCTGACTGAGACATTTTTAGTCATGGATATCCAACACAAGGAGACTACGAAGAACAATGGAAGAAGTAATCTTACCACCTAAAAGTCATGTTTACCAAAAATAATGCAAATTTCTTAGACGCGATCTTTTAGACCATTGAACTTCAAAATTCTAACCCATAAGGATTATTTCTGCGTTGTAAACTAAAATACTTGAAGCTCTAGCCTTTAATATCACATTCACGAGTACCACAACAGATTTCAGCATCAACATTGACATCTACGCTTCAATGGATTAGAAATAATGTAAACCAAATGAGAACAACTAGAAAACTAAAGAGTATGTCATATTCATAATACTATAAGCAAACAGACCTTCCAGTTAGCATGTCCCAAAACTGCTCTTAAGAGACTCTTTCATGAGATTTAAAATTTCACGAATGTCACCCTGCCCAAAAATGAAGAAAGTGAATATGTACAAGTACACATGTTGGTACACATCCCATAACTGAAACTCATTACATAGAAAAACACACCATGTAAGCATTAAAGTAAATTGCATTCTCAATTTCTTGAAGAAAGATTTGATGTGTGGCCAATCCAAGAATACATCCTGACTCATACAAAAGTCAAAACCCAAACTCACATGAAATTTAAATGTTCCGCAACTCAACCCCAGCTTCATTAAGTTGATAAGTACCTAGTGTTTTGTTATTCTCAAGAAGTGAATAGTATAAAAATTAAATTACCCTAACACAAGACATTTCGTTAATATGATGTTTCTAATCATTATAACTAATTTTTCCTAGCATATATACTACTCATAACACTTGGAATGGTTTCTTGGAATGGTTTCTTAGGAGCTGTGGCCAAAGAAGTATCAATGCTGGTAATGGAAGCAATCAAAGAGATAGTGTTTGGAAAGACCAAAAGGCTATAACTGACAAAATATGTCACAATGTTAACAAAGGTCCACTACAATAATTCTAGAATGTAACTACCAAAATTAAAAGATTAATTAGCTAACTGTTGAGATTGCAGTGCCATTGTATAAGCTGTAAATGCATCCTAGGTGGAAATTTCAACCCTTCACCTTTAAAATGAGCGCATCTTGCTAACAAATTCTATCTTACACAAGAATAAAACATACTATGGTGGCTGCCTTTTAATGGAAAATCAACAATTTATGAGTGCTTACATGCACATTTTTACCAAACAAAAAAATGTTTATTGCACATGTCACGTAAATTAAACAGTCAACTAAAATTGACAAAACATACTAACATCTTGAGTAATGCAAATGTTTTCTCCTTAGCTCCTCTATTTAAAAGACCATAAAGAAGCAAGCATGGAGAATCAAAAGGAATTTGTTTCCACTGACACGCAATCAAAGTAAAATGCACTTACACTGATGGCATTCTTTTAAATAACCTAAGATCCCCCACATCTTGAGGTATGCATGTGTTTATTAAATCCTGGAAGAAGAATAGGTGACATAAAAACACTTTCATGATAAAAGCATGTACATGTTTGTAAATGGACTATTATAGAAGGCATTGCCTAATTGCTTAGAAAAAAGGATAATGAAAATAAAGTATGAGAACACAGTCTAAGAGGATACATGTTCTGGCACTCACATATGAAATTATGTTTCCAAGGAGCACCAAAGCAGCATCTACCTGCATGGAAATTAAAATGAACATTAAATTGGCAGCTCAAACAAACAATTAGAAAAACTTGCAGGCTATGTTAGTAGATTTCCCAACAATTAGATCTTCTAGGCTGTGTTTATTTCATACTATCAACAAACCATAGAAAGGTTGTCTATCATCATAACTATAATTCAGTAAGGCACTTTAAAAAAAAAAACTATTATTCAGTAAGGCATAACTGACTTATAAAAATAAAAGTACACAAACAAACAGACAAAAAGGAAGAGTAAAGCTGGGTGAAAATTTAAGGTGCTCAAAGAAAAATAAAAGAACTTGAACCCTTAATATACTGAGACTATCAAAGAAGATTGACACTACCAAAGAAGATTGTACCAACAGAACTTACAACTGTAGTTGAACATTGGTAACTCCATATTACTTGCCAACTACAGTCAAACTGCAAAATTTTCTCAAAAGTATGAGTTAGTTTTAAGTTTTAAGTATAAGGATAACAATATTAATTAGAGCAATACAGAAGACATATTTGATCATTAATAGGATTTTATAATTTTGTGATACGTAAAAAGTTTTCTTGCAAAAAAAGAGGAACTCAACCATACAAATCTGAAAGATTATTACATGATTAGGGAGAAGGCTTAACTTATAGAAAAATGCTCTCACTTTCCAGCATCACTCTTATCCTTAGCACTAACAAGATCTATAGATATCGGGTTGATCTGAATAAACGGTCCATCTGACTTGGAGACAGTATTAACATTGCTCTTACAATGATTCTCCTCCACCACAAACTCCTCTCCATGTTAGCAAATAATAATACCACAAAATGCAAATACACAATTTCCTACACCCCCCCCCTCCCCCCAAAAAAAAAAAGAAAAAGAAAAAAGAAAACTCAGTGGCATCATTATCATATGCTGAAATTACAATTAAGTGGAAATAAAAGTAATAGACTTGAACACAATTTAAAGTTCCATAGTCACTCACAATATCTTAAGCAAAGTCCCAAAGAAAAATGTTAGGGTTTAGCACACCCACAAAGAGATCAAAAAAAGTGAAGACAAAAAATTAATTGTCAAAATTGTTATAGAATGAGTGAGAAGGTAAAAAAAAAAAAAACCTCTATATTTCACACATAAGATACCAACCCTCTAGCAATATACAGTTACATAAAGTATTTGGGTAATAAATTTAAAACCCTAGTTTCCATAAAGTAACAAACATAAAGATGTTTGCAGCCTCCAATTCCATTCTCAAACAATCCAACCAATCCATAAAAGGTTCAAAATAAACCATAAATTAATACCCAAGAATAACAAAGCACACATTAGGGTTTTTAGTATTTAATTGCTCACCAATTCAAAAGCCACCGAATAGTTATAACAACTTGTTATACAAAAATCCAATCAAAATAACACATGAAAATAGTACAAAAGCGTTCGAATTCATCTCGAAAACAAAACCCAGATAGGAAAACCCAAATCAACTGCGAGAGAGAGAGAAAGAGAATGAACGATCAAAAGCCACCGAATAGTTATAACAACTTGTTATACAAAAAAAAAAATCAATCAAAATGACACATGAGAATAGTACAAAAGCGTTCAAATTCATCCCCAAAACAAAACCCAGATAGGAAAACCCAAATCAACTGAGAGAGAGAGAGAGAGAGAGAGAGAGAAATTGATCTTACCTGGGAGAGAGAGAACGAACGATCTTACCAAGGAGAGAGATAGAACCTGCCGAGTAGAAAGAGAGAAATCCGTGGTGTGGCCGGGACAGGTGAGAAGGGAGAGCGGAGAGAATGTGTAAAGAGAGACCTCTGGGATTTGTGGAGAGAGAGAGAGAGCCGTTGGGGTTTTTACAAAACTGATACGTGGAGAGAGGATGAGAGAGCCGTAGGAATGTGTGCATTTAAATACATAAATTTTGATTTTGTTTTACAAAACTGCTATTGTATTTGGTTGTTTTTATTTCTTTTAGGGTAAATTTCATTAACTACCCTTGAGGTTTGAAGAAATGCCAAGCAGATCCACAATTTCTCAAAACTAACCAATTTGGTCCCAAGTACAACTTAATCTCTAAACAGACTTAACGGACGTTATATTTTAACTCTCCCTTCTCTCTCTTCTCCTCTCTGACCCAAACTTGTCTTCTCTCTTCTCACTCTATCTCAAACGTTTCTTCTCTCTTCTCTCTCAAATCACCACTATAACCATCGAGACATAATCGGCAAGATCTACAGTAGAAGGTTGCGGAATGGGCTTTTTCTTCTTGATTTTTTTTTTTTCGGTATGCCATTCCGTGAGCAAGGAGTGCCACGCACGAGCTACCTCTGACTCACCGATCCGGTCGGTGTTGCCACTTTTTGCTAGGGATGTGGGCACAGGTAGGTGATCTGACTTTCTTTAGCAGCTTCAGCGAAGTTCGAATCTCAGCGGTGAATCTTGGTTGTAAGGTTTGATTTGGTATTTTCTGTGGGTTAGATTTATTTATTTTTTTGAATTGGTGGTGGTGGTTTTTTGTTTGTGGGTCTCATTGATTATGGGTTTGGGTTTGAGAAGAGGTGGGTTTTGTTGAATTTCTGGTGTTTCTAGGGTGGGGTTTGTGAACCTTGAGTTTGGGTTTGTGGGTATTTTCTGTGTATGTGAACCATGGTTTGTGGGTATTTTCTATGTATGTGAACCGTGGTGCGTGAGTTTAGTGGTTTGGGTGGCTAAAATTGGTTTGCTTTGGCCGTGGGTTTTTGAATTGGTTTGATTTGGGTGGCTGTGATTGTAAATCTGTGGTGGTTGGGCTCTTATTTATGGTTTTAGTTTATGGTGGTGGGCTTTGTGACGATGGTGGTGAGCTAGTGGTTTTGGTCTCAACGAGTGGATTTGTGGGTTGTGGTGGTTTTTTTTTTTCTTTTGGGGGCGATTTGAGTTCGGACTTGTGGGTTGTGTTGTGAATTGGCGGCATATGTGGGTTGTGGACTTGTGGTGTTGTGGTTTGGTGGTTGGTTGTCTTGCCGTCTAAGTTTTGGTGGTGGTCATGATGGTGGTTTGAGATAGAGTGAGAAGAGAGAAGAGAAGTTTGGGTTAGAGAGGAGAAGAGAGAGAAGGGAGAGTTAAAAAATAACGTCTGTTAAGTCTGTTTAGAGATTAAGTTGTACTTGGGACCAAATTAGTTAGTTTTGAGAAGTTGTGGACATGCTTGACATTTCTCCAAACCTCAGGGGTAGTTAGTGAAATTTACCCTTTTTTTTTATTCCGCATCCAAGTTTTACACAATTACTCACTTCTTCTTTTTTTCATATATCATAATTCAGATTACTATGGAGTTGTTTGGATTTATGGTTTTCAATAATTTATCACTATTTCTATTGCTCATCATTCAAAATATGTGGGTCCCACGCATGTAATGTTTGTTTGGCTTTGTTTTCATTTTTTGTTTTCATCACTCATATTTCACATTTTTGAGTTATGAGTTAGTGAATTCAGAAAAACAAAAAAAGTTGTTTTCAAATTATAAAACTGAGTTACGACGGCATGATGGTAATTTCCCTCACAAGTTGGGCCCCATGGTTAGTGTGTTGTCCCATCACACCAACACATCACACCAACGACTTTATTTTTTAGTTCAGACCATTACTTCACTTTCCTTCACTCATTCCTTTACCCATTACACATTTCTTCAACTCCCAAGCTCCACGAAAAACACTCCATACCCACTGCTCCCTCCCAATTCAACATAGTAATCAACATACAAATTTTGTCATATTCTTACCCATTTATTTCAATAGCATCAACACCCATATTTCTAATTCCAATCTTTACCCAAATGTCACATCCCACATAAAATCCCAACCAAATACTTAATATTTGGAACCAACACCACATCTGAAAAAAAAAAAAAAAAAAAAAAAAAAAGAAGAAAAAAGAAGAAAAAACAAGTCGGTGCTCCTTTCCCAGGTTTCTACCTTATACATGCTCCTTTCCCAAGTCTTGATCAGCACCGCTGGGTCACGATGGAGGAGATCGGCACCGCTGCTGCACGTCGGAGGAGATCTTGCAAGCTGGGTCACGATGGGCACGAGGTACGCTCACTGGGTGATGGTGGAGATCGGTACTGCAGGCAAGGACGATGGAGGAAGGCTAGGTTCGGTGAAGGTTTTGGGAAAAGAAGTGGGCTGAAGGGAATAAATGAGGTGAAATTGGGTTTGGGGTGAATGTATACGCGGGTAGGCTAATTATGAGCAGACATGGTGCTTAGTCAGTGGGTCCCACAAAAAGGTAAAGTTTTTGAGTTATCAGAAGGAAGAAATAAGTGCAAAACATGCCACCGAAGGAAGTTGGGGAATTTTAAGTGATAAGTGATGAGTTATTGAGTGATGAGTGATGGGTTTTGAGTGATGAGTGAGGGGGTCTCTTACATCCAAACAAGGCCTATATTTCCAATTACAAAATTACCTAAGGGGGTGTGATGAATTAGCAGGGGCATGATGAGATTTATATACAAAATTATTTCACCAAAAAATGCCGAATTATAAAGAATGAAAATTATAACCTTTCAGGGAAAAAATGGGGGAAAATTAGATTTAATCTACTTGTGGTTAGGGCGGTTTTGTCACTTAACCCACCTATGGAGCCCTTTATTATGCAGCCTTAATCCACCTTACCCCATTCCATTTGTAAACCTCATTTACGAAATAAGCCAACTTTTAGAGCACTTTCTTAAGACACATTTTGAGGAAATTTTTTTGAAGAATAACTCGAGACAACAAATTTGGGCAATACATTATTGAAATCGCTTTATGTGATCAAAATAATGTGAAATCTAAAGTTTTAACCACCATTGTCCTCTCACATTGGTAAGTCTATGTTCTAGGCTTTAAAAGATTTTTGGAAAAAAAATATACTGATTTTTAGCACATTTTGATGTTGGTGAGTAGGAATTAAAGATTCACCTTGCACCATGTCTTCGTTATGTGACTTTTACTCAAGTTCTAGTCAGCATTTTTGTTCAAGAGAGAGATGTGCACTAAGGACCTCTTTGATACTATCTAACTTTGTGAGAAGGTTTTTTGGCTGTTGCTTTTACAATTGCTAGTCACAGACCCACGCGATACGAGGGAATAAATAATTATTTTGTAATTGTAATATACGCTCTGTTTGTTTTGACGTAAAATATTTGCAGGAAATTTTTTTCTCATTTTACGGTGTTTGTTTTGCAATAAAACATTTAGTCAAAAGTAAAATATTTTCAGTCAACCAAATCAACTCAAGCAAATTTGTGTAAAATATTTTACGCTTAAAATTTTAGTAAAACATTTTACAATTTCTCTCTAACTCTCACTTGACAACTCTCAGGCTATCTATTCTCTCCCTTTCCCGCTATCTTTTCTCTCCCTTTCAATTTTCTCTCCTTCTCAACCTAAACCTTCTCTCCCAAAACCTGGTGGCACCACCCACTGACCAGCGCAACCCAACAGCGGCGCCACCCACCGACTAGAGCCACTCACCGACTGGTGCTACCCACTAGTGGCGCCACCCATCAAAGACCACTGCCTCTTTTGTGGTGCCGATCGGTGATAAGGTCGGTAGTAGGGTGGGTCGTCATCAGATCTGAGTGCCGGTGTCCCTTTCGGTGGTGGGGTGGGTCGTCGGTGATGGGTTTTAGTGGGCTGGGTCATTGGTGTTGGGTTTTGGTGGGCTAGGTTTGGTGTTTTTAGGTTTGGTTTTGAGGTTGGTGGTCGTAACGACTGCTATAGTTGTGGTGGTTCGTGGGTTTTGATGGTGGCTGAATAGGAGTGGGTTTCATTGATCTTTGATTTTGGAATTTTTGTTTTCATTTGGGATTGTTGCTTCCTGTTGGTGGTTGTTGTTATGGTGGTGTGGCCGTGTGAGTGGTGGTGTGTAGTCATTAGATTTTGGTGGCAGCAGGGCGGTGGTGGCTTTTTTTTTTCCCAGGGGGTTAGTAGTGATGGGGTGCTTGTATTTGGAGGCAGGTGGCTGTTTACATTTTCAAAGGTCTAATCTTGCCAAACACTTAAATGTTTTCAATGAAAATATTTTACAGTAAAATATTTTACATGTAAAATATTTTACATCGAAACAAACAGAGCGATAATGTATAATTTGTTTTCTAAAATTTGTTGAACATAATTTGTTCTCCGTAAAAATTAAACAAATATTATTTGGTCAAATTAGGTCTACTTTTGTCACATTTTGTCCAATTAGGTCAACTTAAATCCACTTTGGTCCTATATTGGTCCATTTGGTCAATTTCGGTTCCCTTTAGTCCATTTTAGACTAATTGGGCCTTAAATTAATTGTTTTTGTAGGTTGCCTTTTCAAGTTTAGCTCAAAAATTCTTTTTTTTTTTCCCTTAAATTTTGGGTTGAAAAGTATGATATTTTATTATATTTGGGTTAAACTTTTTAGTTTTGAGTTAAAAAAAAATTAGAGATTATAAATTAGAAATATGAGTCATAAAAATGATAAATATTCAAAAGTCCACTTCGGTCCTATTCGGTCTATTTTGTCCTCTTTGGTCCACTTTGCTTTTATGTGGTCTACATTTTTCCTATTGGGTCCAATCGGTCCAAATTGGTCCTATTCTATTCACTTCAGTCCTATTTGGTCCACATTGGTCATATTCAGTCCATTTAGTCCACTTTGGTTTTATTTGGTCCATATTGATCCTATTCGTTCCATTATGTCCACTTCGGTCTACTATGATCCTATAATATATATTGTATAATTTGTTTTCTAAAATTTGTTGAACATAATTTGTTCTCCGTAAAAATTAAACAAATATTATTTGGTCAAATTATGTCTACTTTTGTCACATTTTTTCCAATTAGGTCAACTTAAATCCACTTTGGTCCTATATCAGTCCACTTGGTCAATTTCGGTTCCCTTTAGTCCATTTTAGACTAATTGGGCCTTAAATTAATTGTTTTTGTAGGTTGCCTTTTCAAGTTTAGCTCAAAAATTCTTTTTTTTTTCCTTAAGTTTTAGGTTGAAAAGTATGAAATTTTATTAAATTTGGGTTAAACTCTTTAATTTTGAGTTAAAAAAAAAAATTAGAGATTATAAATTAGAAATATGAGTCATAAAAATGATAAATATTCAAAAGTCCTATTCGGTCCACTTCGGTCGTATTTGGTCTATTTTGTCCTCTTTGGTCCACTTTGCTTTTATGTGGTCTACGTTTTTCCTATTGGGTCCAATTGGTCCAAATTGGTCCTATTCTATTCACTTCAGTCATATTTGGTCCACATTGGTCATATTCAGTCCACTTTGGTTTTATTAGGTCCATATTGATCCTATTCGTTCCATTATGTCCACTTCGGTCTACTATGATCCTATTCGGTCCAATTTGGTCTTATTCGGTCCTATTTGTTCCAATTCGGTCCATATTGATTCTATTCGTTCCATTATGTCCACTTCAGTCTACTATGATCCTATTCGGTCCAATTTGGTCTTATTTGGTCCTATTTGCTCCATATGTCCACTTTAGTCCTAATTTGTCAATTCATTCTTATTCGGTCCACCTTGTTCCCATTTTGTCATATTCCGTCCATTCGGTCCACTTCGTTTCATTTGGTCAATTTGTGTCAATTTCGGTCCATTTTTATGCACTTACATTTAAGGAAAAGATATGTTTGAGTTAAGAGTACCTGTTCTAAATCCAAATTTATTAAAAAAAATACATAGATCTCAAATTTGTAATATCTAAAATTTTAAGCATAATATTTATTGTTGCTTTTACATCCCTAAATTCTGAAACTTTAGAGTGTAAAATTGAAACCACCCCAAACTTTAAAATGTGAAATCCAAACACCCCTAAAATTTATTTAAAGAGTGAAATCCATATTCTGAAATGTTAGGGTGTAAAATCCAAATACCCCAAAACTTCAGAGGGGTAATTTGCAATTTACTCAAAAAATAATAGATATATTTTCAACAAAAAAGATTATATATATATATATATATGGATAAAGTTTAGCTACGAAAATTGGTTATAGCATTAGGCTACAACCTTGCTTAATATCTTTTTATTGAATTTGAATCTTGACAAATCCATCATTGGATTACATTTTCTTCTTATGTCCTTCATATTTACAAAATTATGTGTCAAAAATACTTATTATTCTAAAAAAAAAAAAAAAAAACTATGTCATCAATAAATTTTTTAAACTGCAAGTTTTTGTAGTTTAAAATATGCATAAATATAAGCTTATAAATCATACTAGCCTCTGAGCATGCGCTCATGCGCGTGCTCAGAAGCTCTTTTATTTTTTGGATAAATTTTAATAATTTACATCCATTATAACTTAGAATTATTACATTTTCGAATCACAAAAAAAAAAAACCTAGGGATGTGATGAAAAAATTATTTCACCCACAAATGCATAATACTCATCAAATTTTCATCACAACCCTAGGGTTTTTTTTTTTTTTTTGTGATTCGAAAATGTAGTAATTCTAAATTATAATGGATGTAAATTATTAAAATTTACCCAAAAAATAGAAGAGCCTCTGAGCACATGCGTGAGCGCGTGCTTAGAGGCTAGTTTTAATAAAGAAGAAGAGATTTGGGAAAATAAAAATGTGAGATTAGAGTAATGAAATTTAAAAAAAATATTTGAAAAAAAAGGGGGACAGAATAAACAAATACATTGTGATGAAGTAAAAAAAAAAATGAATACCTAGGTTGAGTTTTGTAGATTGGAGAAATTTTAAAACTAACAAAAAAGTGATCCTATTTTGTAGGGAGTTAGAGAGTAGAAGTAGGAATTTAAATCAACGCAAAAGTAGGAGTTATTAGAAGCTGGAAGGCATTTCAACGTAGAAGTAGGAATTTATTATTTTTGTCAATTTACTATTTTAACCCAATTTTTAAGTTTTAGGTAGGGGTACTTTTGACAGTAAAAAAAGCAATAACTAACTTTCTTTTGCCAATTTACTATTTAACCCCATTTTTAAGTTGTTGGTTACCCATTTTTAAGTTGTTGGTTAATTAATTTAGGAGTATTTTTGACAGAAAAAAAAGCAATAACTAACTTTTTGAATCCTCTTAATATATACAGACTAGCTTCTGAGCACGCGCTCTTCTATTTTTTGGGTAAAAAAAAAAAAATGAATACGTGGGGTGAGTTTTGTAGATTGGAGTTTTAAAACTAACAAAAGAGTGATCCTATTTTGTAGGGAGTTAGTGAGTAGAAGTAGGAATTTAAATCAACGTAAAAGTAGGAGTTTATTAGAAGCAGGAGGACATTTCAATGTAGAACTAAGAATTTATTATTTTTGTCAATTTACTATTTTTATCCCATTTTTAAGTTTTAGGTAGGGGTATTTTTGACAGTAAAAAAAGTAATAACTAACTTTCTTTTGCCAATTTACTATTTTAACCCCATTTTTAAGTTGTTGGTTAATTAATTTAGGGGTATTTTTGACAGGAAAAAAAGCAATAACTAACTTTCTGAATCCTCTTAATATATACAGATAGATAGTAAATAATATCCGATTAACATAAAATTTTACATGTATATTAAGAGGCTGAGCATAAAAAACATGCAATTCAACGGATAAATTTCAAAATATAATAATGTTTATTTTATTAAGTAAGGTTGTAGCTAAAATAATGTTTATTTTAGCTAAATTTTGTGATATATATATATGTTAAAATTTATTTATTTTATATTTATTTCATTGTTATTTAAAAAAAATTATCTTCTATAAAAGTTAAATATAATTATTTATTATTATTATCTTATTTGTCGTGACATGTTTTATCCAAACCAAATCCTTCTTTATCCAGCGCCCCCCCCCCCAAAAAAATTCTAAAATCACTATCTACTTTTCTCGTTGGTTTCTCGGCAACCAAACAGATCCTGAAATTCACCATTAAACAAGATTATCGACAAAACCACCATAAGGATTGTTTTGGATTCTGCAACGGTGCATTGCGACCTGACTCACCTTGTTGGTCGAGACTGGGAACGTTAGGATTTGACGGTAGCTTTTTGTAGTCTCACTTTCAGTCTCAGAGTTACAGAGCTTCTGTCGGGGAAAAATCGGATTTTATTAAAAAATAACTATAAAACCCAATCTATATTATTAGTTAGGCAACGTTTCAAACATATTTGGTTTCTAACAATTCGAGTTCTCTGCACTCGATTTTGCCCAGTGAATTTGCACTTGGAAATCGAGTGTCTGACACTCGATTTCCATACTCAATTGGAAATCGAGTGTCTCACACTCGATTTTCTTAGAGCAAAATCGAGTCCTTTGGACTCGATTTGTTAGAAATGAAATTTGTTTCAAACCTTGCCTAACTAATAATATAGTTTGGGTTTTATAGTTATTTTTTAATAATATCCGGAAAAATCCTAGTCCTCTCTTTATGACTATGTGTGAAATAAAATATATTACTACAAAGCAATAGCAATATTATGGAAACAAAAAATTTTAACAAGCATCACATAAACACAACCACACAAAAATATCAAATCTTATGTGGAAAACCCTCTGGTGTAGAGGGAAAAACCACGGGGCAGCTCTGAAAAATATCCACTATGAAATAGAGTTTACAACTATCAAGTTTGGGCTAAACTTGAGTCTACAATAAATTGGATATACAACAAATAAATCTCAAGGAGTAAATACAATCTCACCACAAAGCCAGTAGCAAAATCTTCCTCTAAATACTCCAACTCTCCATGGTTGTAGCACTTAAAAACTCCATGAGAACTCCACCAATTTATCTAATTTGTGTGTAACTTGAGCAAAGAAAAATGTCTCATTTTTCTTTTTCGCTCGCTCACACTCTCATTCTATTTTTCTCTATCTCTTCATTCAAACTGCACCTCTCAAGCTGAAGCTCTCTCTTTTTCTGTGTCTTGCTCTCTCTAGAACTCACACAAAATGGCCAAAATAGCTCTCTGTTTGCTTCAGCTTCCCACTCAAGGCCGAATGGCCTTTGCTTCTTTCTTTTCTTTTTCTTCAGTGTGTCCAACAGGCTTTGGATCACTTCTCGTTAAGAGAAGTCAAACTTCTCACAAGTCTGGGTCATTTCTCAATAAATGAGAAAGCTAGCTTTGAAGACTTTTGGAACAAGCTCATAAAAATGAGCTTTGACAAATATGTGTGATGGAATCCAAGAGTGTCACTTCTCGTTAAGAGAAGTCAAACTTCTCACAAGTCTTGGTCATTTCTCAATAAATGAGAAAGCTAGCTTTGAAGACTTTTGGAACAAGCTCATAAAAATGAGCTTTGACAAATATGTGTGATGGAATCCAAGGGTGTCACATGCACCCAACAGCTTCCTCTTTTTGGGTCTATATTTTTAGATTTAAGGCTAAAATGTAAAACCCGCCCTTTAAGTTTCTTCAAAATTCATTTCAGTTATCTAACTTTGCTTTTGTTCATTTCAGTCTTTTAAATTTTAGATTTATTCAATTAAGGTTTTTCCGTCAACTTTTGTTAAAATTTTTTGAAAAAAAAAATTGGAAAATAATTTTCAATCATTAATTGAAAATTTTAATTAAAAAAATTTGAAGAAAAATTTAACAAATTGGAAAATTAATCACAACATATAACAAAAGCTGATGAAAAAACCTTAATTGAATAAAATTGAAAGTCAGAGGACTGAAATAAACAAACGCAAATTTAGAGGATTGAAATGAATTTTGGTGAAACGTAAAGAGTGGATTTTGCATTTTAGCCTAAATTTAACATGCATTGATTTTTTTGTTACCGCTACATTTAAAACTAACACGAAAATCTTTGGTGACTGATAGAGATGGCTATGATCACCATCAACAACTTGAATGCTAGTTATTATGGCGACCTGGTCAGGAAGATACAACTATTGTCAAGGTCTCATTTTTCAAACTTCAAATTGTATTCTCTGGTTAATAATCAATTGCAGCTTATGTTGTCTACTTGCATTGTTCTGGGTTTTCAACATTTTAGTCTTCTTATTCTAGTAACTGGTACTGATATATAACTCTCTCTCTATTGGGTCAACCTTAATATGCACAATTTGTTGTCAATCCAATAGGCTTTTGAATGTAACATGGTTGGACCTATTTGGCTATTTCCATACCTAGGTTTGGGTTCACTTTTGGATGGCAAAGATGGATAAAGGCCCATTCATTCTAATAGAAAGCTTTACTAGAGATGTAACTGTGAGAGACCGCGCCCCCGGCCCTTTTTTTTTTGGTAGGTGGAGTACTTGGATATTACCACAATTTATAGTCTTGGGTACTAATAAGAGGATTTTTAGAGTTCTGGGCTTCCATGCGTTAGTGGGATGTATCGGTCAAAAGCTTGGACGTTTGGATTATTTATTGTTGCTTGGTTGTGTCATTCTTTGCTTCTCATCGGAGCTCAGGATCTGATTACCAACCCCGAAGAAGGTGAATTTGCTTTATTTTGTTGCTCTTTTGGATTTCATGATTCACAAGCTTCTTTTGTGCTTAATTTCTTCAGGGGATGCTTGTTTAGAGTTCTCACAATGGGCATGCACACGTTTTTCTGAAAATTTACTCATGAACTCTCTAATAAGTCATTTTATTGTAATTTCACATGTCAAATATTCACTTACTGAAGTCGGGAGTGGTTATTGTTGCATATAGTTGAGCTTTTGAGGTTATTTGATTCATTGATAGTCTATGCCTCAAAACTTGAGGCTGCTAACAACATTGATGCATATTTTTAAGATAACATTGGGCTCCTTTAATGCAGATACCCTGATACTAGAATTATGGAAACACAAGTACCATCAAAGATGTTGATGAAACAGTGATTAACATTTGTATTAATTTGCAGTGAGGGCTTTGAGGGCCATCAAGAGCAGTTTGATAGATCCTAATGGGAATCTGAGTGATTGGGATCGAGGAGACTCATGTACATCAAATTGGATAGCGGTTTTTTGCTACAATACAACATTAAACGATGGATATCTACATGTTCAACGATTGTATGATTTTAATCTTTTGTGATTTTTATTTCTATTAGAGAGCTTTTTTTTTTTATTTTTTATTTTATACAAGATAGAATTTCTACTCTAGCCTAATCTAAGGATATATGTGTGTGAAGCTCCCTCCTAGAGATTTGAACTTCGGCCTTTGCCCCCCACACCCCACAAGCATTTATACTTGTGGAGTGATCACCGCACCAAGGATGCGTGGTGATTGAGAGCTTTATTGACATGAATAATGTTGCATATTTTCTTTCACTTAGAACACTTTTTTCTTACTTTTTTTTCTTTTGTCCCCCTCACATGACGAGATGTATATTATTCCACTTTTATATTTACTCATTTATAGGTGCAGGGAACAAAGTTCCTCAATAATGTAGTTCATTTGAGATTAAAAGAAATTTATTAGGACTGGATCTATTATCCACATATCTCTCAATGTTCGCTAGCATCTCCTAATGAGTTTAAAATTTATCTTCGTGATCTTTTGATTTATTGATATATTATAATTTATTGCCTACAAACACATTGTTATGTAATGCCTATCATTATATTTGATTTAGACGCTAGTCACAAATTCACATATAAGACTATTAAGCTTTGAGAAAACTTGGCTATTAATTGTAGGCTTTTCTTATGAAGACTTAGCAATGGCACTTTAATAATATTGTTTTAGGCTGCTTCTCTACAGGGTACTACTACGTATGAATTTGTCAGGAACTTTATCACCAGAACTTGGCCGCTTATCAAATTCGAAAATATTGTAAGGCAAAGGATATCTGAAGGCTGATTTTTTGTGATACAAATATCTTTATCTGAATCACAGTTTTCGAAGACCTCTTATACTCAATATTCTAGAATCCCATGGTAGTATTGGTTACTTATCTTACTGATATATTTTTCTCTATCAACTCTGTTGAAGGGATTTTATGTGGAACAACATTAGTGGGAGTATACCAAAGGAGATAGGCAGTATTACCTCTTTGGAACTCTTGTAAGTTGAGCAACTTCTATCTTGAATAAGTTAGATGCTAGATATTTTTATTAGATGATTAATTATATACTTGTACTGTTAAGAAATGCTGATTTGCTTCTAGCTCGTGCCTTTAAAGTCGTTGAGTTTTAAATAGTATAGGAGATAATCCTTATGTCTAATTTACTTTGTATGTCAGCATTTTTCTGAATACTTGGTATTTTAATTTTGCAGTACATTTGCTTTGTGTCTAATTCTATATGTGCTATTCTGTGTTTCCAGGCTTCTGAATGGAAACCAATTAACAGGTCCCTTACCGGAACAGCTTGGTTATCTTCCAAACCTGGACAAAATACAAATTGACGAAAACCAAATATCAGGACCACTACCTAAATCATTTGCAAACTTGATAAAACGAAGCACTTGTGAGTGTTCCTGATGCTATACTGTCTAAAATCATTTCGACAATGACTAACCCTTTTACTTTTTCTTTTTTATGAGCAGTCATATGAACAATAATTTGATCAGTGGGCAAATCCCACCCGAGCTATCCAGATTACAGAGTCTTGTTCACTTGTAAGTATTTGGTCATATTCTTAAATTTCATATGAGTTATCTGTTAGGTGAGCGACCATCTTCAACTTGCAGCCTTCTTGATAATAACAACTTATCAGGATATCTTCCAGAAGACTTCTTCAAACTGACAAATTTACAGATACTGTATGGTTTTTGCTTTCCTAGAACATACATATATTTGTTTATACATAAATATATTTACATTTAAAATTTTTGCTTTTATTTTTTTGTTTTTTGCTTTTCATCTTTAACAAGGCTATAATTTTCTAAACTTTTCTCTTTCTACAATGTAAGATTACTCAAGTAATCTTTTTTCAAGTTTCTTAGTACTTCCATTTTCTTTGTTTTGCAGTCAATTGGATAACAATAACTTCAATGGGACTACAATTCCTGCTAATTATAGCAAAATGTCTAAATTGCTGAAGTTGTAAGTTCATATCATTATTGTATACTAGTAAGTTGTCCGTGTGATGCACGGATAATTTTTTGATATTTTATGTAAAACGGTTTTGGATAATATTATACATATATTATAAGAAAAAGTAAACTAAATTAGAGTAAAGAAATTAACATATTCATTTTGAGATATTAAAAATTAGTTTAGTAGTTTCACCGCATATTTGTAGCCTTCTCGACGTAAGATTAATTAAAAAAAAAAAAAAAATCATAAAACCAAAGATAAATGCAAAAGAGTAATAGGATCATGAAAATCAACTAATTTGTGTTGTGTTCACATATTTCATACCATGAAATGAAAGTATGCCCAACTCTCTCATCGTCTTCTACTCATCGATAGTATGACATTAAGACATGATGTGGGCAATTGTATATGTACTATGCATGTATCTTATAGATGATTTAAAATTAAACCATGGTAGAATATGGTTTTACATTGCACACCAAATATTCTCTCTACTTACATACCCAAAACAAAAACTATCCAACCAAATTACCCAAACCTAAATCAAATTTAAGTCTCTAATTTTAAAAAGAAAAAAAGAAAAAAAATTACCCGCAGGAGTTTCTACGTCTTGATGGTAGTGCAAGGCTTGTATAATAGAAGTGGTGACCCCTTATATTCCTGTTTCTCTCTCTTTCAAATGTTTTGTCAGTCTCAAGTCTTTTATTTTGGTAATATATAGTGAAATAATGTGTTTTATTTAACAATCCACAATATTTTTGTGTCTCTCTATCTCTCTTCAGGGCCTTATCTGGTTAGTTATAACTATTAGTCCTAAATTATTATTATTTTTTGCTTTTTTTAAAATACTAAAATGGTGGGTTTGCTAGCTTTGTCAGTCTCAAGTATTTTATTTTGGTAATATATAGTAAAACAGTACGTTTTATTTAACAATCCACCACATTTTTGTGTCTTTCTATTTCTCTTCAAGGCCTTATCCAGTTAGTTATTACTCCTCTTCCTTTTTTTTTTTTGCTTTAAAAAAAAATACTAAAATAGTGGGTATGCTAAAAGACATGAAGAATAGAGAAAGATGTGGTGTAAGCTTAGTCAATTAATAAGAGATTAATAAGATAACAGTAAAATAAGTTAATATGAAATTTTGGGTAACAGTAAAAAAAACTTAATGAAAGAAGTAAAAAAGAGGCTAAATACAAAATTAGAGTGCCACTTGGTAGAACCTCATGCACTCCCGCATGAGGTCTCTGCTTATATATATATATATATATATATATATTGATTTGTAACCAGGTACCAAAAGTAAAGGCGGAGCATGGTGCTAGCCTTGAAGAGTAAGGCTGAATTTTTGGTTTTTGTTTTGGGGGACTCAATGATTAAATAAGCTATTCCCCCCCCCCCCCCCCCCCAAAAATGAAAACCTGAAATAAAGAGGAAAATACTAGGAAAATAAGAAGTAATATAAGATATAGTGGTTTACATTTTGTTGGGAAAATACATAAATTATACCAACATTGTTTGAAAACGAATGCTTTTTTCATTGGTAAGTGACACTGACACGCACTCGGTCGGTCTTGAATCCATGACCTCACCTTTCATCCCATGTTATGGGAGAATAACGTGCCAGTTGAGCTATAGCTCATTGGCAATTGAAAAGGAATACAAATGAGAAGTTACTCAACTTAGAAGTGTTGTTGGTTTTAATCCAACTAAGGTGCCATAAGGTATTTCATTGCATTTTTCTGAAATTTCAAGGCCACTGGTACACTGAACAAGTTAGGATTTCCTTGATTAGTCCTTTACCATTTGATGTTCCATATCATTTTTATGTAGTCTGCTCAAGTTGTAAAGTGTCTAGATTATCTTAATCGGATATAACAAACCTTTCATGTTCTTAGATGCTTTGTACACTTGCAAGATGGCAATCAAGGAGTATGCACATTCACATGTCGCGTGATATTTCATGGCCAGATTGATAATATTTGTGTTTTGGTTGGATTTTCCAGGAGCCTTAGGAACTGCAGTTTGCAAGGACCAATTCCTGATTTTAGCCAAATACCAAACCTCCTTTATCTGTAAGTTACGTTATTATTTTTTCCCCTTGTTAGAATCATTTTACCATGATCAAGTATGGCTTTTAAATCAGAAATAAATAAATGCACCAGGTTGAATAAAATTTTATCTTTTCTTTATCATAACAACTCCACTAGCTACTTATACTTTCTTTATGTTTTACTTTATATAAATTTCAGAGACCTCAGTTCAAATCAGCTAAATGGAACCATACCTACAGATAGGTTTTCCGAAAATATCACGACTATGTAAGATTCTCCATCTTCTGAATGAGATGTCAACATTTTTTCTTTTTTCTTTTATTTTATTGTTATTTATTTATTATTTATTTTTATGTTTGAATTTTATATCCAGATATTGCAAAATATTTAGAGACATGTCTGTCAATTTTTTAAGATAATTTATACCAGCAATTCCCTTGACTTATGATATCAATTGTTTGAGCAATATTCTCAGCTTGTTATCCGACAACTGTCTTACTGGAGCAATTCCCTCGAACTTTTCGGTTTCGGGTCTTCATGATCTTCAAAAACTGTGAGTAGTGTCCCTTTGTTTTCCCTCCTTTTGTGTTTACTTTTATAATTCAATGTTATTGTAAATTATTTGTATAAATCTAAATTTGAGATTGCGCTTTTCTCAACCATTAAATTTTTAAATTTACTAGTTAATATCAGTAAATAAATTAAACTGTTAATAAAATATTTGGATTTTTATTTGGTAAACTATTCCCCATGGCAGGTCGATTGCAAACAATTTATTGAGTGGCTCTGTTCCATCCTTCATTTGGGAAAATAGGACTTTGAGTGGAATGGAGAACTTACAGTGTAAGACCTGAACGACAATGTTGCTATCCCTTGGTTAAAAGTGTCATCATCTTTTGGTATGGGTGTGTGTGAGTCCGTTCATGCTCTCAAGCATATTTTTCTTGTAATGGTGAAAATTTGAGATTTTGCCTTGTTCTGATTACAGAATGGCCTTTTGTAAAATTCGAAGGTGTAACCTCCCAGGTTGACTTTAATAAATTTACTCTCATACTAGATTTTCTAAGCTATTGCTTTTGGCTCTTTGTTATTTCAGGGAGTTGCAGAATAATAAGCTTTCAAATATTACATTTACGGGCACTGCTTATCTACCTCCAAATGTCACTGTCTGGTTTGCTTCTATACCTCCTTCCCAATTTTCGCTTCCTAATTAGTTTCGAATAGAACATGTGTATGCATCTTCAAAATGTGAAAACTTGTTCAAATATTTTGGATTTGATCTTTTTAATTTTAGTTTTGCAAGGAGTTACAGACATAGCACATTGATGTGATCAAGTCTAATTTTTAACTTTCAGGCTTCAAAGGAATCCCTTATGCTCGGACTCCAAGCTAGCCCAGTTTTGTGTATCTCAACACGAGGATAAAAATAACAGTCAGAGTTCAACAAATAACACTTCTGTTTGTCCGGCTCAAGCATGCCTACCCCCTTGCGAATATTCACTTACATCTCCAGTAGATTGTTTCTGTGCTTCTCCTTTGTTTGTTGAATATCAGTTGAAAAGCCCTGGATTCTCAGATTTTCCTCCGTACAGACATACGTTTGAGAAATTCCTGACATCTACTCTTAACTTGTTTCCTTATCAGCTGTACATTGATTCATTTGTATGGGAAAAAGGACCTCGACTGGGAATGCAATTGAAGTTTTTTCCTGCATATGATGCTGAAAACAGCACACATGTCTTTAATAGGAGTGAGATTCAGAGAATCTTTGATCTATTCACATCATGGAAAATTCATAATTTTGACATTTTTGGACCTTATGATATTATCAGCTTCTCTCTACTGGGCTTCTATAAAGATGGTTTGTCTCAAAACCCTTATCTGATATATTTTTGCAACAGAGCTTTCTTGAAGTTGGAACTAATGCTTATTTTGCCGTTGAATAATGTAGAAATTTCTTCTATAATTTATTTGACCTATACCATGAAGTCCTCTATACTTAAAGGACAATATTAGGCTCATGGCATTATTCTCTGTTATTATTTTTTGTTAAGTGGAGATCACCTTTTCTTTTTCTGCCAACAACATTGAAGAAAGGCTTGATCTACACAGTTTAATGATTTGATTTCACCATGGTAATGCTATGTTCTGTATAAACAGACAATTGCACCGCTGTGATTCAGCAAACAAGTGAATAACTGCTATGCTAAGTTCAAGTTGTTTTTTTATTTTTATTTTTTGGGCAATTAAGCTGTGTTCTACATTGATCAAGATGGCAGCTTCAACACCTCTCACTTATGACTTGACCCCAAGGATAGATGAACTATGACTCAATCACATCTTCCCTTCTTTCATGCAGTCATATGTGAGTTGAATATTGTTGAAAAGTTTTGATTTAGTTTGTGCTCATAGTTCTCACCAATGTCACAGCTGGTGCCCACTCTCCAAGTTCTGGTTTAAGCAAAGGTGCACTAGCTGGCCTAGTACTGGGGACCACTGCAGGTGCAGTTACATTGTCTACAGTTGTTATTCTACTGATAATGAGAATGCATGTGGGGAATTACCATTCACTTTCAAGAAGACATCATTGTGAGTATCTTATGTTTATGAAGTTAGGGTTTTCAGGTATATATGTCATGATTTTTTCTTTTGCTGTTATTGTTTGTGTTCTACATCCTGATTAGGCCTGTCAATTGGGCGCAGATACTAGTCCAATTATAAAGGCCTCAGCCTGGCTTGGTCAATATCTTAGCCCTATCTCAGCTAATGCTGTTGGGCAAACTTCAGCCAAGTTTAGACTGGCCTTTGATTGGAAGCATCATTTAGAGATGAATAACGATCAATAAAAAATACCATAAGACTTGGTATTTTGACGAATAACCATTCAGCAACTATTTTATTAATGTTGTTGACTTGTAAGATGCAATTTGTATTCGTAAGTATAAATAAAACGTTCGGATAATCAGTACATAAGTTTATCAGGTATTTTAAAACAAATGGCACTGCATCTTTTTGTGCAGCATCTATCACTATGTTTTCATTTTAACATTGGACCTATATGTAAAATGCAGCATCTACGTGCTCCATAAAAATTGTTGGGTTGAAGGATTTCACTTATAGAGAAATGGCCGTAGCTACAAACAACTTTGAAAAGTCCACACATGTTGGAGAAGGAGGGTATGGTAAGGTTTATAAAGGCATTCTAGCAGATGGTACAGTTGTGGCCATAAAACGTGCACAAGAGGGATCCTTACAGGGTGTGAAGGAGTTCTTGACAGAGATAGAATTTTTGTCAAGGTTACATCATAAAAACCTTGTGTCTTTGATTGGATATTGTGATGAAGAAGGTGAACAGGTACTTTTCTCATCTATATATGTGTTAGGATCAAGTTATACCTGGTGTAGCTTTAAATAATATTACACCACCTAAGAATTTATTCTGGAAATCCCACAGTTGGATTACATGTTCTTTATGTTCTTAACATGCATGCCAAATTTCTTGTGAATCTGATGTTGTTTACTATTTGATCCATAAAATAATCTTTTATACATAATTTTAAAATATAAAAAAACTTGAGACTTGAACATTTTGTAGATGAGAATCATCTTGAAATTTTACTAGAATGAAAGGGATAAGAAGAAAATATAATCCAATAGTAGACTTATCAAAATTTTCCATAAAAAACTATTCACTGGTATAACATTGCCTAAAGTTACACTAGATGTAAATTAAACCCAAACTTATATATATTATCAATAAAAGATTGGATTATCCATTAGTCTCATTATTGGGTACACAAGGAGATGATTCCCATCAACTTAGGAATTTGATGCAATTAAACCAAACGAATATGAAAGCTGTAAGAGTAAAAAAAAAAATTAAAAGAAAAAGAAATATGCAAAATCGTGTATATAAGTTCTTTGAATAGTTGCTAAAAGTCTTGTAGCTCAATTGGCACCTTTTGGTGTTTCCAACAGAGATGTCGAGGGTTCAAAACTTCAAATTCCCCCTCTCCCATTATATCTATCAAATTATCAAAAAAAGTATATAGCTACTTTGAATAGTTGCAAACAATGGAAGAAATCAAATTCAATCTAGAGATATTACAAATGAGATTTGGCCAAATTTTTTGCTTAATAATGGAGAAGCATATACAGAGTTCATAATTAAAGGATTATTTGGCTCCAAGAAATGGATTAAAAACTAAAATATGTCATTTCTCAGTGAACTTGAGATAATATAGTTTTTCATTTACTTCTTCAGGAGCAGTATTTCTTCTCCTGCAAAATTGTGTGGCTTTATAGGGACTAGCCTTTTCTTGGTCTCTGTTGCTTAATATGTTTTGAAAATTTTGCTTGGAAGAGCTTCACATAAGTATTGTTTTGCATGCAGATGTTGGTCTATGAGTTTATGTCAAATGGTACTTTAAGGGATCACCTTTCTGGTACACCTTATATACATTCTTTAAGCTTGCCTTTTCTTGATCTCACTATAGTATTTTCTAGGTGTTCCTCATTGTGTGTGAATGCAAGTAAACTTGCAACAGTACACTCCACCCCCACCCTTCTTTTTTGTTTTTTTTTTTTTTTTTGGAGCTAAATGTAACCATTTTAATTTACAAATTCTGCATCCCATCCAAATGAGCTTATTAGGGGTCATGTGTGCAATAATACAGCTAAGTGTAAAAAACCTCTGAGTTTTGCAACGAGATTAAGAATTTCCTTGGGATCGGCTAAGGGCATCCTCTACCTACATACTGAAGCCAATCCTCCTATATTTCACCGAGATATCAAGGCTAGCAACATATTATTGGACTCTAAGTATATGGCAAAAGTTGCTGATTTTGGACTTTCACGACGTGCACCAGTTCCAGATATTGAAGGGACAATGCCTGCTCATGTATCCATTGTTGTAAGGGGGACGCCGGTAAGACTCTTTTTTTCTTTTTCTTTTTTTTAATAATAGGTGACACTAGTAAGACTCTTATAATTGATGTTTAACTAATAGAATTATAAACTTCATATGTGTCTAGGTTGATGAGTGAGTTCTTCCCCCTTTGTATCACTGATTTTGTTATTAGTGTTATCCAGCTATGGCACAAGTGCCACATGTTAATAGCCTATAATTTTTATATGTTTCAACATTTGACTGTCTGGCCTAGGCTCCTGACCCTTCTTGGAAAAACAATAAAAATGAATTGATAATATAGTTATGTCCATTTCCATTTTGGTTTTAAGGGTTAATTGCAAAAAAAACCTCCCTAAACTATGGGGTACTTGCACACCACAAAGTTTTAAAATTTGCAATCAACATTCTAATTGAAACAATTGTGCCAAAAGGCACCCTGTCATCCAAATTAGGGTTAAGGTTAATGGTCACTTGTGATTTGCGCATGACCCTCAAAGGGTAAAACGATGGATCTACTCTTTTTAGTAACTAAATAACTAAAATACCCTTACTAACTGCAGACTTTCACTAAAATACTTGACTGATGTAAGACAAATGTAGAAAAATAAAGATAAAGTAGGACAAATCTTGAGCTTCACCACTTAGAATATGCCTGTAAACCTTAGGCATCACCACCTAAGAGTTCTTGGAATCACAACCAAGTTAGAGAAACATTATCTAATAAGAAAATTCTTATTCAATTTGTACTACTTTCACGATTACAAGAGCCACTATTTTAATCGTTAGTGTGGGCACCCGATTTATTTATGATTTTACATATTTGAGACACCGGATTTCAGACTTTTATTTGAATTTTGAATTAGTTTGGGCTTTATAGTGATTGAGGATTTTGTGGGATTTAATTGTGGCATGATTAAAATTTTCCATATTGATGTAATCTTGGAAGCACTATTAAATTAGTGGCTCTTGTAATCATGACAACATTACATTTTGAATAAGAATTTCTTGATGAAAAATTCTCTCTTTTTTGGTGGTGATTCCAAGCACCCTTAGGTGGTGAAGCCTAGGTGGTTCTTCCCTTTTTGTATCTTATTTCTTGCTTCCATACTATGTTCTGCATCAACTTGGTATCAAACGATTACAAGAGCAACTATTTTAATAGGGCTTCCAGGCTTACATCAATATTAAAAGCTCTAATCATGCCACAATTAAATCCGATAAAATCCTCAATCACAATGAATTCAAAATTCAAAATAAAATCAGGCATCTAAATGAATTATTATTATTTTTCTCAGTAAGTTATGCATGCACCAGTGGGTATTGAACCCACGACTTCGCCTTCCATCCCATTATTATGGGAGGAGGAAGTGCACATTGAACTATAACTTATTGACCTGGTATCTCAAAGAATATCTGAAATAATTTTGGTACTCCTTGCATCATAGACTCACCCAGAATTAGTAAAAATAAATCTCCCACTCCATCTCAAACTATGTCAACTGATTCTCATGTGCTTGACCTAATCCACAATATCCCAAACAAATTGTTTCCATCTCATGACACACTCTTGCTTGGTCTCACAGCAACACTGGAATAGTCCATATACTCCCATTCAATGTTGTTTAGGGTTATGAATTTTGGGAGAAACTTGCATGGGCTTCAATCCCTTACTGTTGCATAATCCATATGACCTTCCCATCTTCATTTGTGCCACAGCCGCCTCTCTCTCCAACCCCTCCACATTCTCCCCCTTCTCTTCCTCCGCTAACCCTAGGATCAAAATCGCCTTCCCTTTTCCCCACCAACTCCAACCTCCAATTCGGTAACTTATGGCAAGGCTTCCTCCAACATTTTAAGTCCACAACTACCTCTTCATCAACCCCTTCCCCCCCACCCCCCCTACCCCCAAAAAAAAGGGCATATTTTGGGATTGTATAATCTTTTTTATACATCATCTTCTTGCCACTTTCCTCCTTGATGACTCAGCCGATCCCTATTCACTTTGCTTTCCCAGTATTGCATCCATTCATTTGTTTCGCTATGTTTAACACTTGCTCGTCACCTCCACATACCTTGATTGGATGACCTAATTGAACTCTAAGTTCACCTAGTCAAGCACATGAGATTCGTTGAGTTTGAGATGTGCAAATCACATAAACATTAAATTTGACCTTATTTGGATGGCGGGGGTGTTGATTGGCACAATTGTTTCAATTAGGGTGTTGATTGCAAGGTTTTATTGGGATGCAAAGTGCATGTATTCCCCCCCCCCCCCTCTCACACACACACACACACATGTATATATTGATTGGTAAGTTACACTCATACCCAATGGGTTTTGAATCCACAACCTCAGCCCTCATCCCATTAAGTGTCAGTTGAGCTATTGGTTAATGGCAATCCTTATAGTTTAGGGTGGTTTTTTGCAATTAACCATTTGTTTAAATTATAAATTCATACAACAATTTTAAAAATAAAAAATAAATGTAACTCAAACTAGATGAAATACACTTAATAGTATGAGATTGGAGATGTAAATGATGTCTATTTCTTTATTCTCATATTCTCTGAATTAAATTTGTAGGGTTACCTTGATCCGGAGTATTTCTTAACTGGTAAACTAACAAACAAGAGTGATGTTTATAGCCTTGGTGTTGTATTTCTTGAACTCCTGACCGGGAAGCAGCCAATCTCTCATGGCAAAAACATTGTTAGAGAGGTAAAACCTTGTAGACCTATTTGCCTTGGATTTTATAGGGGCCTAATGGTTATCAGGTGCTTGTGCATGAAAGGGAAATTATTCTTCTGTAGTTTGTTTTATTTGGGCAGGGTAAAGTTTGACAACTTTCAGTTATGTCCTCATTTGCAAATTTTAGTTTTAAATTTGAGGATATCCTCAAATTTGCAAATGAGGATATCTCTCGTCTTTACAAATTTGAATGAGAGATATCTTCATTTGCAAATTTTAGTTTTAACTTTAGTAAAACATTGAAATCCTTTTAAAATCTTCACTTTCGGCCTTATGTGAAACACTCGTTTACTTCTCTATCAGCTATGATCATTTTGGCATATAGTTCATATTATTTGATCCTTTGGATACTTTGGCTTAAATTTATGTAATAAAATGGTCTCTCGTAGTTTATATTAAAAAAAAAAAAATGGTTTCTATCTGTTTCAGGTTAATGTTGAGTGTAAATCTGGTATGATCTTTTCGACCATTGATGGGCAAGTGGGATCTTATCCTCCTGAATGTGTGGTGAAATTTTTAAATTTGGCTCTCAAGTGTTGTGAAGATGAGACGGATGCTAGACCTTCAATGGCAGAGGTGGATCGAGAACTTGAAAGTATATGGCATATGATGCCTGATTGCGACATTAGATCAGTAGGTCCTATGGTCACTAATGCTGAAAAGGTAGCGACTGCACCATCATCATCCTCTATGGTGAAGGATCCTTATGTGTCATCGGAGATATCTACCATTGAACTTGTCAGTGGAGTCATTTCATCCATTACACCTAGATAGAATACATTTCGAAAATAATGTTGTATAAGAACTTGAGATGTTATGATCTCGAAATTTTGAACTGGGAAATGGTATTTATAATCATCTTGGTTGTTGATGTTGTGTAAAGTCTCACTCTTCGATCTTCATTATATATTGTAAACTAATTAGTTAAGAGCAGCAGATGGTGTAATAATTAAAAAAATTGATACTGTTCAATAAACAGAGTTGTTGATGCTTGATGGTGAAATTTTGAAATACAATTGATAAGAAACATAAACGTTTATGGAGTATGTGCTGCTTGATTCGATACAATCATCCAAAGGGACACTAAGCAGTCCTGAAACTACAAGAAAAAAAATGGCTAAAATGCAAAACTGATCCTCTAAGTTTTTTCATATTTCATTTCAGTTCTCTAACTTTGCTTTTGTTCATTTAAGTCTTCTAACTTTCAAGTTTATTCAATTAAGGCTTTTCCATCCATTTTTGTTATATGTTGTGGTTAATTTTTCAATTTTTTAGATTTATCTTTAAATTTTTTTAATTAAAAAAATTCAATTAATGATTAAAAAATATTTTCCAGATTTTTTTTCTTCAAAAAATCTTAACAAAAGTTTGACGGAAGGCCTTAATTGAATAAATCTAAAACTTAGAGGACTGAAATGAATAAAAATAAAGTTAGAAGACTGAAATGAAATTTTAAGAAACTTGGAGGGTTAGTTTTGCATTTTGGCCAAAAAAAAAAAAAAAAGAATGATTGAAATGCTTTTCATGAAAACTGGCTTCATACTCATTGATATGAACAGAGTGGTGGTCACTCAATTAGCATTGAATCACTATGGATCCTCAGAGAGGCCGTACAATACAATATTGGACCTGGTTCTCACAATGAACTGGTTAGATTTAGATTAATAAGACCCTTTTAAGTCTGGGCTTATGGAGGAGCTTGGGAACAAACCAAAACTGGGGCAAATTGAGTCCCAAACTTGGGGTCCACTTTTACGAATAGGACAAATGCGAGCATCCAAAATCAGTAAACCATAAGACGCCAAATCTATTTCTCCATTGCTCAAGGCCTTCACCACTAACTCAGAATCACCCTCAACTATCGTTCTGTCCACCCCAACCTCCAATCCAAATTCCAATGCTCTAGATGCAGCCATAACCTCTATTTCCACTGCTTGGTAAGCCTGGGGTATTTGTTGAATCAGAGAGGCAATAACCAGACCCTTCTTATCTCGAATAATAACCCCGATACCTGATTTATTTTCTTCTTTAAAAACAGCTCCATCATAGTTTATTTTGAAGCAGTCTGGGGAGGGCGGTAACCATCTGGCTGGAGGATGTTTCTGTCGTGGCTCAAGAGCAGGCATCACTACTTTATACTCTTCAAGTCTGTCTCGGGACACTTGGGCAATCTGGCCTGTGAGAACGCAAGGAGTTTGAAGGCGAATCTGGTTTCGTTGAGTCCAGATGGACCATACGGTCATGGCAAATAATTCTGGACATCTCTTCTGCTGTAACACCCAGGCCGTGAGCTCTCGAAAATTCTAGAAATTCAAGTCTTGCCTAAAACTCCATAAACCAGAGCTTTCCCAGTTAACATCCAGATCGGAACAAAACCACAAAGCATGCAAAGGGGTCTCGGGATTTCTAGAACAGCGATCACAAACCGGGTCAGAAATAATGGTTCGACGGACTAAGTTCATCTTAGTAGGCAAAGAATTTTTACAAGCTCGCCAAATAAGATTACGTACCTTCTTTGGGGTGTTGAGGGACCATACACCAGTCCATAATGCCTTTTCCGAGTCTGGGGGTTCTTCTTGAAGTTGAGGTAGCTCATCCTCTCTCAAGAAGCGATATCCAGTCTTGCAAGTGTAATGCCCATCCTGAGAAAAAGGCCAAATCAACAAGTCATCTGCCACAGCTTTGGACAGAGGGATTTTCTTGATAATCTCGACCTCATGAGAAGCAAAAATTCCATCCACCATCCCATGATTCTAGGTCCTTGTATCATCATCAATCAGACAGTCCACAGTGGTTTCTTCCATTGAATCGATAACTGGGGAAGCAATCTTGGTTGGATGTTCAATGGGCAACCAGTGGTGTTGCCAAATCTTTATGGACTTTCCATTACCAATCCTCCAACGAGCACCTCTTTGTATTACATCCCGCCCAATTAGAATACTCTTCCATGCGTAAGACCCAGTAGCCGAATCCTTCGCTTCCATAAGGGAACCATGAGGGAAGAACCTAGCCTTGAAAATTTTATAAAAGAGCGAATCTTTGTTGTGCAACAATCTCTATGCCTATTTTGCCAAAAGAGACTCATTAAAGAGAGATTAGTCCCTAAACCCCATCCCACCAGCACTTTTAGGCTTTATCAACTCCTCCCACCGAAGCCAGTGAATTTTCCTCTTATTTCCACATTGGCCCCAAAAGAATTTTTTAATCAAAGCCTCGATCTCATGACACAAACCCACTGGGAGTTTAAAACATCCCATAGCATATGTGGGAATAGCTTGAATAACTGCTTTTATTAGAACTTCTCTCCCTGCTTGTGAGAGCAGCTTCCCTTTCCCATTCCTGCAATTTTCTCCAAACCCGCTCCTTGATATAATTAAAGCTTGCCTTTGTCCCTTGCTCAACAAGAGAGGGTAAACCCAAATATTTCTCATAGAATTTGATCTCATGTACCCCCAATAAAGACTTTATCATATCTTTATTCTCCTCCGAGGTTGATTTGCTAAAAACCAAGGCAGTCTTATCTATATATAATTTTTGGCCAAATGAAGTTTCATATTTTGCTAGAACTTGTTAAACCTTTTCACACTCAGTCTTGTTAGCCCTACAGAAAAGGAGGCTGTCATCTCCAAAAAACAAGTGTGTCAGTTTAGGGCCTCTCTTGCATAGAGAGAAACCCCTAAAATCACCATTTCTAGTAGCTTGTTGTATAAGTCCATGCAAACCCTCTGTGCATAAGAGGAATAGGAAGGGGGAAAGAGGATCCCCTTGCCTAATCCCCCTAGATGGCTGAATAATGCCTTGAGGTTTACCATTCACCAAAATAGAGTAACTAACAGTCTTCACACACAACATGATAAGCACAATCCAACATGCACAAAAGCCCATTTTAAACATAACATTTTCCAAAAAAAAAACCCATTCCACACGATCATATGCCTTACTCATATCCAGTTTCAAAGCCATAAAACCATTAGTATTTGAATTGTGATTTTTCATACAATGCAAGGTCTCAAAAGCGACTAAAATGTTATCAGTAATGAGACGATTTTGAGACGATTTTTAGCAAACGCTGACTAATGTTCTGTAATAATAGATGGCAGCAACCTTTTTAAACTATTTGCTAAGACCTTAGAAAAAAATCTTATACAGCATATTACAAAGACTTATGGGTCTAAAGTCTATCACATATTCAGGACTATTCACCTTAGGAATGAGAGTTAAGAAAGTGTGATTCACCGGGCAAGGCAATGTACTCGTATTCAACCACGATAAAATGGATTGTGTGACGTCATGATCCACCACAGGCCTAAAGTGCTGATAAAACAGTGGGGGCATGCTATCTAGGCCTGGAGCCTTTAGTGCAGCCATTTGTTTCAAGGCAGCCAAAACCTCCCATTCCATGAAGTCACAAGCTAGCTTCTCATTCATATCATTAGTTACAACCGAAGGTAGGCAGTCCAAAATTTCTGTCATTGAGCTTAGGCTGGTTGAGGTGAACAGATTACTATAGTAATCTGTTATGATCTTCACCACTGCCTCTGGTTGTTCCTACCACAAACCGGCCTCATCTCTCAAACCTCTAATGGAATTCTTCCTGAATTGCTTCGTCGATTTGCTGGGAAAATAGTTAGAGTTGCTGTCACCCTTTGTTAACCATAAAATCCTAGATATTTGGTTCCACATTCGGGTTTCCTTGTCCGAGAGAATATTAATCTCGGCCTTGAGCCCCCTAACCCTAGAGTTATCACCACTCCTCATCGCTTCAGACTCCACCTTAATCAACATTTTCTTTTTTTCTTCCAACTCTCTTCGGACATTCCTAAAACAATTTTTATTCCACCACGTCACATCTTTACCACACTTTTCAACTTTCTTCAAAACATTACTTGTCGTATCAGAGCTCACAGTATGCACCCAAGCTGCCTCCACCGTTTCGTTATAGCTAGGATTCGAGAGCCACATCACTTCGAACCTAAATTTTTTTTTCCGTAGTGGATCTTCCAGCCCTGATGGATTTATGAACAGAGGTAGGTGATCAGATGAAGTACAAGAAAGATGATTAACCCTCGTACCTGGGAATTTGAGAAACCAGTTGCTATTCGCCATACCTCTGTCTAGCCTCTCCCATATTGAAGTGCCATCATCAAAATGTTTGCTCTAGGTGAAATCCGGACCCACAAATCCTAAGTCCAAAAAGCCGCATCATCAATGATGTCCCTAAAAAGCTGCATTTGATTATGGTTCCTCACAGCCCTACCTAGCTTCTCATTTTGTTTGACAATTTTGTTGAAGTTGCCTACATATAACCAGGGACTAGATGCTCTTCTGTTCAAAACTTGAAGCTTACTCCAAGCTTCATGTCTTCTAGCAGTCTCGAGTTCCCCATAGAATCCTGTGAAGCGCCACTCCGAATCCATTCCCTTATCAATAGTAGTATCAATAAAGTATTTATGCGAATCTTCAACTGTAATGTTGACAGAATTTTTTCAGTATAGTACCAGACCTCCACCTCTCCCATTCCTCAGCACCTCCCACTTCTGATCAAAATTGATTTTATCAAGAACCCGGTCTAGCCTTGCTTCATCTATCATTGTTTCGGCTAAAAACAAAATAGAAGGATCTTTTGCCCATATCAAATCAACGAGCTCATTCTTTGTACGTGGGTTCCCAAGCTTACGACAATTCCACATTAATAGATTCATCGTGTCTGGCAGGGTTGTTAGCCAGCCTCCGTCAATATCGTTTTCAAAATACCATCTCCCTTGGAAACCTGCTGCCTTTTGCTAGGTAGCTCGAGGGATGAGTCATTGGTTTCCTTCAACCTTTTTCCAGAAGCACTCCTGTCTACAGGAGCAATTTTATTCTTAGAGTTTGTTACCCTGGTTTGTCTTCTCCGATAGCCCGCCTGACTATGGGATTGGTTGCTACCATTGGTGACAGATTGAGAGACAAATAGATTACAATACCCATCAGAGTTTACGTGATGCACCAAATCTGCCAACTCAGCTCCCTCTGAAATCTTGCCTGAGAAATTAACGCAATCAGAGTTACTATGGGGCACGGATTTAGAACTGCTAGGTGTCGAGTCATATTTCCTGAGATCATGGTCAATCTCGTGTAATTTGGAATGAAAAGGATTTTCCTTAAACATCTCCCCCCAATAAGCTGTAGTAGATATTTTCGGGTTTGACTTATCTTGATTTGGAAACAATTTCCAGAATTACCTCCTTTCCTAACTTATCCAAAGAATTCGAATTTGAAAAAGATTCGACATTAATACCTTCCCCACAAAAATCAGCTTCCAGATCAGGAATATCCACCGGAGTAGGAATTTGCACCGCCTCCGTCACCACCGTAGGAACTCTTGTCACCTCTTCACTAGCCCAACCCGATTCTTTTCTGTCGAAGTAACCCGAGACATAGATGACATCTTTCCCAGTAGCTTGATAGGGAGGAGCTCGAAGATGCGGCCCAAACTATTTTTGTTCCTGCGTAAGCGAACCCTTACTCAATATCCACAGGTCACAATGTTTGTCGTCATAGTTCAAACGACCACACCAATAACACATATTTGGGAGGCGCTCATATTTGAACTCCACCCACGTCTTGTTTCCAATTTCTAGGGTCACCAGTCTGCTTCGACAGAGTGGTAGAGAGATATCAATTGTGTCTCTCACTCGAATACAGTGGCCTCCTTCATTGTCCACTGCATCCCTGGACTTGCAAACATCTCTAGCAGTCTCACAAATTTCTTCAACCACCTTTTTTGTCATGAAACTGATTGGGATGTTGTGGACCTGCACCCAAAAGGTAGCCTTCCTAAAAATCAAATCCTTTATAGGGAAATCATGGGCATACCTTTGTAAAACCACTAAATGTTTATTGAAACTCCGTGGTTGATTTTGAAGGATTTTATCAATATCAGCTAGATTATCAAAATGAACAGGACTTTGTGGTCTCCAATATTCCGAATCTTAAAACCACCGGTGGACCGCCAAACCTGTTTGAAAGACCTCGCCACCACATCCATATTCAACAAACGGGTGGCGAGAAACTTAGCTGCTAGAATAAACTTCTGTAAACGTTGATCAAGTGGGAGAGTATAGCCCGAGGTTTCCTTTTCCGACAAAGAAAGACCCCCCATTTATTAGTCAATGCTTCCATCACTTGAGGATTCCTCAAAAACAAAGCAAACAAAACTGAAGAGAGGAAAAAAAAAAAAAAAGTGTTTCCCGTAGACCCCTGAAAAAAACCCCACAAACTCAAGCAACAAACTTGTTGTCCTAAGAGGACAAAACTCTCTTTCGAAGAAGGGACAGAAAACCTTCTACTGCCTAAGAGAAGAGGGAGCACCCAACTTTCTTAGCGACAGAGAGTTCATGAACAAGTTCGAGCTTGTTTGATTAATAAAATTATATATTAACCTTTTGGCTCTTAAAGTTTGGATTATTTTAATTTTTGTCTTTTACGTTTCAAAATTTTCATTTTGGTCATTTATGTTTGATTCCATTTTCATATTGGACCTATTGTCCATTTCCATTAGTTATCTTTCCGTCCATAATATGTTTTTTTTTTTTTTTGATAGGTAAGAATGGTATATATACGAAAGGCTATTCTATGCATGAAAAGCATAGAGCAAACCCAAAACTTACAAAAAGAAAAAAAAAAAAAAGAAGAGTAAAGACAGAAAAGAAAACCAAGCAACAGATTAATTACAAAAAAGTAGAGAGCTAAGAAAAGAAGGGAGAGAATCACTAGTCGTGAATCCCCAAGCCCGAGACCAATAAAAAAGAGTTCCACTAAAAGAAGCAAGCATCTGATCACTGGAACTATCCAAATCCCCAAAAGTCAATGTTACAAACTATGAGTAGAACACACCCTTGAAAATCGGCTTGCAAGGGGAGGGTGCCTAAGAGCTTATAAACACATGGTTAAGCTTACATTTAACCAATATGGGACACTAGGATCATAACATACCACCACGCTCCGCAGTCGACGTCCACGACGGCTCACTCTAACGACATTGACCCGTTGGTAGCCCTTTCTCTTTTTGGTGGCTCCACTCAACTATCAGTAATTTTAATCTAGCCTCTAAGTCGCCCCTTTCGGGATTCCACCACAAAGTCGCAACTCATTTGATCTTATACTCAATGAGCTACACCCGGATTAATCGGGGTGATGGTTGGCTCTGATACCAAATGTTACAAACTCATGGGTAGAACTCACCCTTGAAAATCGGCTTGCAAGGGGAGGGTGACTAGAAGCTTATAAACACATGGTTAAGCTTACATTTAACCAATGTGGGACACTAGAATCATAACAGTCTGCCGATTCCGTTCTTTCTAAAGACACCATAGTAGGCACAATGGAACTAAATTTTAGATCTAAGATGAATGCTTCTCTAACCAATTCCACCAGCCAAAAAGCAAATTTGGAATTGGTCTAAGTATGACCCACGACAATCCAAAAGTTATGAAAAAAAAGCTCCACAACCGATAAGCCATCTCACAATAAAGAAGTAAGTGGTCCACCATCTTTCCACAATGACAACTCATAATGCACCAGTCCACAAAATCCAAGCCCCTCAATCTCAAGTTATCACTCGTTAGGATCTTATTCCAAGCTATTGACCAAATGAAAAAAGAAACACTCTAGGGACCTTAACTCTCCATATACCTTTCCAAGGAAAGACAACTGAGGGTGAATCTTGCAACTTGTTATAATATGACCGGATGTCAAAATCCCGGATGAAACGAACATTGAAGGGTTGAAGGGTTATTGGCTCCCAAAGTATGAAGAAAATACCGCCCTTCCTTTATCTGTCAATCATTAAATTCTTGGATGAAACGAACATCTTAACTTCTTCTATCCTCCGCCCCCTGCCTTGACAAAGAAGCTTCTAAAGAGGCCTCCCTGTTAATAGCAATACCATACAGTCTTGGGAAAGCCAATTGGAAAGGTTGATCCCCATACCACCAATCCTGCCAAAATCTCACTCAATTCCCCATCTCAACAACAAACTGAGTATTTTTGCTAAAATCCTCCCAGCCCATATGAATACCTCTCCACAAACCACACTCATGAACTCCCCTACCTAGCTTAGAAGTCCATCCCCCAACTCTTCCCCAAACTTTAAAGCTACCACCCTCCTCCGCAGCCGATTCTCCTCTTTCCCAAACCGCCATAATCATTTCCCCAATAAGGCCTTATTGAAAGTAGTAAGTTTCCTTATATCTAGACCACCATTGGCTATAGGCGCACAGACTTTATCCCATCCTACCAAATGATTCTTGCTATCACCCTACAGAAAATCCATTTGCAACTTTTCAATCCTATTAGCCATATAAGTAGGAATGGTGAATAGTGATAGAAAATAGGTAGGAAGACTAGATAACGTACTTTTGAGTGGCGTTAATCTACCCCCTTAAACAAATACAACTTCTTTCACCCGGACAACTTTCGCTCATTTTTTTCCAGAATAAGATTCCAAATTGAAGGAGATTTATGAGAAGCCCTCAACGGCATGCCAAGATAAGACAAAGGCAAAGTTCCAACTCTACGGCCCAAAATTTCAACCAAGGCATGCACATCATCTACCTCCCCTATTGGAACTACTTCACTCTTCTGCACATTGACCTTCAAACCTGTCACAGCCTGAAAACAAAGTAACAACAACCGAATATGAAGAATTTGCTTCACATCTGCATCATAAAATAGAATAGTATCATCTGCAAATAATAGATGTGAAACACATTCCCCACCACCCCTCCTACTCTCAGCTTTAAAACTGTGGATTAAGCCAGCTCCCTCCACTCTTCTCAACATCCTACTAAAAACCTCCATCATAATCAAAAACAACATAGAAGATAGCGGATCCCCTTGTCTTAAACCCCTTGAACTACCAAAAAGATCAGCTGGAGACCCATTAATCAAAATAGAGAATTGAACCGTGGATATACAAGTGTGAATCCATTTACACCACTTCACCCCAAAGCCCATTCTCTCCAACAAATCTAGAAGAGCCTCTCAATTCACATGATCGTAGGCTTTCTCAACATCAAGTTTACATATAACCCTAGGAACCCAACTCTTCACTCGGCTATCAACACATTCATTTGCAATAAGAACCGAATCCAAGATTTGTCTTCCAGCCACAAAGCTATTCTAAGTCTCAGAGATCAAATGATCTAAAACCATTCTTAAACGATTTGCCAAAACCTTAGCCAAGATCTTATACACACTCCCCACCAAGCTAATAGGCCGAAAATCTCTAATATTAGAGGCATCATACTTTTTTGGAATTAAAGTGATAAAAGTAGCATTAAGAGATTTTTCAAACTTACAATGTTGAAAAAACTCTTCAGAGACCATTGAGACGTCTTTTTCCACTACTCTTCATCAATGATGATAAAAAGCCATAGTAAAACCATCCGGACCTGGAGCTTTGTCCCCTTCCAAGTCTCTTACAACCTGAAAAATCTCCTCTCTCTCAAACTTCCTTTTAAGCCAAACCCTCTCCATATCCCCAATACAATCAAACTCCAAACCCTCCACAGAAGGCCTCCACCCCTCGAACTCTTGATACAAATTTTCATAAAATTGTACTTGTTAGGGCAAAAATGTATTGACCCCTTGCAATTAATTAATTAATTACCAAAGTTAATTAATTAGATCAAATTTCATGCAATAGCGTGGTAGCATAAACAAATCACCAAATTATCTAAATGCAATAGAAAATAAATTTGACACATGTAATTTCTTTATGAATGGGAAAAACCACCGAGGCAAAACCCCACCGGGTGATTTTAAGGTCACCACTCCCAAGAATTCACTATTATCAATCACAAGCGGTTACAAGTATAAGAAATCTTACCAAACCTTTTGGCCTATCCCGAAATACCAACCTACAGTTGAACCTTTACCTCAATACCCAATTGGACTTGTATTGTAGCGGCAATCTTTCCGTTCAATGCACGAATCCCAGTACGTGACTAACCAATGATGCACGGATCCCAGTACGTGACTAACTCCACCAACTTGAAGAAGATGTTGGCTGCAAAGTTCTTCACTTCATCAATAATGAAGAACAGGAAGCTCCTTGGTTATAAAACCCTTGGCCTAAAGATGCAGTAGCTTCTTCAGAGAGAATGATGAACTAGGGCACTTTCTACATGTACGACGGCCTTTAAAATAATCCTTATATATGTCTAAGGTTGTGAGAAAAGAAACCCTATAAAAATATTTTAGCATGGGCCAGAAATCAGATCTGGAATTTCTAATTTTGTAAGTCTCGACAGAAACAACTTGTGTCCAGCTTGTGTCGAGCTTCGACTTTAAATCTCGATAGAAAGGATTCTGTCGAGACTTCTGTCGAGTTTTAATGAACAACTCTTTTTCACTTGTTAATTTCTTGGTCAGATCTTCATTGCTTTAACATTTGACTTGAACAACATGTTTCTTGAAGTCTTAAACCCATCCTAGATCTACCCAATTACATGTAAAGTGCATTTTGTCAAAGGATTAGCCAATTACATCAAATATGTCCCTAACAGTACTAGCTACCTGAGCAGTTACCTCAGATTCCTCCTCAAAAACCACCCTATCCACCTTTAAGATCCTTAGATGATTATACCTTTTATGGGATTTTTCCATCTTGTGGAAGAACTTGGTGTTATTATCCTCTTCCTTAATACATAACATCCTAGAATTTTGTCTCCAAGATATTTCTTCCAAAGAAAGAAGATGCTCCACCTGAGACCTCAAATCTACACTATAACATTTCTCCCCATTAGTGAGACCAATCTCCTATTCCTTAGCATCTAAAATTTTCAACTCCTCCGACAATTGTTTCTTTTGACGCTCTACATTACCAGACTCTCTACGATTCCACTGAATTATATCCTTTTTCAATGCCTTTAATTTTTTGGCAAGCACAAAACTAGGTGTACCTATTAATGAATGCCAAGTCCACCAGGATTGAACTCTATCCACAAACCCATCTGTCTTCAACCACATGTTTCAAACCTAAAAGGACTCTTCTCCCTCGCCATTCCCCCCACCTCCAAAAGAATTGGATTGTGATCTGAAATGGGATGAGGTAAAATCCTTTGAATAACATCTGGGTAGTGTTCCTTCCAATCATGAGTGATCAAAGCTCTATCAATCCTAGACCTTGATGGTTGATTAGTACTACTAGACCAAGTATAGCTACCTCCTTCCAGTGGCAAGTCAATCAAATTAAGATCCTCAATAAATTTAGAAAATCTTTCCATAGCCGAAGTTAGATGTGTCCCACCCAAATGTTCACTTGGAAACCGTACAATATTAAAGTCTCCAAAACAACACCACGGTATACTCCAGTATTGCTGAATACCAACTAACTTGTCCCACACATGTCCCCTCTCATTGTTATCATTTGGGCCATAAACCCCTGAGCATGCCCATATAAAACCATCCACCACCCCTTGCCACTTAACCGATATTAAGAAAGTATCAACCATGGCCTCCATCTTTTCCAAAGCCCTCCTATCCCACATAATCAATGCCCCACTAGCAGTCTAATCCACTTCCAAAGCAACCCAATCCACATAGGAACATCTCTATAGACTATAAACCATCTGTCTATCCATCCTAGCAATCTTCATCTCCAGTAAACATACTTCATCACATTTTCACTCCCGTAACAAATTTTTCACTACCAAACGTTCCTAAGGATCATTCAAAACTCTAACATTCCATAATATTTTTTTTTTCTGCTTATATTAATGAAATTTGTGTATTCCACAACATTTCAGTACTAATATTTCATGAAATAGTTAAATATAGAGGGCACTTAACAAATTAGAAGAAAATGAAGTACGATTGAACATGTAATTTCGTTTGATATTGAACTTGAATTCAACTCGTGTTTGAAATAAAATTAAATAGAAAATCTAAATTTTAATTAATAGTCTCTTTCGACTGTGCTCGATTACAATCCTAGAGCTAACCTAAGCCCAATATATATATATATATATATGTATGTATGTATGTATGTATGTATACACACATATTTTACACATATACTATTTATAGTTGATTTTTTTTATGGTGCATATTTTATCACCATTACTTAAAACACTTAAAAAAAAACTTTTAGTACTTTAATGACTGCACATTCCCCTCATTTTTACCTCATTAATATATACCAAAATTACTTTGTCAAGGATAAACAAAATACCTCAAAGGCTCAAACCCATTTCATCTCAATAGGGCAAGGCACCTTGATCCAACTATATGCTACTATGATGTGCTCCATAATTACATTAAACTAATCACTTGGAAAGTTCTATAATAATAATAATAATAATCACTTACAAGTAGGTATGATAAATGCGCTTCTCCTCACTTGACCCACCTCTACCTCGCTTTGCCCCGCACAAATTTTTCCTTCCCCGAAAAGATGACAAAGTAGGGATTAGTTTTACTTGTCCTGTCCCATCTTGTTGTGCCCCAAATGTATACAAATAAATTTATTTATATTTAAATTATTTATGTAGTTTAATTTTTTTTTTTATATATATCTTACTTATAATTTATTTATGGAAAAAGAAAAAAAATTAATATTTTGACGGTCTTTTCAATTTCACACAAAAGTGGTATAAAAACTTTGCTAAAATGTTGTCTATTTTTTTTTTTTTTTTTGGGAGAGAGAATATATATTTTGTCTTGAATATAATAAGAGTGGCCAACAAATTGAGTTGCAACCTATTTGCTTACAAATTTGGAAACATCAAAGTGACGAGAAGCGCGTTTGACTCTACAGTTTAGTGCCCATCACTCCCATGAAGGACGGGACCCACTCTCACGTTCAGTCTCAGTATCAGCCTCAGTGATGGATGTGATAACCATCAACGACTTAAGGGCTATTTGGTTTTTGTGTTTCCATCTCTTATAACTCTGTTTCCATCGCCCATAACTCAAAAATGGTGGGACCTACGGTTGAGAAGTGTGTTTGGCATTGTTTCTAGTTTTTGTTTCTATCACTCAATTCTCTGATTTTTGAGTGATGAGTTATGGAAACTGAAAACACATTTTAGGTGTTTTCAAGTTATGGAAACAGAGTTATGATGGCATTTTTGTAATTAAACCCACATACATAGGACCCATTGTCAGTGCAAAGTCACACCAGGCACACCTTTTTCTTCTTCTTTCTTCTTCACAGACTCACTCCAACAGCCATTTTTTTCTTCTTCTTCATTCTTTTTCTTTCTTTTCTTCTTCACAGAAACACCAAATATACTTTATCCAAAAAAGAAGAAGAAACACATAGGTACCAATTTCTCAAACTCAGAAAATCAAACCCATAAACACATGAGTTAGATCATACACACTAACACACAAACACAAACCCACAAACATGTTCATCCACATGGCCACAAAAATTCCATTGCCACCAATCATTCCAATCCAACGGCCACAAAACAAAAACTCACTTTCTGCTAAATTAAGTCAACAAACAGTGAAGCTTAAAAGCAAAACCAAAATCTAAGTACAGATACAAAACAACAGTGTAAAAGTGAGGAAAAGGAGAAATGAGTTTCACCATGGGTCTGACTCCATAGCCGAGTCCCTCATCCTCCGTGGCTGCCACCCTCTCCCTCACCGCCGCTGCTTCTCCAAAATCCCACCAAAACCCACTTCCTCTCTTCCCCATAACCCAGCTTCAACTGCCTCATTCGCTGAAACCCGAAACTGTTGATTTCACGAGCTCGACCTCCCGATCCCGCAGTTGTTCTAGAGAAAGACAAAGGGGGGGAAAAAAAAAAGGAGAGAAAAGTCTTCTTTGGATAAACAGTAGAAATAATTAAGTGATGAGAACTGAAAATATGTGCCAAACGTGTGGGGTTAGGAAATTGGGGTATTTTAAGTGATGAGTGATGAAAAAAAAAAAAACAAACAGCCCCCAAGGTTTTTGTGTTTCCATCACTCATAACTTTGTTTCCATTGTTAAGGACATATTTTGTGTAATTGGTTAATCCTTTGACAAAACGCACTTTACTTGTATTTGGGTAGATCTAGGATGTGTTTAATACTTCAAGAAACATGTTGTTCAAGTCTAGTATTAAAGCCATGAAGATTGGATTAAGAAACAAGTGAAGAAAAGCTGTTCATTAAAGCTGGACTGATAGCTCGACACCTCTTGACAGCTAGGCCATCTATCGAGCTAGTTAATTGTTATCGCAATCTTGACACCTCTCGATAGCTGGTGGATCAATCGAGAAAGCTCCTGTCTCCTCGACAGCTCCTGTCTCCTTGACAGCTCCTCGATAGCTTCTTGATAGTTGTATCTGTCGAAGTTTAAAGCTCGACACCTCCTGATCGATCGAGGTTACGGGAATTCAGATTTTCAGATTTGATTTTTGGCCCATGCTAACATGTATGTGTAGGGTTTCTTTTCTCACAACCCTAGACCTATATAAGGCTTATTTTAGAGGCCGTCACAAAAGAGAATACAAGGAGAACATATGCAAAAGGTGACCGAAGTCTTATTCTCTCTGAAAGAAGTTACTGCGTCTTTTGCGCCTTAGGGTTTTGTAACCAAGAGCTTCTTGATCTTCATTGTTGATGAAGTGAAGAACTTTGCAGCCAACATCTTTTTCTAGTTGGTGATTGAAGTCGCGTACTGAGATCCGCGCAATTGGTTAGTCACGTACTAGGATTCGTGCATCATCAAAGGTTGGTGTTCATATATTGAAGAGTTCAGAGGTTCTGAAGCGGTAGAAGGTTTCTGCTGTGAGTTCATCTACGGGGATTGTAGAGTCTAGGGACAAAGGTTTTGTACTAGATCTGAAACTCCTTTTCATTATAGTGGATTGCTTTTCGGGAAGGTTTCCCCCCAGGTTTTTTTATTGTGAAACTAGTTTGTTTCATTGGTTTTCCTAGGTCATCATATCTTGTCTTATTTACCTTTCCGCTGCATTTATTATTGACATGATATTGATGTTTGTTTGTTTTAACTAGATTTATTCATAATAAACCTAATTAATAACTTGGGTTTAAAACTTGTTAATTCTATCAACTGGAGTCTAAATTTCCCAACATCCATCACCCATAACTCAAAAATGGTGAGAAGTGTGTTTGGCATTGTTTCCAGTTTTTGTTTCCATCACTCAATTATCTGATTTTTTATTTATGTGTTATGGAAACTGAAAACACATTTTAGGTGTTTTCAAGTTATGAAAACAGAGTTATGATGGCATTTTGGTAATTAAACACTCATACATGGGACCCACAAGTCTTGTCAAGTCAAACTCCCTTCTCTCTCCCACCGGTCACTCTCTCTTTTCTTTCTTTTTTTTTCTTTTTTTCTTTCTTCTCCACTTTTCTTTCTTTCTCTCTTCTTCTTTATCTGTTCTTCTTTTTGTTCTTCTTCAGAGCAAAATCTCACCCAAAGACAAAAGAATCTTAGCCCTCCCCATCCACAGCCTCTCTTCTCCGATCTGCCTACCCACGCCGACCCACTTGATCTGGCTTTGTTGGGTTTGTGTTTTGATTAAAATGATTGTGTAAGAGATGGGTCTTGCTATTTTTCTACAAAGGTTATTTATTTATTTATTTATTTATTTATTTATTATTATTATTATTTTTTTTATAAATTTGGTGGTGTATCATAAATAAGTATGAATGGAGTTTTGATTTGTTGCTGCATATTTTGAGGGTTGGAAAATGGCTTTTGGGTTTGGGGGAATTTTTATTGATGAAAGTTTTTGTTGTTTGTACTTCTTTGGTTGCACTTCACTGTGACTGTGGTGGTGGTAAAATGAAATGAGCAGTGAAGAAAATGAAATGAAATGGTGTGAGGCAGGTAGGCTAACAAGAATGCCTGACATAGTGCTCAGGTATGGGTCCCACAAAAAGTAGAAAAAATTGAGTGATGAGAAGTTGAAAACATGTGCCAAACGGATGGGGTATAGGAAATTGGGGTATTTTAAGTGATAAGTGATGAGTGATGAGTGATGAGTGACGAAAATTGAGTGAGGAGTGATGAGTGATTGTTTTCAAAAAACCAAACAGCCCCTTAAACACTAGTTATATAGCGACTGGTCATGAGGAGACAACTATTGTCAAAGTCTTTGGCTTATTTTTCAAACTTTCCTTTCTATGGTTCATATTTAATTACAGCAACTTATATCCACTTGCGTCAATCTGATATTTTGAGTAACCTTAATATGCACAATTTTGCTGTAAATTTGGCTGCTTTGTTTCTTTTCAATCTTGAGTGAATCACTTATTTTGTTCCCTAATAGTTGGAGATTTTTGCTCTACTTTACTCACCGTTGAGTTCTTTGATTATACTTTTATTTACCTTACTTATTTTTTAATTTAATTACATTGGTTTTGATAGTTGTTTCTTATTATCAGGTGGGGTACTCTGATATTACCAAAATTTATAGTCTTTGGGTACTAAGGGGATTTTTATGCATTAGTGGGATGTATCTGCAGTCAAGAGTTTGGACGTATGGAGTATTTATAATTGCATGCTTGTGTTGTTCTTCACTACTTATTGGAGCTTCAAATCCGGTTACTAACCCTGAAGAAGGTCATTTTGCTTTAGTTTGCTTTTCTTTTGCATTTCATGATTCACAAGCTTCTTTTGCAATTAAGTTATTTTGCATTGCGCGCGTGTTTTCTGAAAATTTATTCTTGAACCTTCTAAAAAGTCACTTTATCTATCAATACCTACCCCTAATGGCCATAATGAGCAAGACTTAGGTACAATACTTATGTGCTGTTTCTTCGGTTCCCCTTTTAAGATTCTGCCATGTGGCTTTTTTCTCATGGATGGAAGTGTATTTTTTAAGTTAATTAGCCACATGGCAGAATCTTAAAAGAGGGACCTAAGAAACAATACCTAAGGTACTGTACATAAATTTTGTCCTCATATAATTCCTGCTTCAATTGAGTAGTGAATATAACATTTTGGGATATCATTTGTATGGTGTCCTGCACCATTTAATACCTTGATTTAGTCTACTAATTACTTATAGATTAAGTTAATTAAGAGTTAAGTCCTGAAGAAAATTAAGTGCATTTAAAAAAAAAAAAAAAAGTTACCACCATGTATCTTTGGCATGATGGTCACTTTACAAGTATAGGTGCTTGTGGAGTGTGTGGGGCAAGAGTTAAGGTTCAAGTCCCGTCACTAACCATATGTGTTCATAAAATCTATGAATAATATTGATTTCACATAAATTAAAAAAAAAAAAAAAAGGATAAAAGAAGAATTTCCTCTTCTTGATGAAATGAGAATACTATATTGCACAAGTAAATTTGTCATACTCATACCTTACCTTTTTCTAAAAACCAATATTCAACAAGTACTGCAACGTGCACATGATTGATTTATTCATGCATCACCTTAGCCATTAATTGTAACAATGTCAAGACTTCGTTTTTGCACTTTACGAGTTCGACTAATTTCTTTGATTCGAAAGTGTTTTTGAATGTGTTCCAAAGTAATATCCACTGTGTCACGTGTGATAATTTCTTCCTATAGTTCAGGGACGGACCCAAGATTTCAAGTTAGGGGGGCAAAGTATAAGTAAAAAAAAACTTCAAATAAGCATCCATATAGTTAGTGGCGAAACCAAAAATACTTTATAGGAGGCCAAGCCAAAGATAATAAAAGTTTTTAACTTAAAAAAATCATGACAAAAAAAAAAAAACTTTATTTTACAAAATTAATAAACAAGTCTATAAGAATGAGTGAATGGCTTAATTTAATTGCTCAAGCAAATACTATTATTATAGAAACACTATTATAAATTAAAATATAGGGAAATTCTTCTTTTACATTGTGCTGTTATAATATAAATTTATATTGTATACAAAAAAAGTGGCAAATATTATATATATTTGCAAAACATATACAATATTTACCATTTCTTTACAAATATGTACAATATATATTACTTTTTGTATGTCTATCATGTAAGTTTACATTGAAATTGCAATGTAGACATAAAAATTACATTGAATATAAAGCAATCTAATGATCACTCACAAGTTAACAATATAGCTACTAGTCCTCTACAGTACTCTACACAATGATCTTATTTTGTTTGATTGAACTACACGTATCAACATATCAATCTATATTCATCAATGAAAAATATCAATCAATAAAATAATAATATAATTAACAATCCTATTTTATATTACTATTTTATGAGTTACTATAGTTTTCCATCACTTAACTAAAACAAAGAGCAGCTGAGTCTTAAACTCAAAGTGAACATGTTTGAATATACAAACAGAGAGAGGGGTTCAAAGAGAGATAAATACAGTAGTGGAGACGTAGAGGGCCTGAAGGCTAGATTTGCGCCGATTGTCCCTAGTTGGCTGGTCAGATCTTCAACTTGATGGAGCTCTTTGCAGCAAGCGGCGATGGGGGAAGGATATGGGGTTGTTTGTTTGATTTATATATATATATATATATATATTTATATAAAGATGATTTTTTTTTCCTATTTTTATTAGGAGAGTCTTGATTTACTTAGATAGATTTGAATGATGAGGTACTTGAGACCATAATTTTTTCGGACTCTATGCGGAAACTAGCCTTAGTTCATGCTGCATGCCATTATTTGTGCTACATTATCCATTGAAGGTAACGACTAAAAAGTCGTGTTCCCCACATTCCTACACAATCAATCATAGAAAGACAACACGTTCATGATGAAATAATGTCTCAACTTAGGACTAGTGAAAAAAGCTATGATGTAATACGCATGGGTCCACAAGCTTTTCATGGTTTGTGTGACATTTTGCGAAGAGACGGTGATCTTCAAGCCACACAACGTGCCACGGTTGAAGAGCAAGTTGCCAAGTTTCTTCACATTCTATCACATAATGTGAAGAACCGTACAATTTCCTTCTTTTTTTGTTGTTCCAGTGAGACCATTAGTTGCCATTTTCATAATGTGTTATGATCAATAATTATGTTAGAGGATCAGTTTCTTCGACAACTTGATGGAACCCAAGTTCCACTTGAAATACTACAGAGTAGTAGGTTCAACCCATATTTTAAGGTAAATATATCATGTTTATATTTTATATTTGATAGTAGTCTAGTATAAATATATTTTAAGATAAATGTCTTTGAGAGATATTGTTAATTTCAGGATTGTATTGGGGCACTTGATGGAACACATGTTCGTGTCAAAGTGTCGAATGAGGATGCACCAAGATATCGGGGTAGGAAGGGTTACCAAACACAAAATGTGTTGGCGGCATGCTTATTTGATTTGAAATTCACGTATGTATTACTAGGTTGGGAAGGAACTGCTTCAGATTCAAGAATAATAAAGAGCGCTTTAACTAGAAACGATAATTTGAAAATCCCACAAGGTAAATTTAATTCAAATATGTATTAGGATGTATTCTTTATAATTAAAAAAATTATAGTATATAATTAACCATTGTTAGTGTTTATTAGGTAAATATTATCTTGTTGATGCGGGATACATGAATAGAAGTCGTCTGATTGCACCTTATAGCGGAATGTGATATCATTTAAAAGAGTACTCTGCTCGTCCTCTTGAAAATGCTAAAGAATTGTTTAATTTGCGACATGCGCCATTGCGCAATGCTATTGAAAGGGCATTTGGTGTACTGAAAAAGAGATTTCCTATCATAGCAAGTACAATAGAGCCTAGTTATTGTGTTGACACACAAAATGAAATCATTTTATTATGTTGCATACTTCATAATTATTTAATGGGTGTCGATCCTGATGAAAGTCTTATTGCTGAAGTTGATGAAGAGGTTTTACATTCTCATTGTGAACGTGTGGTCCCTACTCCTAGAGAAGATGATAAGCATGCTAGACAATGAGATATTATAAGAGATTCTATAGCATTAGCCATGTGGCAAAACTATGTCCAAATGTGATAGCTTTTGGGTTTATTGTTGTCATGTTGTTTAAGACTATGTTATGTTTCAATTACTTAGACCTAAATGTTATGCAAATTTCTCTTTTCATTTTGATATTGCTCTCTATCTTTTGATAATTAATATTAATATCTAAACAATATTTTATATGTGTTTTTTGTCTTATTAATTATAGCATGGGTAAGATATAAAAGAAGAATGGTGGAGATCCAAGCAAAGAAGTACAATGGAGTAGTGTTATGGATGATGCTTTAATGGATTTTTTTTTACATCAAGTGATCATCGGTGGTAAAGTTAATGGAACTTTTACCTTTAAGGCATATGATGACATAGTGAAAGAGTTGGTTGAAAAATTTCACATGGAGATTAATAAGGATAAGGTGAAAAATCGACAAAAGACATTGAAGAAGAATTTTCATGAATGCTATGACATATTTATAGATGGATTGAGTGGTTCTGGATGGAATGATTCTTTAAATATATAGACAGTTGAACTAGAAGTTTGGGAGCCACTTATAGCAGTAAATTACCATTTTTTGTGAGTTTAATTTTGAATTACATAATTATATCTGTAATATAACCATTTTTCTTGGTTTGTAACAGTCTAAACCTGCGGCCAAGAAGTGGATGACAACACCTATGCCCAACTACTCTAAGATGACACAACTTTGGGCTAAAGATAGAGCAAAAGGTGATCATGCTGAAACTGCAAAGGAGAGACGTGCTAGGTATGCTGCATCGACCACTATTGATGAGATTGATAATTTGGTATCTCAAAATGAAGTTTCTTTGGAGAACTTTGAAGTCGAAGATGATCAGAGGTCACCATAAATTAATGTTGTATGTTCTCGAGCGTCATCACAAGATGCAATGTCTTCTAAAAGCAAGAAAAGAAGACTGGCAGAAGATGACGAACTTGGGAATGTAATTTCCCAGTCATTTGATAATGTATCAATGGAAATTGATAGGGTGACTGAGGTTATGGCAAAGTGTTTTTCAAAGTCATATGGAGAAGAAGTTCATGCAGCGTTGGGCGTATTGGACTTGGATCCAATATCAAAGACTGAGACCTACATGTTCTTTGGTTGCCCAGATCATGAGTGCAAATGTGTTCTATTGACACTGATGTCTAAGCCTAAAAATTAAAAAGTGTGGGATTTCTTGGCCAACTTTAGATTTGCTTTATTTTGTTATTTTGTTTTGTTTTGGCAAGACTCATTATAGTTAAAAAAAAAAAAAAAGATATTTGTTTGTATTTTTTAGACAATGTTTATTTTGTTGAAAATAAATATGTGATGCGTGAATTTCTTTACAACATAGAAATATACATAACTTAATTTTTAGCTACAATAAATTTTTTTCCCCCTAAACTAGAATCATTATTTATGTTCTTTAAAATGAGGGGTATAATAGTAATGTTATTATAAAATAATTTCTTTTCATTCCATTCATTCCAATGTCACTTCCAAACAATATTACTTACATTCCATTCAATTCCATTCCTTTATTTTAAAACATCCAAACAAGATTTTTTAATTCAAAATCATTCATTTCCCTACTAAATTCATTCTATTCCATTCCTTTAATGACTATTCCATTCCATTTCATTCCCTTATGAACTCTCAAACGGAGTGTAAGAGTCCTGAATGAAAAGATTTGGATTTATTTTTTCTATTTATCCTTTTGTGATTGTTTGAATTTATTAAAATTATTTTGTTGCTTATTTTGGTGGAGCTATGGGTCAACAAATCAATGAATGGCCAAATTTCATTTTTGATTCTGGGTTCTTTATATCAAAATGGGTAAATTACAAAGTTAGTCCCTATATTTTACACCATATCTTAATTTTGGTCCCTAACCTTTCACTTGTGTCAATTTAGTCCTTAATATTTCCAATGACGTGTCAATTTAGTCTTTTCTATTATCCCTTGGATGAAAAAAGCTGATGTGTCAAACGGAATAATAAAAAAATATTTTTCATGCCATATCAATTACCCCACATCAATTTTTTTAAAGAAAAACCCACTTCAAATGTTCACATGTGAGATTTGTAATCTTGATTCTTGACTCACGTGAGAGTTGGGGGGGGGGGGGGGAGAGAGAGAGAGAGAGAGAGAGAGAGAGAGAAGAAAGGGAGGTGAATCTGATGAGAGATTGGAAGGATTTAGAATTTTCCCTAGACTGATTTGTACATGTGAACATCTGAAATGGTTTTATTTTATTTTTGTTTTTAAAATAATTTGAGTGGATTTTTTAAGCCAGCAATATCAACTTCAACTTAAAAAATCCAAAGCCCAACACATAACACCCAGAAGCTAAAAATGATCAAAAGGTTCAAAACCACGATCTTTCTCAGCTTTTTGAAATTGATAAGATTAAGATTGGAAATAAATGGGTTTGTTTGAAAGAAAGGAAAAAAATAAAAAAGCTCAAAAGAGACAAAGATCAGAGAAAGAGATAATAATGTGAGCGAGGTTGTGGAAGATGGTGTTATATAAGAAGAGAGATACAGAGAGAGAAAGCAAAACTAGGGGCCATTTGAAAGAGTTAAGTAAGTGCTTTTGGCGGGAAAGCGTTTTGGGAAAGTGAGAGTGAGAGTAAAGGTGATGGAGGAGAGGAAGATGAACCTGATGAGAGACAGGAATTTAGGGATTTAGAAATTTCCCTAATCTGATCTCATGTGTGAACATTTGCAATAGATTTTTTTTTTAATCTGACGTGGCAGTACAGTTGGCCGTTGATGTGATATAATTAATATATTTTTATTATTCCATTTGACACATCAGTTTTTTTCATCTAAGAGATAACAACATGGACTAAATTGACACGACACTAAAAAGGTTAGGGACCAAATTGAAACAATTGAAAGGTTAAGGACCAAATTGAGATATGGTGTAAAGGATAGGGACTAATTTTGTAATTTACCCTATCAAAATTTTCTCATTAGGTTGAAAGTGTGAATTTATTTGAGGTCTAAAGTCATTTTTTTCCAAAATTCTAGGGGGGCCAATAAGTATATCACTCTTAAATTTTAAGATAATTTATGTGAGAGTTATATGTATTTTTACTGGGTTATCCCCAAGTTTTGTCTTTACTTAAACATTGGATGTAGGGGTATTTTTTAACCACCAAAATGTTCATTCCAAACAGGAGAAACCCTTTAAATAGTAGTAGTATAGTCTATGGTTATTAATATCCCTATCTGGATCTTAGGATATTAAAATACTAAGATCCTACATCCCTAAAATGTTATGGATCTCACTAGGATCTCTAATAAAGTGAAATTTGTGTGAGATTTCAATCCAGATCTTATAGAATTCCGATCCCATAGAGATACTAAAGATCTTGTGCTATAAAGGAAAATTTAATTTTTTTTGTGTGTGCTTATTTTAGGCCTCCAAATGGAGTTCAAAGACCCCAAACTAATAAAAAATGTAATAAACAGATCAGCCCAGTAGCCCTAACCAAAATTGATTGAAAAAAAAAGTAAAAAATAAAAGCCTAACGCTCACGTCAGTCGCCAGTCGTCACTTTAACCTAATAAATAAAATCACAAAAAACAAAAAAAGAAGAGAAGAGACTAGACTACTAGAGAATGGAAGGCGAGTGTGAAAAGCTAAGAAATCCGAGGGTGATGCCACTATGAGAGAGACCATTAACTACAAAGGTGATTTTTTTTTTTAATAATTTAATTCAGCTAATAATGACTAGAATGATGTTTATAATGATCAACCGTACTTTGAGAAACACATCCAAGATAGCCAAACCTTTGGTCTTGATGATTGAGTGTCATTATGGTGTTATTTGAAATATTTTTATTTGTGTGGGACAATAGGTATTGACAGATTCTTAAATACGTTGGTTTCCAACTTTCCAAAAAAAAAAAAAAAACAAAAATGTTGGTTAAGTGAATTACGAATCCCTGATGGTGTCAGACATGAAACAAGGGGTATGAAGCGTTAAAAAAAAATCTCAAACCTATTTAATCAAACACATAGTTATATAGTTAGAGCATTAGAATTGCAACCCCTAAATTGCTATTTTTTACCATCAAACCAACAAAAACAAGCATTATCCCAATTTCTATTTATAAAAATTTTTGCAACTTAGCTACAGTAAGATGGTACTTTTAGAAGATACTGTAGCAAGTTGTAAAATCGTTTTTATTATATTTCATTACTTCTCCTCTCTCTCTCTCTCTCTCTCTTCCAAGTCTCTCTTTTCTCAGCTCAGACTCCATCCCTCTCTCTGTAATCTTAGCCTCTCTCTCCCCACTCTCTTTGTCTCGGTCTCTCTCGAATCGACATGGAGACAACGGTTTATGGTGGAGGCATGGAGATCGGCTTCTGTGGTGAAGGCGTGGACATCATGGAACCATGGTGGAGCTGTGGTTGTGGCTGGGTAATTGTGGTTTTGTTCTTAGGTCACGGTGGTTGCAGTGATAATGGGTTTGCTGGGCTTTGTTCTTGGTTGGGTTAGTGGTGGTTGTAGCGGAAACAATGGGTTTTGGTGTGGTAGTTTGTGGTCAAGCCAAGGAGGTCGTGGGTTGTGGTCAAGGTGGCGTTTGTGGTGGAAGTTGGGGGTTGTGGTTCGTGGTTGTGGTTGGGCCATGGTGGTTTTGTTCTTGGCATGGTGGTTGCGTTTTGTTCTTAGGTCGTGGTGGTTGATGTGATGGTGGGTTTGCTGCTTTGATCCTGGTTGGGTTGGTGGTGGTTGTGGTGGTTAAACAATGGGTTTTGGTGTGGTGGTGCCTCATATTGTTGGTGGTGGTGTGGTTGAGAGAGAGGGAGAGAGAGAGAGAGACAGAGACAGAGAGGCAGTGACAGAAATTAGAGAGAAGAGAGATAGATAGTTTTATATTATTTAATTGTATAATTTATATTATTTTAATGTGTTATATGTTAAAATAAAATTTGAGATGTTGGGTGTATTGTAAAATGATATTGTATAATAGATAAAATAGCTTTTTACATGGTAAAATAGAAACTTTTATGCAATTCCGGATGCTAATGCTCTTATAGACTTATAGTTTAATATATTTTACTTTATTAAATCCTAAAATTAAATAAAAACAAAACAACAACAACAACAACAACAATAATATTGGGTCCATTGTTGAGGTCCAAAAAATCACAATGTTATACCAAGGCCCAAAACAAAGCAAAGGATTGAAACCTAGGAAAAATAAAGCATTTAGGCTTCCAATAAGAAAGAAGAGAGGTCCAAACCCATTAAGGGTCCATAAAGAGGAACCTAAATCCATGAATGGGCAAGTCTCAGGCCCCATAAAATAAAGGAAGGAAAAAAGCCCAGCATAGCCCTTAAAGGTCAGAAAATCGCTGGGGAGCCCGGGAAAATAACTGGGCCAGGATACCTGGGGATTCCCAGGAGCCAGGGATCCTTGGGACATGCAGCAAAGCTAGGTTGGGATTAAGACAGTTTAGAGTGTGTACCAAGAAACACAAGGAAATAGAATAGATATGTCTCTATCAGCCACTCAATGATGCAGAAAGGGGGTCAGAAGGCTTAAGAACCAACAACCCATGAGTAAAGGCCTAGTACCTCGGGGAACCCAGGAAGAAGAACCATAAGGGAATGTGGCTGGGGATCTTTCAGCCTGGCAGGAAGGAATCAACTCACTTGGTAAAAATGATAAAGGGAAAAGCAACCAAAAGTTGGGTCTGAAAAGGTGGAATCTAGAAGCCTTAAAAGAAGAAAGACCAAAGGTCAGCCCTTTAAGACACCCCAGTACGGGAAGGTTAGCTGGGGTCTTTCGAAGATGAAATCTCAAAAAAGGGAAATAATAAAGAATAAGGAAGGGACCAGCCACTAATGTTGCTGACACAACATTGGTTCTGGTACCCAGAAGAACAAATAGAGGGAATCAGTGGTACCCCGGAAACCCTAGGATGGCACTATAAAAGGGGAAGCAACCAACAGTGAAAGACATTCAACAATAGTGAATTAGAGTAAAAATCATTAAGAAAACTCTGTTAGAATTCAAAAAAAAAAAAAAAAAAAAAAAAAAAAGAGAAAAAGGAGGGAAATATTGTTCGGTATCCTCAAATAGCCACTAGAGAACACACTTAGATTCAAAGAGATTCAAACTTTGCAAGTCTTAGAGGCCTGAAGAGCCATCTAAGTCTGTGATTTTGAACTTATTTGGACCTTGTAACCCGTCCTAGTGAGCATAGTGTATTACACAATCAAGAAAGTAATAAAATATTTTGCATTATTTTAAGATCCCTAATGCTTTATTTTATGTTCCTTCTTGATCAATTTCGTTCCTTTGCTATTCCTTGCTGTTCAGTGCATATATTTCTTGTCTGTTAGCATGTATGTGTTGTAGGATTCATGCTTTGTGCACTACTTGGTTCGAAATCAGCCCAATTTAGCTGCGGTGAACCAAGCCCAATCCCTTAAAACAATAAGTATTGGGTCCAGGATCCTTGTTTCTACTTGGGCCTGTGTGCTAAAAAAAAAAAGAACCCACACATTAGGGCGACTCCACTAGGGACTAGGTAAAGGAAAGGGAAGAAGCAGTCCCTTCGCAGAGCATGGCTCCAAGACCAAGGAACAGTAAAGGTACCAATGTACTACCTGCGACATTTGAGCTCGTAGGAGAAAATGAGGTAACTTCAAGGCAGAGGAATGAAGTACCTCTGGTGGAGCAGGAGGTCGTCTTAGGACAGAGGTGTGGGGTGTAGGAACTAGAGCCCATGGCTCAGATGGCAGAAATGATGAAAGACTTACAACAGGAGATCCGTATCCTCAAAGAGGGAAGGACTCAAGAAATCAGAGATAACGCTCCCCCTGTGGCCAACCAAGAAAGAGCCCAACCAAAAGGAGGGTCAGTAGTAGGAGGGGGAGTTAACCCCTAGTATCTCACACTAGCGGATGTCAACGCCCTTTTGGAACAAGAAAGGGAAAAGCTCTCGGGGATCCCCAAGCAATTCTCTCGGGATCCCTCATTCCCACCAAAACTCCTTGGCAAGCCCTATCCCAAGGGATATGAACCCCCAAAGTTTCACCCTTTTGATGGAAGGAACGGAAGTGCTGTGGAGCACGTGAGTAGGTTCATTCACACCATGGGTCTTTACGCAGGAGACAAGGAGCTGTGTCTAAGAGAGTTTGCTAAGTCCCTATTGGACAGAGCATACACATGGTACACTACCTTGAGGCCGGGGTCCATTAAGACCTGGAATGAGATGATGGAGAGGTTTTGCTCAAAGTATTATCCAGGTGAAGACAAGGCCACCTTCCAAAGCCTTCAGATGGTAAGGCAAAGGCTCGGAAAAGACCCTATCCAGTTCATCAAAAGATTTGAGGATGTTTCTTTGGACTGCTATGGGGATCACGAAGAAAGGGAGTGTTAGGACATATGTGTTTCACATGTTAAGAACATATATCATGATTTTATGTAATTGGCTAATCCTTTGACAAAATGCACTTTACTTGTATTTGGGTAGATTTAGGATGTGTTTAAATACTTCAAGAAATCATGTTTCAAGATCAAGTGTTGAAGCCTTCAAGTCTGTCCAAGAAAACAAGCTGAAAGTGCAGAGTTATTAAAACTTGACAGCTAGCATGTGTCGAGGTTTAAGAAGTTGTTTTAGCCCCGTGGCTCGACAGCTAGCTCGACAGATGCTTGACAGCTTCTATCTGTCGAGGTTTATGCTACTTCCATGCCACCACTTCCTCCAACATCTAAGTACACACCTACCTCTCCATCAAACTCATGCCCTTTCCCCCCCCCCCCCTCTCTCTCTCTCTCCTAATAGGCATCTTTTGGGACCGTATAATCTTTTCCATACGTCGTCTTCTTGCCATTGTAGTCCTCAATGACACAGCCAACGCCTTTTCACTCTGCTTTCCTAGTATTGCATCTATCCATTTGTTTCGCTATGTGTACCACTCACTTGTTGCATCCATATACCTTGATTTGACGACCCAATCGAACTCTTAAGTTCACCTAGTCAAGCATATGAGAGCTGTTGAGTTTGAGATGTGCAAGTCACATGGACATTAAATTTGATCTTATTTGGATGGTGACGCTGCAGATTGGCACAATTGTTTCAATTAGGGTGTTGATTGCAAGTTTTTATTGGGGTGGAAACTGCGTATCCCCATCCCCATATATATATATATATATATATATATTGATAAGTAAGTTACACATATACCCAATGGGTCTTGATCCACAACCTTAGCCTCCATCCATAATGGGAGAAGGAAGTGTCAATTGAGCATAGTTTGGTAGTTTTTTTTTTTTTGCAATTAACCATTTGTTCAAATAATAAATTTATAAAACAATTTTTAAAATTAAATAAATGGATGTAACTTAAACTAGATGAAATAGACTTAATAGTATGTTGTTGGAGATTTAATTGATGTCTATTTCTATATTATCTCATTCCTTGTATAAAATTTGCAGGGTTACCTAGATCCGGAGTATTTCTTAACTCGTAAATTAATAGACAAGAGTGATGTTTATAGTCTTGGTGTTGTATTTCTTGAACTCCTGACTGGGATGCAGCCAATCTCACATGGCAAAAACATTGTTAGAGAGGTAAAACCTTAGACCTGTTTGCCTTGGATTTCATAGGGGGCTAATGGTACATCAGGCGCTTGTGTATGAAATGGAAATTGTTCTTCTATAATTATAAGTGTAGGGTAAAGTTGACAGCTTTCAGTTATTCTCTCTCTTCTTTTCCTCCTACCATATGTCATTTTATTCTAGACGTAAAGACAAGAGATATTCTAATTTGCATGTTTCAATTTTAACTTCAATAAAACATTGAAATCCTTTTAAAATCTTCACTTTTGGCCTTATGCGAAACATTCCTTTACTTGTATAACATTTATGACCATTTTGACATAGTGTTCATATTATTTGATCCTTTAGATACAGTGGCTAAATTTGTGTAATAAAATGATTTCTTATAATTTTTCTATGGTTTCTATCTATTTCAGGTTAATGTTGCATGTAAATCTGGTATGATCTTTTCAATCATTGATGGGAAAATGGGATCTTATTCTCCTAAATGTGTGGTGAAATTTTTGAATTTGGCTCTCAAATGTTGTGAAGATGAGACAGATGCTAGATCTTTAATGGCAGAGGTGGTTTGTGAACTTGAAAGTATATGGCAGATGATGACTGATTCTGACAATGTATTAGCAAATCCTATGGACATTGATGTTGAAAAGGCAGTGACTACACCATCATCATCCTCTACGGCGAAGGATCCTTATGTGTCATCCGAGATATCTAGCATTGAACTTGTTAGTGGAGCCGTTCCATCCATCACCCCTAGATAGAAAACATTTCAAAAATTAGGCTGTATCGAAACCTGAGATGCTATGGTCTTGAAACTTGAAATTTTGAACTAGGAAATGATATTTACAATCATCTTGGTTGTAGATGTTGTGTAAAGACTCTCACTCTTCGATCTTCAATACAATTATTATTATTATTATTATTTTGCAAACTAATTAGTTAGCAGTTTGCAATAATGTCACGATAAGAAACTGATGTTGTTCAATAAACAGACTTGTTGATAGTGAAATTTTGAAACACAATTGATATTAAACATAAACAGTTATATAGTATTATTTTGTCTAATTCGACACAATCATCTAAGGAAACACTAAGTAGTCCTAAGGCTACAAAAAATAATAATAATGATTAAAAAAAATTGATTTTCTTCCATGAAAACTAGCTTCTTATATGTTGATATGATCAAGATGGATTCCAATAAACATTAACAATTCAAAGAACTTAAAGATACTTAGTTTTCCTATCACTTTGACATTAAATAAATAAAACAAAAAAGAAAGAAGAAGAAGAAGAAAAAAAGAGAGGTAAAAGATACTTGGTCTTGTTAGGTGGTGGTCAGTTAGTATTGAATCACTACGGATCCTAAGAGGCCATCCAATACAAGATTGGACCTAATTCTAACAATTGGCTGGTTAGATTCAGATTGATAAGGCCCATTTAAGATTGGACCCATTTTTGAGAATAAAATGGGGCAAATTGAGTGCAGGACTTTGGCTCCACTTTTACAATCATAACTCTTAATTTTTAATTTTTATGGATTTTAAAAGTTTATAAAATCATTCTATCTAATTAGCTCAAATAATATAATTTTAACTATATTAAAATTACCAATTATTATAAAAATTTAGTGGTAGTGATTATTATATATGGGAAATGAACAAGTTAATCTAAATTGTTCATGTCAAGAAAAGAAATGGTAGGCTAGTTGATATTTTTATCATCCTCTGTGGTGGAACAAAATATCTCTCATTTCAATCTCGAATAATTTATATTTGGTTTCCAAAGGATTGTTGGTATGTTGCCTTGAACGTTGCATTGATCCTTTGAATCTTGTACCAATGAGTGTCATCCTCCCTAGAACAACGTTCTCTTTTAGACCTTTCAACCAATCGATATGACCCTGTAGAACTATTTATGGGGTATTACTTATTAGGCATCAAAATTTGGATATTTGTAGGCGAGGGAGACTATTAACTTGTCTTTAATATCGGGAAAAAAGAAGAAGCAAAAAATGACAAACTCTTTCATTCTTTTTCTGTTAAATAAATAAAGAAGGAAATTTTATATAAAATATATATATATATATATATATATATATATATATATATATATATAAAGAAGCTAAAATGCACTTTTGGCTCTTAAAGTTTGGGTTTGTTTTCATTTTTGCCTTTTACGTTTGAAAATTTTCATTTTGGCTCTATATGTTTGATTCTGTTTTCATATTGGACTTGTTACTTTTGTTTGTTATCTATCCGTCCTTAATATATTTTTCTACCTACAATAGTGAAATTCTTGCATTCCACAACATTTTAGAGCTAATATTTCATTAAATAATAAAACATAGAGGAAACTTAATAGTTTTGTTAGGTTCTAAAGACTTAGAATTAATGTATTTAGAATTCTAATTTGTATTGTTGGCAAACTATGATCAAAACAAGTTGGTTAGTCGTGTTTAGACTTGCTCAAAGTTATGTCTTTTATGTAAAGTTGGATTTAAGTGGATGCAGAAGTTACTGTGCATTTTGGCCTGGCTCGATTGATCGAAGCTTAGGCTCGATCAATCGAATTTCAGGTCTGATGCGTTTTTCTGCATAATTCCAACTCAGCCCTAGCTCATTAAAACGTTTAGGGTTTTATGTTTTGCCCTAGGTATATAAAGCAAACCCTAGCCACGTTTTAGATGTTGCTCATATTGTTGTTTGTGTGAATCTCTTGTGAGATCTGTGAGGAGCTTTCCTTCACACAAGCTTAGGATTATCAGGAGGAGATTAGTTCAAAAACTTGATGATCATTCAGTTGTTGCACTAAAGAAGTTAAAGATACACAAGCGGGTGTGCTTGTACTTGCTGGAGAATCCAAAGAAAGAAGGAGTCCGAGGTCTCGGAGCTTGCACGTGGTCGTGTCAGTAAGTTCTACTGGTGGGTAGCAATAAGAAGTCGAGTGTGGGGGCTTGTAAGTCTTATTGTATGAACTTTGATTTTTTTAAGATAGTGGATTCAGGTTTACCTTGAGGATAGTTAGGTTAAATCCTCCCCAGGTTTTTACCGATTTGGTTTCCTGGGTGATCATATCATTGTGTTATTTATCTTTCCGCTGCTTTGCATGATATGATTGTTTGATTGTGATAACTTAGACTTGGAATTTGGACTAAGTAACAACTTGGCTAATTAACTAGGTTAATCTAATTGTGTTTTAAAGGGTCTAAAAACTAACAAGTGGTATCAGAGCAAGTAGCTCTTTTTGTTTTAGATCTTTTGATCTAAGAGCTGATCCTTGACCCCTGTTGTCATGGATAATTTGAAGTGTCTTTCTGGTCATGTTTCTGTTCATGCCTCTGTTGATTTTATTGATGCCTGTGAAACTCTTCGTAAGAAATTATTGAAATCTATGAAAATTGCTAAGAAATTCAAGGAAGAGTTAAAATTGGCTAATCTTGAAAAAGAGGAATTGTTTGTTAGATTAGATAAATTTAATAAAAAGAATGAATTTTTGAGAAATCAAATTTCCTCTCAAGATGAGAAGATGAAAAGCTTGGAATATGAGTTAGTTGAATCTAAAGCTAAAATTGAAAATTTGAGTAGTACCAAGCCTGCTGTTGACAACAGAAGAGTTTCTGTTTCTCTTAAGCCTAAAACTGAGAAAGTTTATATCCCTCATTTTAAGAGGAATAATAAAGAAAAAGGCTTATTTTGCTAGGTTAGACAAAGGTAAAAGTTCTGATGTAGATGCTGAAGTTTCTAAACCTAAGTCTAAACCTGCTGTTAGAGAGCATAATAAATCTGTTTTTGTGCCTACTTGTCACCTTTGTGGTGTTGTTGGTCATATTAGACTAAATTGTTCTTTGTTGAGGTAAGAACCAAAGCCTGTGACCGGAAACCCCACTAGGAATACTGATGTTCCTAAATTTGTTCCTGTTTGCCACTTTTGTGGTGTCCGTGGTCACATTCGTCCTAATTGTCATAAATTGAAATTTAAGCATTCTGTGTTTCAATTTAGGATATGTGATGATATTTCTCCTGCCATAAGTACATATAAATTGTTTCATATTATTTTAAAAAATTTAAGCTTGTTGGCTTGTGAAAGGAATTTGCAGGATTTCAGTCTCTCTCAAAAGATTGGTGTAATCCCTCAAATACACTCTGCCTCTCATGGATTTTCACTTACAAAGCCAAAGACTCGTGCTAGATGGGTGAGAAAAGATTCTCTAAGGTGAGTGTTGCTAACTTGTCCCTGATTTAATTCTTTCAATTAATTGTGGACATGTTTTGTTTCTGTTTTTGGTCGTGTTTTTATTAGGTTGTTTTTTATTAAAAAAAAAATCCAAAAACATTGAAAAATTTCAAAAAGACAAAAATATTTTATTTTGTGTCTAGTTTTTCTTTTTGAGGATTACATGAATTATGATATCTCTCTTGATTTAGAACATGCTTGACATTGTGGAGAAACTTGAATAGTATGTGTTATATAAGTGCTAAGCTATTTCTGATTTTGTGTGAGTATGTACTAATTTGTACATGTACTAAAGGGTTAATTAAGAAATTGATATTTCTTGTTTGTGTACCCTCTATAGCTTAGTTAAGCACTGTCATGCATTGCATTTGCATTGTTCATTTAGCATAATATGTGCTTTTTTGTTTTTGGTCATATAGTTTTTAAAACCAAAAAGATTTTTGTGTTTTGTATTTCACATCTTGGATTTATAATCAAGGATTGGCCATATTATCTTTACATAACAAGTTTATGTACCTTGTTTAGCTTGGATGAGCTTCTTTTATTGCACTTTACTAGTTTGAGCTTTGTAGTGCATGTTGTGTGGGAGATGTTTATAGTTTTTGATCACTTTTCTTGATCTTGAAGTCACATGTCTTTGACTGTCGGACTTGTACCTTTAGAGAAAGGCATAAATAACTATCTCACCACTGTTCAATAGCCAATCATGAACACCTTAGTGCATATCGTAAGATTTTGTGCTCGAGAAAGTGTAGCACATGCACAAAAAGAACATAAGGTGTAGCCTCGGTTTAATTGCTTAATGCTTAAAATTGGTGTTACTATTAGGCTTGATGCCAAATCACATAATTAAAATTGGTGTGTACATTATCCTGGCTTTTTAATAAGTTTCTGAATAAATTAAAATTGGTGTGTATATTATGAGGCTAAATTCAAGAAACTTACATGATTGCAAGCTTATGTTCTAGGAGATGTGGGAGTTATATGATGTAACTCTTTAGGTGATAGTTTCTTTTAAATTCTATGTGATGAATGTTGTAGACTTTGTGATTGATTGCTATTCACATATCACCTCACATGTATCTCAAGCTTTTGCTAGTTGCACACACTACACAAGTTACTCTTTGCTAAACTTGGTACATTATATTGTGTGTGATTTTGTTGTGACCATCCAAGATTATATGTTCCTTGATTTTGATGCAAATTGTGTTTTTGATGATTAAAAACCTTGTTTTTGGAAGATCTGGGTTGAATCCAAGTGTTTTTGAAAAACTTTTCGTCTCATACTCATGCATTTTTTATATAAAACAATGTGCTTTGAGGAGTTTCTGCATTAAAATGCTCTGTTTTTCAAAAATTTGATTTTTCCAAACTTTCGATCGATCGAACCTGTTTTTCGATCAATCGAAATTGCGATTAAAATTTTTTGGTTTGAGTCTGCCTGACTCGATTGATGTTTAATCGATTCTCGATTGTTCGCAACTGAAAAATTTTCAGTTTCTATGTTTTTGACCAAAATTTTTTTTCATGCATCATTTGTGTTTAGGATTCACATGCATTGCATTGTTTTTGTATCCATCTTGCAGTTTTACAGTTATATCTCTCATTATTTTCACACATAACATGCATACACTTTGCTAAATTGGGTACTCAACTTGATTTTAAAAATTGATTAATTAATTTTTGAGTTATGTACTTTTTAGTATATGCTATTTTTATGTGTGAATTGCAGAAAATATTTTTCTTAAGAGATATGATGGATAATCAATGTGCAATTATTTTCTCTACTCATGCAACTATTTATGAGTCACATAGTGTCAAGTTTGCATTTATTGAAAGAGAAAATATTTTTCTTCATGTGTATCCTCAACTTAGTTTTTTTTTAAGTTAGGTTTGTGTGTTTTTTATTTATTTCCCCCACCTCCTAATTTTCCCCAAAACTTTTTTTCCCAACACTTATTTTGTGTTTCCTATTTTTATAGGGGGAGAAGCTTGTTTTTAACCTTTGCTCTTCATAGGGGGAGTTGTCTCTATTTTCTATAGAGTTGAATTGTTTTGTGTTCCCCTAATTCTCTATTTTCTCTTATTCTTTGTTGCGTATGTTTTCTGTCAACCTTCTGATTAGGTTGTCTTTGTCAATACGTGACAAAAAGGGGGAGATTTAGATGAATTGTGGGAATATGTGTGGAAAATACAAGAATGTTCTGTTTAGGGGGAGTTAACATTTTTTTTTATGTATCTAACTTAGAGGGAGAGTTAGTTTGCATATTTGTTGTTTTACTGTTTTTCTGTCACACATGCGTTTATGCATTTTGTTTAGTGTTTCAGGAAAAATACAGATTGATTCAATTGGGCTGCTGTCTATACTTGCAACCGATGGAAAGTAGTTAGGATTGAATTTGTTATAATGAGCATTTTTTTTGTAAAGGGCTTTTCTTTGTAAACTTTGAGCTGTTAGTTGTGTTTTGTCACGGATTACCAAAGGGGGGGTTTGTTAGGTTCTAAAGACATAGAATTAATGTATTTAGATTTCTAATTTGTATTGTTGGCAAACCATGATCAAAACAAGTTGGTTAGTCGTGTTTAGACTTCCTCAAAGTTATGTCTTTTATGTAAAGTTGGATTTAAGTGGATGCAGAAGTTACTGTGCATTTCGGCCTAGCTCGATCGATCGAAACTTAGGCTCGATCAATCGAATTTTAGGTCTGATGCGTTTTTCTGCATAATTCCAACTCAGCCCTAGCTCATTAAAACGTTTAGGGTTTTATGTTTTGCCCTAGGTATATAAGGCAAACCCTAGCCACGTTTTAGATGTTGCTCAAATTGTTGTTTGTGTGAATATCTTGTGAGATCTGTGAGGAGCTTTCCTTCACACAAGCTTAGGATTATCAAGGAGGAGATTAGTTCAAGAACTTGATGATCATTTAGTTGCTGCACTAAAGAACTTAAAGATACACAAGCGGGTGTGCTTGTACTTGCTGGAGAATCCAAAGAAAGAAGGAGTCCGTGCTCTTGGAGCTTGCATGTGGTCGTGTCAGTAAGTTCTACTGGTGGGTAGCAATAAGAAGTCGAGCATGGGGGCTTGTAAGTCTTATTGTATGAACTTCGATTCTTTCAAGATAGTGGATTCAGGTTTACCTTGAGGATAGCTAGGTTAAATCCTCCCCAGGTTATTACTGGTTTGGTTTCCTGGGTGATCATATCATTGTGTTATTTATCTTTCTGCTGCTTTGCATAATATGATTGTTTGTTTATGATAACCTAGACTTGGAATTTGGACTAAGTAACAACTTGGCTAATTAACTAGGTTAATCCAATTGTGTTTTAAGGGGTCTAAAAACTATCAAGTTTGATTATAGATGAAAATGAATGGCAAGGCTAATATGAAAGCAAAATTAAACATGAAAGGAAAAAATAAAAAAAGTTTCAACATAAAGGACCAAAATAAAAATAACTTCAAACATTAAGGCTAAAAATGTACTTTAAACACAAGAAAATGAAACAAACTTGAACATGTAATATTGTTTGATATTGAGTTTGAGTTCAACTCAGTGTTCGAAATAAAATTAAAGGAAAAATGCATAATTTTTAATGCTCATCTTGGCTAGTCGATTTACAATTCTAGAACTAAGAATAACCTAATATATTTAGCAGAGTTTTAAAAATTGGACTAGACTAGATAGTTCAATCGGGAACCGAGCACTAATTGGGTCCGATAAAACCCCAAAACCAGAAACATGTGCTTTTTTTTTTTTTTTTGACCACCAGTTTTTAAAACCATGATATTTACTATTATTTAGACGTGTGCGTTATGCGTGACAATATTTTTAGGGTGGTCTCATTAAATTTATGTTTTACAATATAATTTTCCTCAGAAATTCAAAAGGTAAGTTAGTGAAATATTAATTAGTTAATAAAAGATATTGTTAGGACCAAATTTGAGTCCCTAGCCCAAGAGATGGATAGACTTAGGCCCAAAAAGCCCAAAACAATGAATTTGTAGAGAGTGGGTTTGAAAACTAGGCTAAAGTGAGTTGGACAACAAATAAAGTGGGTTCAAATGATAAGAACAGGAAGATAGATTGATTTAAACTAAAGGAAATCGTCTTCGGCACAGTCCGAAGAGATCAGTTCTTATAAATTTCTCACAAGTATGATTACAAATTTGGTTCCTGATTGCTACAGTGTTTCTCTCCTCCTTTCTCCCTCCCCCTTTCATGGTGGGTCTCTTCCATTATATAGTTCTTTTTAGACGATCTTAGCCTTCCAATTGTTGACGATTCAAGCCACTACTTGAGTGCTTGTCACATCGAACACCCTCTCAGTCCCTTTGTGCGTTGGGGTAGCTAATGCAACACTGTTCAGGGATCTTCTTCACATTAATGCAACACTGTTCAAGGGTCTTCTCTTTAGATATTTTAGGACTTCTCCTTGTCCTGTGTTCCTGCAATGCTTATCCATATCAACAGAATTTTCCTAGAACGTTCCCCTGGACGGCAGACCAACTCTTCTGACCTCGGCTTTGATTAGCCGAGGAGGCATTCATCCTCGGCCCACCTTCCTGGGCCCTTATGATCAAAACTAACTTCTTCATTTACTAACATGGACTCCCCTGACAATGTTTACTCCTCCTAGGATGACTTTATGTCCTCGGATTGGGCCTTGGGCCCAATATATACATAGATAATGAGCTCCTGGACCCAATACCCCTATAATAGCCCCTCGAGATTCTTCCTTTTGGCTTGTCGGGAAGAAAGGAGGATTTCAATGTCACCTTAGTTAGTTCGTGCTCATCATATATCACCTTTGCCTGTGTAGACACCTTTTAACTGCCCAAGACATGCTCCTGATGCTTCGGCATACGAAACACGCCTTCATTAAATTTTTACGGCTCCCTATCCCCCACGTTCTATGACGCGATGCGAATCCAACAGCTGAGGGTTCTGCTGGAACTTGGGCGGGAATTTTTCCGCTTCTAACTCCCTTCTTGATATAAATACCACTCAAATCAATCACTCACCTCACCTTAGCTTTCATTTCATTTTAGCACACATACATTGAATCTGCAAACTTCCCCAACTCATTCGTGCCCTTACAAATACCAAAAGTCTATCTAAGGATACTTTTCTTCTTTCTGTAAGTCTTCATAAATCTTTTCACTTTATCTTTCCGTATAATTTTCTTTTCTTGGTGTCTTTTCCCCCTCGGCTCCTTTTCCTTCTTATCATCTCCTTAGTACCTCCAACTCTCTCTTAGGAATGGGTAGATTCAAAAGTTTGGTAGACTCTAAGGAGGGTTTAGAGAGCTTCAGAGCTAGATATAGGATCCCTCCAGAAGTAAGCATTAGATATTGTAAGGAAGGGTAGTGGTTTGAAGAAAGGTGAGAAGGAAATGTAGTAATCCTAATGATCACCTTTATAGAAGGAGGGATGAGAATCCCCATGGGTACAGTTACTAGGGACTACCTTAGCGCCTATAGGTTAGCTCCCATCCAGTGCGCACCCAACATGTTCAGAATCTTAGGTAGTGTAGATGCCTTTAACGAGAGAATGGGCTTAAACCTCACACACCACGATGTCAATTGGGTGTATAACCTTCACCACTTAAAGGGGTAAGGGTATTACCTAAAATCTAGATACCCCGAGGTCAGGCTTATCCAATGCCTCCTCGATTCCAATAAATGCCTAAATAAGGATTTCTTGATCGTATCAGGGGAGTGGCACAATGGCCTCCCTTGTTCAACAAGAAAGGGGAAACCAGGTGAGGTTCTAGGTTTAGATTTGTAATTTCAAAGTTACCTCTTTCCTCTTTCTCTTTTGTTTGTGTCTATACTTGAAGATTCCTTTGACTTGAGTTGTCCTTTGCTAATGGAGTTTTTTATTTATCTTGATGATTTTGCAGATAAGAGAGCTGCCGTTCCCAACTTTAATCTGGTGAACAAGCAAAGCTTGGACAAAATCTTGAAGGCCGAGGTGTTTGTCCACACAGATGGACAACTAAGGGTTGCCCACTTGATCTTAGATTACATTCCGATTTCCAAGGCCTTCCAAGCGCCGAAGTGTGTAATCAAGGCAAGGGACCCGCATTTGCAACGAATCAGCGTTGCTGCTCCAAGGTTCCTTATCACTGGTCCAATCCTAGAGGGCACACTTACCATCGATCCGATACCAGAAGGCATCCCAAGGTTGCCTCGCCACTACAACAGACAACCGGAGTGGCTACTTCTTCTCACCTTACCAACACAGAAGAAGAAGAAGAGGAAGAAATAGTCGAAGTATCTGACTTCAAGGACGAGTTTGAAGTCTTCAATCAAGCTTTGTCCCCAGAAACTTCAACTTTTAACCTCAGCCATCCATCTTTTGACCTCGTCCATCCATTCACACCAATACTTGATGAGATGGGGATTCAACGTAAGCCAAGGTCCACCCTGCTGGAACTGATAGAGTCCCAACCGGGGGGGAATGCGCCTGGGAAGGCCACCCAAACCAGGCTTCCCACCCCCCTACCTGCCCTGCTCCTCAGATCTAAACCTGCCGACTTAAAGAGAAAAAGGAAGCCAAAGGGCAAGGAGGTGGTGGATGTTGGAAAAACCCACCCCTCTCAAGAAGATAAGGCCCAAAGAGCGGCCAAGCAAGCCAAGGTAGGGTAGAAGGGCGCCGAGAAGAGGAGTGATCCTCAGGTCGCCCCTCTAGCCTGGACCCCCACCCCAATACTGGATGGGGCTCCTCTTCCAGCCAATGCCTCCATCAGGGACTTCCAAGGAGGGACGGCCAACTATGTGGCTGAAGTGGTGGAGCAAGCTCTGCTGCTCCCTGAGGACATGGCCGAGCTCCGGTCCATGAGGAGGCACGAGGTCTTCCTCAGCCTGAAAAGGTATCTCGCCGTGGTACGTCCTCTACTTAGCTCCTTCTTCTCCTCTCTTTTCTTTTACTGCCTTGCTCTCTTTGTTTTTCTAATCTATGTTTCTTTCCTCGGCAGGCTGTTCAAGCCTCATTCCGAGTGGAGGAGATAACCAACTACTGCCATAGGCAGATGAAAGAAGATGAGGGAAGGCACAACGCTGCCATAGAGGCCTTCAATGTGGCCGAAAAGAGCATTCAAGAGCTCAAGAGTAGGCTGCTTGAGGAGGAGAAGGAGAGAAAAAGCGTTGTAGCTGCCCTAGATAGTGCTGAGAGGCAGGCTGAAGGGCAAAGGGTGCTCTTTCGTAATGCTGAGGATCAGCTGGCCGCTTCCAAAGCACAGATTGTTGACCTCAAGAAGAAACTAGAGGAGGCCGAGAAGGCAAAGGAACGAGCGGAAAGGGCACGGGATCAAGCCAAACAAGAAGGATATGACGTTGGAGTAGCAGAGGCCAAGGAAATCCTCAGGGCTGAGGTCTCGGGGGTATGTAGAAATTACTACTCCCAAGTGTGGCATGAAGCTCTCAACCAAGCTGGGGTTGAGGCTTCATCTATGCTTAGGAAGACAGAGAATGTATACTACCTTCCTGCCATCCGAGCATCTGTTCCCTCTGGCTCGAGGACTGATACTGCCTCCGAGGTGGCAGAAGTAGGCAAGGACAGTACAACCAATGTTCCAACCTCTTCTGACAACCCCTCTGAGGAGGCTGAGCAGCCCAAGGCCACAGAAAAAGAAAAGAACGTGAACCAGGGAGTGGCCCTTGATGCCATGAAGCCCCCAACCGTCACCCAAGACCCTCCTACCGAGAAAGAAGCTCCGAAAACAATGGAGATTGTCCTGGCCTCTCTGCCACTGCTTGCTAAGGCTAATCCTACTAGCAAGGGCCTTGAGGCCTCAGTAGCAGCAGCCACTTAGCCTGTCAAAGCCCTTCCCAAGGAAAAACTTGTAATAAAAAAGAAATAGATTTTGGTGTAGTTCTTTCTTTTATGTTTTTCTTTTGTTTTGTTTTGCTGGCAACTTCTGTGTTGGTTTTCAAAGCTTGTAACCAAGTTGCCTCTTTTGTACTTAATCTGCCTTGCTTTAAGGCTTTAATTAATGAAAGTTATGTATATTTTCTTTCTTCCTATGATTCTCACACTGATGTTGATATAACTTCTGTCTTATTTAACACTTATTAAATGTAGTAATGAGGTAAAGCTCTGCTCATTAATCTGCATAAGTAGCAGAAAAGCTATCTTATCTCATCTCATATGGTCAGCAGTAGAACAGGTTAAATTTACTAAGTCCATCATCACGGCCAAGCATAATTATAACTTTAAGAAAATACACAGTAATGTAGCCTACATAAAGGTTTAAACTTTCTCTATTCCCTTCCTCCTTAGCGAGTTTAAAGAACCAAAGGGATAATCAATTCTCAAACAAATACTGGTATGCCTGTGAATGCTTTAAGTGATGCTCAAGAGCATCCATTTGAGCCTTAAGTATGTAGTCCAAGGAGTTTGAAATAACTAGGGCTTTGACCTGACACTTGGTAAAATGATAGGAAGTATTAATTTACCCAAAGTATGTGGTCCGAGGATCCAGGCATAGCTGAGTTTCTGTTTAATACTGAAATAAATGTCAAGGAGTATTAATTTACTCAAAGTATGTGGTCCAAGGAACCAGGCATAGCTAAGGTTTTGTTTAATATTCAGAATAGTGATTTAACATATCAATTTACCCAAGGTATGTGGTCCGAGAAATCAGGCATAGCTAAGGTTCTGTTTAATACTCAAAATAGTGATTTAACATATCAATTTACCCAAGGTATGTGGTCCGAGGAGCCAGGTATGACCAATGTTCTATTTGATACTTAGAAAGATGTTATTAAATATTAATTTACCCAAAGTATGTGGTCCGAGAAACCAGACATAGCTAAGGTTTTGTTTAATACTTGGAATAACAATAATATGAAGCTCAACAGATAATGTAATTAACGAGAATGTGACTAGGAAAACTTTCATTAATAATAATACATTTTTAGGTTATTTATATTCCAAGGGCGTGGTACAACATTCTTATCTAGGTCTTCTAGGTGATACGCACCTATTCCAGCCACCGAGGTGATGCGATATGGCCCTTCCTAGTTGGGCCCTAACTTTCCCCATGCTGGGTTCTTTGCAGTACCCAGAACCTTTCTTAACACCAAGTCTCCAGGTGCCAGTGGCCTTAGCTTCACGTTGGCATCATACCCTTACTTGAGCTTGTGTTGATAATAGGCCAATTGGACCATGACATTTTCTCTTCGCTCTTCAATTAAGTCTAGGCTCTTTCCTAACAGTTCATCATTGTTGCTCAGAGTGAAAGAACTCATTCTCAATGTTGGGAATCCAGTATCTGGAGGAATAACAAACTCTGCTCCATAAGTCATTGAAAAAGGGGTCTCCCTAGTGGATTTACGAGGTGTAGTCTGGTATGTCCAAAGAACGTGTGGCAACTCTTCTATCCATTTTCCTTTTGCGTCATCCAACCTCTTTTTAAGCCCACTCACTATGACCTTATTGACAGCTTCAGCCTGTCTGTTCCCCTATGGATATGCCGGGGTGGAATATCTATTTATTATGCCCAAGTCACAGCAATACCTCCTAAAAGCCTTGCTATCGAACTGAAGACCGTTGTCCGAGATGAGGGTATGAGGGAATCCAAACCAAGTGACAATATTTTTCCAAACAAATCTCTTGGCATCCACATCCCTGATATTTGCCAATGGTTCAGCTTCAACCCACTTGGTGAAGTAATCTGTGCCGACCAACAAATACCTCTTATTCCCTGCTGCCTTAGGGAAATGACCTACAATGTCCAAGCCCAATTGAGCAAAAGGCCAAGGGCTGGACAGAGGATTAAGGACTCCTCCCGGTTGATGGATGTTTGGTGCAAATCTTTGGCATTGGTCACATTTCTTCACATACTCTTGTGCTTCCCTCTACATATTTGGCCACCAATAGCCTTGAGTGAGGGCCCTGTGAGACAAAGATCTACCTCTTGTGTGGCTTCCACAAATCCCTTAATGTAATTCTTCTAAGAGTAGCTCAACTGCTTCAGGGTGTATGCATAGTAGATATGGGCTAGAAAAAGATCTCCTGTACAACTTTTGGTCCTCGGACAGCCAAAATCGAGGAGCCTTCCTCCGTACCTTGTCGGTCTCAGACTTACTCTCGAGCAAGACATCTTTCTTAAGGAATAGCACAATAGAGTCCATCCAGCTAGGACCCACCCTTATTTGATGAACATGTACCCCATTTCCCTCTACTTTAGTAGGTTTACACAAGTCTTCTACAAGGATCACCCGAGGTAAACCTTGTGTCGAGGATGTTGCCAGCGTGGCAAGAGAGTCAGCATGTGTATTTATACTTCTAGGGATTTGTGACAAATTAAAAGACTCAAATCCAGACTATAAGTGTCTAACCTGGTTCAAATATTCCTGCATCCTGAGATCTCTAGCTTCCATCTCTCCTTGTACTTGGCCCACAACTAGCCTTGAATCAGAAAATATTTCCACTGCCTTTCTACCCATTTTTTGAACCATGGTCATCCTTACCAGTAGAGCTTCATACTCAGCTTCATTGTTTATGGCTGAGAAGTCCAATCTCAAGGATTTCTCAATTGTAATCCTCTCGGGAGATATCAGAACTAGCCCCACTCCAGATCCTCTGTGGTTCACCGCACCATCAACGTATACCTTCCAGGACAAAGTTTCTTGTAAGGAGATTGCACCAACTGATTTTTCATCCATGTTCTGCTTCTCTATTCTCTCTTCTAATGAGGTTTCAGCTAACTCAACTACCAGATCGATGAGGACCCGACCCTTGACAGAGGTGCGAGGCATGTACTTGATATCAAAAGCCCCTACAATCGTACCCCACTTGGCAATCCTCCCTGTGTAATCAGCACTCCGAAGTAGATATCTAAGTGGGAGTTGGGTTAGGACAACAACTGTGTGCGATTGGAAGTAGTGGGGGAGCTTATGTGTAGCATGCACCACTGCCAAAATGGCCTTCTCCAGTGGTAGGTAACGGACCTCGGCCTCGTGTAGTGTCTTACTCACATAATAAACTGGCCTTTGCATACCACTATCAACCCGTACCAGCACCAAGCTCACCGTATGGGAAGCCACCGCGATGTAGGTAAACAAAACCTCATCCACCTCGAGTCTGGACATAATGGGAGGACAAGATAGATATTCCTTCAACTGTTAGAAGGCCAAGACACATTTCTCGGTCCATTCAAATCCCTTACACTTGTTTAACAACTGGAAGAAAGGTCTGCACATGTTTGCTAATCGAGAGATGAATTGGTTCAAGGTTGCAATCATTCTTGTCAACTTCTGGACCTCTTTGGGATTCTAAGGTGGTTGTAAATTGTTAATTGCTTTAATCTGGTCAGGGTTGACTTCAATTCTGCGATGTGTAACCATGTACCCTAATAACTTCCCTGATCCAACACCAAAAGAACATTTAGAAGCATTAAGTCGTAGCTTATGCCTCCTCAAGATCTCAAAGATGTTCCCGAGGTCGTTAACGTGCTTAGACTCTAACTTACTCTTGACCACCATGTCCTATATATAAATCTCAATATTTTTTCCTAATTATGGCTCAAACATCCTGGTCATCATCCTCTGATAGGTTGCCCCTGCGTTCTTCAAACCAAAGGGCATCACCTTGTAATGGTAATTCCTAATAGGAGTAACAAAAGATATCCTCTCTTGGTCATCCAAGGCTAAAGGTATCTGATGGTACCCTTGAAAGGCATCCAAAAGCTCATTCGAGGATGGCTTACAGTTGCGTCCACTAGCTGACCAATCCGAGGCATGGGGAAGGGATCCTTTGGACAGGCTTTATTCAAGTCTGTGAAGTCTACAAACACCTGCCACTTCCTATTCTTCTTCTTTACTACCACTGTATTGGCCAACCATTCAGGGTAAAAAACTTTCTTAATAGCCCCAGCTTGTTTAAGCTTTATCACCTCGTCTTTGACAGCGTCAGAATAATCCTTAGATGAGCGCCGAGGTGGTTGCTTCTTGGGGGTGACAGACGGATTGACATTCAAATGGTGGCAGATGAAGTTCAAATCCACCCTTGGAGCTTCGTAAGCACTCCATGCAAACACATCAACGTTCCTCTTGAGGAACTCTACCAGCTCTTCCTTCTCCTGAGGAGGCAGCTAAGCCCCAACTTGAAAAAACTTCTCTGGATCATCACCTAAAACAACTTTCTCTAAGTCCTCACATTTCGCCTCCTCGGCTGGTCCATTGACAGGTAACATTGGAGACTTTGACTGCTATAAGCCCCTCTTAGCAGAGGCTGAAGACTCAGTTGTAGGCTGATGCATAATTGCAGCCACGAGGCATTGCCTAGCCATGGATTGACTCCCCACGAGTTCCTTAATTCGGTCCCCTGATGGGTACTTCACTTTCAAATGCAAAGTTGAAAAAACGGCCCCTAGGGTATGAAGCCAAGGTCTGGCAACAATGGCCATGTAGGGAGAGTATGCATCCACCACGATGAAGTCCACTTCAACCACCTTTGATCTTGCCTACACAAGCAACCTAATCAGACCCCTTGGGATGACAACTTTCCCATCAAAACTCACCAAAGGTGAATCATATGGTGTCAGATCCTCAGGCTTTAAGTTCAGCCCTCTGTATAAGTCAAGGTACATAATCTCTACGCCACTGCCCTGGTTTACCATCACCCTTTTCACATCATACCCTCCTATTCTGAGGGTGACCACTAAAGCATCATCGTGTAGCTGGATAGTTCCAATTTTGTCTTTGTCCGAACAACTCAGCGCCAGTCGGATCCCCACTCTAGCCCTCTTCGGCTTAGAATTAGATTCCTCGGCTGATAGCCGAGCTATAGACATCACCCTGGAAGGATGAGAACTAGTTCTCCCAGGTGCAGCAAAGATGACATTAATTGTGCCTAACGGGGGCCTTGAAGAAGCGTTCCCCTGAGCCCCTGATCTCGATTGGTCTCCTTGCCCGTTAGGCTGATGCAAAAATGCTGTAACCTTCCCTTTTTGACCAGTTGCTCCAAATGGTTCCATAGAGTTCTACAGTCCTCGGTGGTATGCCTCCGTTCCTAGTGGTATTGGCAATGGAGGCTTTGGTTACGCCTCAAGGGATCTCCTCCCATCTTGTTTGGCCATTTGAAGTATGGCTCGTTCTTAATCTTCTCCAAGACTTGATGCATTGGTTCTCGGAACACAATGTTAACCACCTGAGGAGGCGTGGATCCAGACTATCCCTCAAAATCCCTTTGGGGTCTATTATTATTGTATCTATCTAACCTAAAATTCCTCCTCTCCTAAGGAATAACCTTACCCTTACCCTTGTCTTGTTGTTGGTCTTCCTTGACCTACTTGTACTCATCAATGCGATCCATAAGCTGACGAACAGTCATTACCGGCTTCTTGGTCAAGGATTTTCTCAAATCATGCTTGGTGGGCAGTTCGACCTTGAAAGTTCTTATAGCCACATCATCAAAATCCCAATCAATCTCATTGAACATCTCCCAATACCTGTCCGAGTACGTTTTCAGGGTTTCACCCTCTTGCATGGACATGGACAATAGAGAATCTAAGGGCCAAGGAACCCTACTACACGTAATAAAACGAGACCTAAACGCTCGAGTGAGCTCCTTAAAGGAGTCAATAGATCCTGCACCCAGGCCATCAAACCACCTCATTACCATAGGCCCCAAGCTGGATGGAAATACCTTGCACATCAAATTCATTATTGGAATGTACAGCCATCCTCTGGTTGAAGTGACTTATGTGCTCCACAAGGTCTGTATGACCGTTGTACATGGTGAAGGTGGGTGAGTGAACCACCGAGGAAGTCTCCCTCCCTCAATCCTGCATGTGAAAGGCGATTTGGAAATTTGTTGAGTGCTCTACTCATAGCATCATTTCTCAGGCCTCTTGAAGATGAATTTATGTTTCTGTGCTCATGATGGTAGTCCTCATCATACGAGAAAGACTCACTAGGAGGTGTCCTTGATTTGTGCCTATAGCTACCATCCTCTTCATCATTGGAAGAGAAGTCAGAGTTGGAAGGAGCTCATTTTCGCCGTTTGTGGCATAAGCTCCTTTTTAAATGATCGATCTCCAACTACATGTCCTTAACATTTTTCTCATGAGAGATGTGGCTCCCACCTCGAGACTGGCTCTTAGTAGTATGAGTAGTATGCACACTCCCTTCCCGGTCCTTTCTCTGTTCGAGGCCACGAAAGTGATCTTGACGCTGAGACCCCATAGATTTTGCCTAGTTTGGACCTGAACCTACCATTGTTGAATGTTAGACTCATTGTAACACCAGTAATTCCCACAGACAACACCAATTGCAAGGACCAAATTTGAGTCCTTAGTCCAAAAGATGGATAAACTTAAGCCCAAAACAATGAATTTGTAGAGAGTGGGTTGGAAAACTGGGCTAAAGTGAGTTGGACAATAAATAAAGTGGGTTCAAATGACAAGAACAAGAAGATAGATTGATTTAAACTAAATGAAATTGTCCTCGGCATAGTCCGAGGAGATTAGTTCTTATAAATTTCTCACAAGTATGATTACAAATTTGGTTCCTAATTGCTACAGTGTTTCTCTTCCTTTCTCCCTCCCCCTTCCATGGAGGGTCTCTTCCATTATATAGTTCTCTTTAGACGATCTTGGCCCTCCACTTGTTGACCATCCAAGCCACTACTTGAGTGCTTGTCCCATCGGACACCCTCTTAATCCCTCTGTGCGTTGGGGTAGCCAATGCAATAATGTTCAAGGGTCTTCTCCACATTAATGCAGCCAGAAAGTTAGTTGCAGAGCATTCAATATGGTGGTAGCAGCTTTCTCTTTAGATATTTTAGGAATCCTCCCTGTCCTGTGTTCCTGCAATACTTATCCGTATCAACAAAATTTTCCTGGAACGTTCTCCTGAATGGCAGACCAATTCTTCTGACCTCAACTTTGATTACCCAAGGAGGCATTCATCCTCGGCCCACCTTCCTAGGCCCTTATGACCAAAACTAACTTCTTCATTTACTAACACGGACTCCCTGACAATGTTTACTCTTCCTCGGACGACTTTATTTCCTCGGATTGGGCCCCAGACCCAAATTATACATAGATAACGAGCTCTTAGGCCCAATACCCCTACAGATATCTATAACATTTTGTGTATCATTAACAAGTATATAAATTTTGGATATTATTCTTTTAATTTTTTTAAAAAATTTCTAAAACCCAATTTTTTCTACCGTACAATCAAAAACACCTAGAAACGTAATTAAAAAATTAATAAAACTCAACAAAACAACAATTCAAAATTAAAAAAAGAAAGGGAAAAATAAAACTCACATCAAAATTAAACTCCTTCTCCCAAATATGTAAAACATATCAAATGTGATGTGATTAAGCCAAATATCCATTGCAATGAATGTATAATCAAATTCAAAAATTTTAATAAGACTTTAAAGCAGCACAATAGAAATTTGTTGTTCTTCCCAAGCAAAAGTGTTGTTTATAGATTTATACATAATGATGGTTACTCTTTTTAAGAAAAAAAATTAAGAAAAAAAAAACCCAAGAGTACAATTCCAAAAGGAAAAAAAGTAGATTAAATTTTTTTTTTTAAATATTGTGTTTATACTGTTATAATCTAATTTAACATCTAATCCAATATGTGAAAAATGAATAGATAAATAAATAATTTTAAACACAAAATTGAATTTGTTTTCTTAAAAATTTCAAAGAATACACTAATGAGATAAGAAAGATGAAGAGTAATATAAAACATTTGTAAACGCTTAAAACAATTACTCAAGCATCTAAGAACATTATATAACAAAGATATACCAATTTGCTGCTAATTTGTTAAATAGAATATTTATAAACAGTGAAAAGAAACTGCACAATAACCATTTTTTTCAATTGCACTAACTGTTTTTCATCATATTCTCCACACTATCCTATTGTTTTTCAAATAAACTAAAACCTGACAACAACACAAAATTTGGCATATTATAATATGATTTTTTCCCAAATCAAGTCAACAATGAACATCATTTATTAAAAGTATTCAGTATAGTAAATAAAATGATAAAAAAAATACTTGTATCAAGGAACATATATGAATTAGTCAATAATAGGACAATGGCAATACAAACCTCTAATAGGAATTCCTCCTATGAGGCAGTTGTCAAGTTGTATATTTTCTACCATCAATGATTAAGCAAGTCCTGTGAATATCTTTTATAGACAATTTTTTTTATAAATATTTTTTATTCTTCATTGATTTCATTTTTCAGTTATAAATAACCAAAAGTAGAGTTCTAAAGAACACAAATATTCATCAATTTAAAGTAGAGATGCAAGAAAAATTAAAAAAATCCAACAAAAAATATATTAAAAAAATTTGACAGAGAGAGAGAGAGAGAAATAACCTTTTTGTTTGTGGGAAAAATATGCATAGAATGGGAGAGAGTGAAAAACTTATAGTAAGATTATGGAAATAAGAAGAGCCCAAATAAAGGAAGATATATGGGCAAAATTATATGTAAGTTGAAACTGTGTAAGATAAATATGTATAGACAACACTTTTATTTTGATTTTTCATTGATTTATTATTTAGTTATAACATCAAAATTAAAGTATATGAATATGTAAAGTTAAAATGATCTGAGATGAATTTGTAAAGCCAATATATTTATATATTTAATATTGTCAAAAAATTAAAGGTAAATAATAAATACAAAAATAATAATAATGTGACCAATAACAAGGCGGATGAGGTAACTCAACATAAGCGTAGTAACAATAAATATTATACTTAAACTTTTAGATATATATAGAAATAAATATAGATTATTGATTATAGATAGATATAAATATAGATATAGACAGGGACGGAGCTAGGATTCCTAGTTAGGGGGGCAAAAGGTTAAACAAAAAAAAAAAATCATAAAAATTCAAATAATCATTTATTTAGGATTAACAAATAAAATTATCAATTCTTATATATTATATTTCAATCATATATGAAAAGGGAACTAGACATTCTTTTAAATCTATAAAATCATCAATGATTGAATCTCACAGAACGAGTAATTATAATTACTAAGTAAAGATGAATATAAGAATGTGAACAATACGAATAATGTATTAATTATAATTTTTTTACTTTTCTAAAGGTATAAATTCATTACTTATCAATTTATAATTAATTAGTTTGCAATTTATAAATTTATATGTTATCAATTTGTTAGCTAGTTATAGGAATATGAGTCAGTAATGTGGATAGGTGTCACAATTTTATTTAGTTAATTTTATGTGACATTTTATGCAATTGTTTTTTTTTTTTTTTTTCGTTCAGCAACACTTGCCCATTGCCCCCACACCAATTGAACTGTTTCCCCGACTACCAACCAATCAACTGCTTCTACTAGCTTTCCACTATTTTTTTATTACCAAATCATCACTGACTTTACTAACTTTAGTAACTATCTCTATATAATATAAGCTATAACAGGTCACACACGCTTGACACCACACAATTCACAACATATCTCAGCAGAAAAATACTGTCACACATAAAAGACAGCCTCTGAGACAAAGAGATACAAAAGTTAAATCACATAAATCAGTATGAAGAGAGAAGAAATGCTTGCAACGATGATGGAGATCTAACTAGCAACAGTGAATGGGTGAAGTGTAAATGCGTAGCTGCTAGCAATGGCAGTGAGGCATTATAGGTGAAACAAGAAACGTCTTCCTTTGTGCGTGTATGTGAAGAAAGAAACCAGCTACATGAGGCAACCAAGAGAAAATTTTGAAGTTTAAGGGTCCATCTTGTTGTCAATGGATTGAGCATAAAAGTCTTCACACTAAAACATTCAATTTTTATTTCTTGGCACCAAGAGAGTTTAGCCACTTGTTAGAGAGAAAAAAAAATAGCGAACTTTGCACAATGACTTCCAAGACCCAAATTTTATTATCTTATGGTATATAATTTATATTACTTTTTATTGAGAGTGTGAATTGAAATGGTTTAAAGATGTCATAGTTAATTTATATTACTTTTTATAGTTAAAATCTTTTTAAAATTTATGGTTTAATTTGAAACCACCCCAAATTATAAGGGAATTAAGCAATTTATTCAAGTCTTTAATTAATCACAGTATTGTGGCGCAATAAGAGTATGGCTACTTGTCATAAAGAGAAAATAGCTATTTTTTGCTGTAGAGAGGGAAAAATCCCGACCTATTACAAGCTAACACATTATACTACCAAGTCCACAATGTATGACCAATTACAAAACGCCACAAGCTGCTACTAATTTCTACTATCACTATTCAGAAACCAACATAGATTTGCCAAATAACTATTTTAATTGTTTGATTTATTTCAAACTAAAAATTTAATCGTCTACGGTTGCAATCATAATCTGTTTGACAAAATTTTTATTATGTAGTATATGATATGTTAAACATTGTATTAAAAGTAATGCTAGGTATACTATATTTTTTTCATAAATTTTACAAACTAATGTTCACTAATTACCCACATTGGAAAATATTTAGTATCTAAAAAAAAAAAAAAATTGTTCACTAATTACATTCATTACACGTCAATTTATGAATTTTTTTATAATAAAAATTGGATGTAAATTGACATTTTCCTTAAATTTAAATTGAATTTTAAATTACCTTCAAAGAAAGAAAATTTTGTGTGTATGAGTGGCAATTCTTGTTTGCATATCGGGTTTGTGTCATGTCAAATATATTGGTCGATACAAACATGACACGTACGTTTATTAAACAAATTAGGATTCCTCAACCCTAACATGATTTTTTTTATTAAATAGGCCAATCATGTTGACCCATTTATCAAATTTTATAAAAGAAAAAAAAAAGTATAAACCCAATTCATCTAAATTATAAAATAAAAAAAAATAAAAACCAACCAAATGAGATGGGTTGAGGAGAGATTGAGGTTTGAGATTGGGAAGTGACCATGGGGCTTGGGAGAATGCAACTAGGAAAGAAAATAAGTTTATAAAAAAGAAGTATAAACCCAATTCATCTGAACTATAAAAAACCACCCAAATAAGATGAGGTGAGATTGAGATTGAGATTGGGAAGCGACCATGGGGCTTGGGAGAATGCAACTAGGAAAGAAAATAAGTTTATATACCTAAGATTTTGAAGAGTATATTGATAAAATGACATTTAGTTAAATGGGTCAAATGAGTCAAACAATTTTGTTAGTTAGACACGAACACAACACATTATTTAAACGGTTCAATCATGTCAACCCAAATATGACACGGACTCATTAAGTCTCAAATCATAACCTGCTAACTTCATGTTGTGTTCTTGTCTTGTTAGCAGTTAGTGTAAGATTTTGCCAGCCCTAAGTGCTAAGTGCCCGTAGTAGATTTTGCCAATACAAGAAATGCCTGCGAAGCCACATATTTTGCTTCAAATAGTTGATGTGATTGTTAAGTTGTCCAATTACATGTGATTATTATTATTATTATTATTCAATAATTAGGGAAAGGGGGCTGGGGTGTTGGTTGAGTTAATAAACTATTAGTTTACAAGTGATTTATTTATTTATTAAAGGGAAATGTTAACCAATGCCCTGGTTTAGAAGCTATTTTTCGAAACATTTTATTGGGAGAATGATAAAATAATAAATGTTATTGACAGCTTTTTATATTTCCCATAAAAGTAGTGTCAAAACTTTTCTATTATAAGTGTGTAACAAGAGTACTCTTAAAAATAAACAACCACAACAACCCTTTCCTTTTCAAAGGCCAACTTTAGTGGACAACGTTTAAATTTTAAATAAGAGCAAGAGTGAGGTAGAGTACTTAAGTGTTATTCCTTAGGTTACTCTTTTAAGATTTTTACCATGTGTATTTTTTCTCATAGGATATAAGTGTTATTTTTAGTTAAGTAACTACATGGCTAAATCTTAAGAAATGAACCTAAGGAACAACAACTAAGGTTCTATACCTAAGTTTTGTTCTTTTAACTAATTGGTCCTTTAATTGCAACCCTGGAACCTGGAATCTGGAACTTTGAACTTGGAACTTGACCAGTTGAAAAAATCTTTGGACCTTGCAAATGTCCATTCAAACCTCCAAACTTCTCATCTATCCTATCAACACTAGTCTCTTTCTCTCTTCCCCCATTTCTACTCTTTTAAAGGCTCACCTTCTATTCCTTTTCCATCATTAAATAAGTTTTTGACCTCGTTGCTGTCTTGTCTTGTAAGCTAGTCATTATCCTTCATAAATTTTTACATTCAATAAATTAAGATTGTTTCAGCTTGCCATGAACAATACAAAAGGGTTGAGCAGGGCCAAAGGGACTGTCCTGGGTGACCATTTGGTGTGTCAATACATCCACATAATTGACTCCGCTGGCTTTTGGTTCGGGGATGATCCAATGGACTATAGCACTCCGATTCTGTTCGCCGAGATCTCTGTGATTTTCATCATCTCTTGTCTCACTTACCTTTTGCTGAGACCTCTTCGCCAACCTAAGATCATTGTGCAAATTATTGATTTTGTAGCATTTGGTCCTTACAACATATTATCCACATTCAAAATGCATATAGTTGAATCAAAATCAAGTTGCTTACAGTATGCATACTGATACTAAAAACAATCTGTTTTTCCAGGCCGGCATAATAATGGGTCCCTCAGTACTAGGTCTATACAGGGAGTATACAGAAGCATCATTTCCTCCAGGGAGTAGATTAGTACTTTCAACATTCGTAGAGTTTGGCTTCATGTTTCACCTCTTTATATTAGGATTGCAGATTAATGCAAGCTTAATAAAGTGCATTGGAACAAAAGCCTTGATAATAGGTCTAGTAGGGACTATGACTCCCTTGGCATTTGGAGGGACAGCATACAAGATCCTACAACGCACTAACCCTTCAGAGTATAGAGGACTTGGACCTTTAATGCTGATTACTATAAATTCTACGACTTCTTTCATTGGCATCACCAGCCTCCTTGATAATCTCAACATTCTTAATTCAGAAATTGGCCAATTTGCTTCCTCCATTTCTTTGGTAAGTGATGCATGTTGTTGGTTTCTTGCATTTGTTGTGAGAAATGTTGGTACAGCACTGAAATACTCCCCAACCAAACCTTTACCAACAATAGTATTGGTGCCCGGTTATTACTGCATCATGCTCTTCCTACTGCGACCACTAGTGATATGGATTGTCAGTTACACCCCTGTAAAAGAATCCATTAAGGAAAGTCATTTTATAGCCATCCTTTGTATAGTTATGGGGAATGGACTTCTTGCAGAGTATGTTGGCGAACATGCTCGGTTTGGTGCTTTTGTGTTAGGCCTGTCTTTGCCAAATGGGCCAACATTAGGCGCAATCTTAATAAAAAATCTTGATATTCTTTGTACTGTGTTGTTACTTCGACTCTACTGCACTGCCAAAGGGTTCAGGACACTTTTCTCTTCCATGGCAAAAATGTCTACAGCAAAAATGGAGATCGTCACTTTTGCTGGTTACATTGGCAAGTTCATTGGCACCATTTTGCCATAGATCTACTATAAGACGCCCTTCAGGGAATCTTTAACACTCACTCTTATCATGTGTTGCAAAGGCGTTGTTGAACTCTCTATATATGGTGCGTGGGAGACCTCCCAGGTAACATAAGAAACAATTATAAGTGTGAAGAATCTGTAGGATCAATATTAATTTTATTTAAATGCTTGCTTCAGTTTTTACTTTTCACATTCAATACTTTCCAAAAACTATACCTTAGTACTTTTCCTAAAGCTCTGTTTGCTTAGTTACAAAAACTATGATTATCTTAGGAAAAAATAAAGACTGAAGTTTTGCTTGCTTTGTAAGATAATGTTAATGGCGCATTAACCTTTTGCTTTGTTTGTTCATTGACAGATCATAACAAGGCAAACATATACGCTTTTAATAATCAACATGATAATCATAACAGGGTTGGCCTAAATTTTTATACGTTACCTTTATGACACTTCCACAAGGAGGACAATCTCAAACTCCGACCAAAACTTTGGTCTCAGAACACTGGTCTGCATCCATTCAGAAGAGAATGTATCTTCATTAACTAACCTTCTTGAAGTGTCCAACCCCACAAAAGAAAGCCCTATTCTCTGTCCTTCAGCTCATGGAGATCACAGGACAGGCAGCATCTATCCTTGTAAAACATGATAGGCAAAACAACTCATTAGTTTACAATCTATATTGTTCTGGACACATTAGCAATGCCTTCGATCATTATGAGAGTTACAGCGAAGTGTTATGATACAAAAAATCAAAGCAAATGCACCATGTGCAAGCATGCATGATGATATATGCACTCTTGCAGTGGATCAGAAAACAAGCATCATTATTGTTCCCTATCACAAAACATGGGCAATTGATGGAACAGCCAAAGCAAACACTCCTTTCATTAGGACCATAAACAAAAATTTGCTTAAGAAGGCCCCTTGCTCCATTGGAGTTCTTGTTGACCAAGGCCAAATTGGTGGCAACCCAAGCGTTCTGAACGGTAATTCACCATATCGGATTGCCATGCTTTTCCTAGGTGCTGCAGAAGATCGAGAGGCACTAGTGTATAGAATCCGGATGGCCGGGCATCCGAATGTCAGCCTCACAGTGGTTCAGTTTATAGCGTGGGGTTACAAGACAAACAATTATCAAGAAAATCTTCACAAGGAAGTGTTGAATGAATTACGGGCTAGTATAGTGGGCAAACGGAAAATATACTATAAAAAGGAGACTGTGAGACATGGGGTAGATACAAGACATGTTATACATAAGATGGCAGACAATTTTGATCTAGTTATTGTGGGTAAATACCATGAACCAGACTCTCCTGTTACATTAGGACTTAGAGAATGAAGCGAAAGCCCTGAGCTTGGAGTACTTGGGGACATGCTTGCCAGTTCAGTTTTGGTGGTGCAGCAGCAGCCCAGAAGGTGAACTCTGAATCTCAGCCAAGATAGGATTACGGTATATCACATATGATGATCATGTCGAGAACTAGTGCTAGGCTTCAGAATATACCTTGTGTAATAGTTTCTCCTGTAAATCCAAACTTAAAAGGCAAAGAACTGGCCAATGGTCTTCCTCTTTTAGACCCTAAGATTATGTTTGAAAACTGTTTTTGTTTTTGTTTTCTATTTTCAAAAACTTTTTTTAAACTTGTTTTTAAGAGAAAAAAAAAGTTTTGGCATATTTTCAAAGTCTAAAACCCGTTTTTGGTTACTTGAAAAGAAAAAAATTATTTTCCAAAAAAAAAATGTTTGGTAATTGTTTTTATTATAAAAGTTACGATCATTATCAATTGATCCATTTCTTTTCATATATTATAATACAATAAGACCCAAAAAAAAATTGAGACTACAGTCAAAATTATCAAATCAAAAGCCATTATGAGTAAGAATTATATTTGGGCCTCCCCACCTAACCATTTGGTACCTGAAGATTGAAGAAGAAGAAGAAGAAGCTTTTTTAAGCTGTCTCGTTTTGATCCATGTGAATATCCTTCTGGTGTGCATTGCGTGAGAATCTTCTTGTCTTGATTGGCCCGTGATTTTGTTCTGGATCTTCTATCTCAAGCTGCTTGGGATTGCCCATCATATGGGTCAATCAACTTGAACATGATATTCTAACTAGTCTTTATGTTAATTCTGGTACCTATAACATTTGCATCAATGCCTGTATAGTAGGAAAAGTATCACATTCTGGCTGCGTTTGTTTCACATGATTTCAATTTCAGAAAACTATTTTACACCCTTGTGTGTGTTTGGGCACCCACAGAAAAAACAGTCAACGGAAAATCAGCAACTTGTTGACTGTAAAATAACCCATGCACCAAAAGCGTAAAATCGTTTACGCTTTGATTTTACCTTCAACCATTTTCCGGAAAACACACCTAGAAGAGAGAGACTGAGACAGAGCTCAAGCACATGCCACCTGAAGCTCATCCTCGCCGGTTAGATTGCCGTCCTCGTCCCCTCCATGCGATGGTGAGTGCTCTGTTCCTCTTCCTTCCTTTTTGTTGCTTGCATAAACCCATCTGTTCAAACCCACCCTCGTCGGAAGTCCCCTCCATCTTCGTCGAGCAATGCCCAAACCATAAGGCGTCGTCTGAAGTCCCCTCCAGCTTCGTCGTCCCCTCTATTTTTTTCTTGTTCAAACTCAACCCGATTTAGTTGCATCCTATCACACCCATACCTGAAACTTAGAAAACCCATTCCTCAAACCCACTCCGACAAACCCACCACTCCGACGAACCCATTCGTCCAACCCACCACTCCGACGAACCCATTCCGCAAACCCATTTCTCAAACATCCACTGGCCGCCACCGACCACTAGCCCACTCCACTCCACCCCCACTCCACTCCGATCCTCTCTTTCCCGATCTACCTCTCTTTCCCTCAATCTCTCACTCTTTCTTCCTCCTCTCACCGAGTTTGTGAATAAAAGATGTTTTTATTTTGATTTTTGGTTGTGTTAAGTGTATATTTTGAATTTTTATGTTATAAAATTTGTTTGGGAGCTGAGAAAATGGCTAAGAAAATGTGAAAAATTTGTAGGAAATTAGCATTTTCAGAATGTTACCAAACACCGGAAATCGTTTTCTGGACTATTTTCCATTGCAAAACCAAACAGTCGGATTTCATTTTCCTTACGGGAATTCATTTTCCCTTGCATTCATTTTATACTCGGAATTCGATTTACATTGAACCAAATGCAGCCTTAAGACTAAAATTCATCCAAATCAGGCAACACAAAGTTGTGTAAAATACATGGTTGTTATGATAACTATGTAAATTTATAGTAACACTATTCATTTTGCATTTAGTTTTTTTATTTTTTTATACATATCCCGATGATGAAGGAAAAGAGTGAGTGGTGGTTATTGTGTGTGAAGAAAGAGAAAAAAATAAAAAAATCAAGAAAATTGATATTTTAATGAAATTTAATGTAAAATAGATAATATGAAATGAGGTGTTTTGAAAAATGAGTATGTAAAATAGAAAAGTAGATTGTTATGCTAAAATAGACAAAAAATTTGGCACGAATTGATGCGAATACTCTTAAATAACATTCGATGTAATATATATAAGCTTAATCACAACATTTACTATTTTTACACTCTTGTTGAGCCACATTATCAGCCTCATCATCCTTCTTCTTTTTATTCATTTGTCTCTTCATTTTTGTAAATATAAAATACATAAAATATTCAATAGATAGTAAAAGTCTCATATCATGGTAATTTAAAAACAAAATGGCTTTATATATTCATCTTAAACAGTTTTAAATTTACATATACTTTACCGTTACTCATTAATCTACTTTAATTTAAATGTTTATTATGGGGGGATCCAAGGGAAGCACCTCCGCTAGGCCAGGTTCAAGGAATGCGCGAGCCCAATGGAATGGCTCGAGGCTATGTAACCCAAGAGATCTTGGAAGAAGAGCCTGATGGCTAGATCTGCATTGCCTGAGGAAGTCCTTCAGGCAAGGGCTACCCAAAGCAAATAAGATGAGTTCCACATTAGGCTTGGAAGTTGGACCGAGGGAGGCAACAATAACAGGTGTGGATAAGAGAGGGGGGGGGGGGGAGGCTTTCCAAGGAAGCACCCATCACCTCTGCATTGATTGCACTGCAACAACTATGTCAACCGCATTAATGGCTGAATGACACCTGAACAGTGTCAAGACAGCTTGTAGTTCCTGTAAAGTTCTGATTTACAACTATGTTTTATGTTGGCATTATTCCATGACAATAAGTGTTGTAATTGCTTCAATTTTGTTCCTTGTATTTTGTGGGATTTTATTGTATTGGGTTTAGTATTAAGTTGGTGAAGACTCAAGCTTAAATGAAGAATCAGTGAATTTCGCGAGAAGCTCGCGAGAAGCTAAGTCGCAAAAGAGCACGTGAGGAGCACATGACTGGAAGCTGAAGAGTCGTGCCAGGTTGTCGTTTTCGCGAGTGTCTCACCGGTAAGGCCTTCATGCGAAACAGTCACAAAACATTCGGCCTGGAGGATTTTTAAGTGAGACTTCCATACCCTTCACCCATACTATATATACCCTCATTACCCACAAATGCAAATGAGGCCATTCAGAGAGAAAAACCCTGGATAGGATTTCTACAACACACACACCCATCTTTTTTAGAGAGAGCTACTTATCTTTAGTGAGAAATCCTTGTAGCCTTTTCTCCATCCCTCTCCCATTGTCATACCTTGAGAGGAGATTTGTACCCAAACACAACCCATACCTTTTTAGAGTGTAGAGAGTGTTTTGGAGATTGGGAAGCTTTTGGGAATTGCCAAAAGAAGCCGGTGAGGCTTGGTTGATGCTATGGGCTATAGCGGGATCCGGTAAGCTAGAGAAGACAAAGGTTCGGCGTAACCTCGTTGGAGCAAGAAGCTTGGAGGGCTTAGGTGCACCGGATGGATTAGGCTTGGAGGGTCTTCTACTATTCGTGTATCCCAACTACATTCTCTAGTGGATCATTGACAGATGCAATCGGGCGTATTACAGGATCCGGAAAGCTAGACAAGACACGGTTCCGAGAAGCCTTGTTAGAGTAGGAGCTTGGAGGGCTTAGGTACATTGGGTAGATTAGGCTTGGAGGATCTCTTGCTATTCGTGTATCCCAACTTATTGTCTAGTGGATCGATTTACCGCTTGGAGGGCGGCGGAGAGGTTTTTCACCGAGTTCTTCGGTTTCCTCTTCAATAACACATCGCCGTATTATCTTGTGTTTGCATCTCTCTTCCCTTACTCTTGTGCTTTACTTTTATTGTTTGTTGTTCATGTTTATGCACTAGAGTAGTATCGGTTGATTGTGTTTCATTTACTCTTGTTTCCGCACTTAGATAAGTTAGAGTAAAAGCAATCTAGCCGTAACTTTTAATTGGGGGTCTAAATAGCTCTTATGTTATTTAACACATTTTCGAGCTTTCAGTTCCAAAGGGGGGATGAGACAAGTATCTAGTGAGAGATCAACCACCCTCCATGTGGATGGCCAGGATGAAAATGAGATCATTATAAAAGGGGGAGGAATCCTAGTGAACAAAGAGAAAAAGGGGGGGAGGGGGGGGGGATTAGAGAGAGAAACATTGTAGCTTGTAATACCTCAAGTGTAAGAAGGTTCCTTGGCTGAACAAGGAAACACCAATAAATCTGTTTGCACTCATTTTTACTTCTTTCCATTTGGGCCCGTTTTTTGACTTTAGTCTGTTAGATAAGGAGCCCAAGCATTGGTTTGCTTTCTCATCTCTACAAATTAATTGTGGTGGGCTCTCATTCCAAGCTCATTTTTCCTTTTTGGGCTCTTTGGCTATTTTTACCCCCTACAATAGAAATATGTTGTTCTTCCTAAGCAAAGTGCTGCTTATAACTTTATACATAATGATGGTAAATTTTTTTCCTTAATAATTTTTTTTTAAAAAAAAATCTAAGAGTAAAATTCTAAAGGGAAAAAAAGTAGAGAAATTTTTTGAAAAAAAAAAAAAAAAAAGAAGTTTTGTGTTATACTGTTATAATCTAATTTAACATCTAATTCAAAATGTGAAAAATGAGTAGATAAATAAATAATTTTAAACACAAAATTTAATTTGTTTTCTTAAAAATTTCAAAGAATACACTAATGAGATAAGGAAGATGAAGAGTAATATAAAATATTCGTAAATGTTTAAAACAATTACTCAAGCATCTAAGAACATTATATAACAAAGATATAACAATTTGCTAGTAATTTGTTAAACATAATATCTATAAACAATGGTAGAAAACTGCACAAAGACTATCTTCTTCAACTGCATTGATTGTTCTTCATCATATTGTCTATAATATCATATTGTTTTCCAAATAAACTAAAACCTAACAACAACACAAAATATAACATATTATAATATGATTTTTTCCCAAATCAGGTCAACAATAAATATCACTTATTAAAAATATTTGATGTTGTAAATAAAATGATAAAAAAAAAAAATACTTGCATCAAGGAAAACATATGAATTAGTCAATAATAGGACAATGGGGGTACAAACCTCTAATAGGAATACCTTTTTATAGACAATTTTTTTATAAATATTTTTTATTCTTCATTGATTTCATTTTTCAGTTATAAATAACCAAAAGTAGAGTTCTAAAGAACACAAATATTCATCAATTTAAAGTAGAGATGCCCAAAAAAAAAAAATCCAACAAAAAATATATTAACAAATTTAGAGAGAGAGAGAGAGAGAGAGAGAACCTTTTTTTTTTTTTTGTGGGAAATATATGCATAGAATGAGAGAGAGTGACAAACTTATAGTAAGATGGTGGGAATAAGAAGAGCCAAAATAAAAGAAGATAAATGGGCAAAATTATATGAAGATGAATATGTATAGACAATACTTTTGTTTTGATTTTTCAGTGATTTATTATTTAGTTATAACATTAAAATTAAAGTATATGAATATGTAAAGTTAAAATCATCTGAGATGAATTTGCAAAGCCAATATATTTATATATTTAATATTGTCAAAAAAATTAAAGGTAAATAATAAATATAAAAAATAATAATAATGTAACTAATGACGTGGCGCACAGATGAGATGGCTCAACATGAGTATAGTAACAATAAATACTACGCTTTAGTTTATATATATATATAGGAAGTTCACTGGTACTTTTTTTTCAGCGCTTTACAGCAGTGTGCCCTTCTGTGAAGCCTTTACTTCTGCTTTAATCATGTGTTGCAGAGGCATCATAGAGGTTGCTACATATGTTATGTGGAAGGATGGCAAGGTAACCAAAATCCTATCTCTGTGTGTGTGAGCTTGTGTTCTTTTTTTTTTTTTTTTTTTATAACAAACTGAAACTTCATTAATTAGCAAAAGTCATAGATACATCATGGAGAAGAGCTTGTTCAATAAAACAAGGACTCTCTTCAATCCAAGCACAATAATCAACAAGGCCTAAAGCATGTTTAGCTAACAAATGAGCAGGAGTATTTCCATTACAACAGACATGGGAGAAGTTCACACTCCTAAAATCATGAGCAACAGCTGCAATACCATGAACCAGAGAAGCCACCGAAGATCGTGCTGGGGCAGAATCACACAAAGCTTGTATCATAATAAGAGAGTCACCCTCCAAAATAAAATCCCAAATCCTAATCTCCCTAGCAAAAGCAATTCCAATTTCAAATGCCTTAGCCTCAGTTTCAAGTGCTCCCAAAGGAAGATTAAGCTTCTTACTAAGTCCAGCAATAAAATGTCCTTCATTGTCTTTGATTACAACGCCTACTCCAGCTGCTATTTTAGCAGAAAACACAGCACCATCTACATACACCTTATAGTTTAAACCTGTAGGAGGCACCTAGTTTTTCTTTGCTGCACTAGACTTCTTCATAGGTGGTCTACAAGCTGACCAATATTCATCTATATAATAACTAATAGTCGAAAGGTTTGACTTTTCATTGACCTCTCCTTATTATGCCATGTGGCTACATAAATTTGTGCCGCCTCTATATTTAAAAACACAAAAAAAATGTGTCTGTTCATTTGGCTGTCTAAGCAAATTGTTTGAGTACTATTTTTACTACTGTTGGTGTTTAGTTGCATCGTTCCACTAGGTAGTTACCAATTTTGCACCATTCTGTATAAGTTATTTATTCATTCTTCATCCTCTTTTTCTTCTACCTTCTCTCCCTCTCTATATGCCTTATTTCCTATTTGCTGCGACAACCTTGAAAAAAATCCCACTACAAGTTTAGACTATTTTGTCATATTTGCAATAAGAATTATTTAGGAACTAATTCCTTCTTTTTACGGATTTGCAATATGAATTACTTAGGGTCCGTTTGGGATACGCTTATTTTGCTGAAACTGAAAACTTTTTGCTGAAAATACTATAAATAAAGGTAAAAGTTAGTTGAAATAGTACAGAGATTCATGAAAAGTACCAAAAAGTGCAATGGAACCCATAAATAGTAGCAAAAATAAGCTGAATAGTAAAATAAGTTGGCAAAAAGAATCCAGGCCAAACGCACACTCAAGGGGCAAGCAATTCCTTCTCTTATTACGACAAGAAAAGTCCACAACAACTTCAAAGGTCAGATTCTGTTCTTTTACGTTAAACCTTCGATCTCTCCCTTCTATTCCTAAATTTGCAACCCCTTTCTTCCCTACATCACTATCACGGCCGTCACATCAGACCTTAAACTGCAAGACTGCAACCCCTATCTTCCTTATATTCCTTATGACTTTTAAAGATAACAAACCTCTCCAATACTTTAACTATTTAGTCAAAACCCTCTCTAATATGTGATATTATAATATAATCTCAAGTATTTGTTCTGCTATAACCTAATTACAGAGACAATGGCGTGAACATTGCTTATCTATGTAAGGGTGTCAGTTTTTCTTTGATTTTTTTGGGTATTTCCAAATTGTTTTTGCCGTGATAAAAAAAGATTTAATTTTGATCAAAACTATATAGGCAAAGTAAAAAACTTTGAAACAAATAGAATTTCTATTGCTTTATTTATTTATTTGGGTAGGTAGAGGAATTCTGATGATGGGCTTTGTTGGTGATAGAAATAGATATTTGAATAACCATTTTGAACAATTCAGAAACTACAAGATGGGATTCGTCTAATTTCCTTCAAGGCTGAGGTTGAGCCCTCCAATGACCAGCAGTTGCACAACAAATTCAAGGTTTTCTTTCCTCTTCATATTATAGATTTATGTTCCTATTAAGTGTTTGATTAAATTTGTTGTATATGACATAGTGTGATTTGAAAAAGCTAGCCCCCTTTTTTTCCACCATTGTTTTTTGAAGACGTTTAATTGCTTTTGGAAAGCAAATGGATTTTGCTTTTTAGCTAGATATTGCATGGTCAACCCAAACTAAATTGTGTAGTGAAATTTGAAACCAGTTCAATTTTCGTTATAGATCATTTTGAAGTTTTTTCTTCACTTTTGTCGATTTTCAATTGTAGTGTGGCATTTTTTTGGGTATTCATGCCGTAAAATATTCTTTTTATTCCCATTTAGAACATGTACACCACATGTTTGACAAAAAGTCTCACTCAAAATTGAAACTTGTCAAATAACATTGTTTGAAATCCTAACCAAGGTAGCAGTAACCTGCACCCAAATTGTTTTGAGGGCTATGAATGGCTTGTAGCCAACTTGCTCAACTTTTTTCAAGCAGAAGGTTGTAGGTGTAGCTGATTCTGTGGGGTCAAGGTGGAAGATGCTCTTCCTGCTGTTTGGGGCTTTTCCAAAATTCAGTCGGTCTGGTAGCATGACATGATGGAGTGTGTGTTCAACAGCTAGCCTTCTTTTGCTGAACTCATGGATTGGGCTTGGGATAGGGACCAAAAAACATGCGAACTCACTACCATGCTATCATGGGTACTATGGCAACGAAGAAACAAGATTTAGCCTATATTATGTTGCAGTGAGTTCCATTAAATCCTAAAATTGCATACTTGAACTTGTGATGAACAATTTTATGATATAATTGAGAAGAGCATCACTTTTTGATTTGTATGTACAGAATTTTGTCTTATGCACAAATAATTGTAAGATGGATTTGTATTTGTTTAAGGGAGTAGCCAGCTTGTGCTAACCAAAAGGAATGAAATCATACAATGGAGAAACAAAAGCACGTAAGGATTGTCTGTTATATTTATTCTAATTATACCTTTTGTTCTAATATATAATGTTCTTGACTTTATTCTAATTATGCTTTTGTTCACCCCATAATTGTTTGTAACTCATACCTCTCTGTTTTATAATTTTGTAGTTCATAGCTTTATTTTTATTTGTTGGGTTCTAATTTGGAAGACCAATTTTACTGTCAATATTGATTGTGTTTGTGGTTTTGGATCCCTGAACTTAATCCTGACACCATGAAATGAAGCAATTTCAAGGCCTGCCCAACAGTGACCACCAATATATATGGTTACCTTCTTTTCTCATTCTTACTCTCATTGGAAGACCAGCAATTTAGTTTTTTATTTTTCGTTGGATTTCCAGTTTTGACAAATATGTATCATTTTCTTAATCCAAAAAAAAAATTCTTACTCAAATGGAAATTCCTCCTTCCATATGGATGAATGTAAGGTACACCTAGCATTCAAAACTATTGACTATTGCAAGTTACGCTATGACTACATTTGACCTTAGGCAAAACTTTTTCGACATTGGATCCCAGGGCAGGGATGTGATGCCCATGTTGTCGAAGGTACATAGCAAAAATAAAATGTTATTGAAGCGGATGCTAAAGACAAATTGAGAAGTTGTTGTTGCTTCCAAGGCAATTGAGGAAGGACCATGGCCAAAGATGACTACTTATGTAACCATTCCTTATTATACTTCTTATTTGTCAGTTTTAATTTGATGTAGAAAGAAAACATTATTGTCTACAAATTTTAAGATTGATTTTATTTTTTAATTCTAATAAATATCCAAGAAAAACAAATGGCGTTTTTGCATTTTGCTAATTTGATTGAACAATCAATGATGAACTTGCAGCGCTTGAGACTTGGGATGTTAAATGTGATACTATGTTGGTATATCCATTGATATAGTTCATCTGTTGCTCTTTAAATTTTGAGTGTTCCCTACATTTTATCTATTTTTGTGAGATTTCTATATAAGAACTTTTAGAGTGGGTGGATAAGGTCCACGGTCTCATGATATATATTTTCTTTATTAGTAAGCAATTAATTCAAGTATTTGTAAGCATAAGATTGAAAGAAACAACAGGTTTGCTTTGTTAGTAGTAGTAATCTCTTATGTATATTTTCTTTTTCTTTTTTCCAAGTGATCATAACTTTAATCAAAATGAAATTTTAAATAGTTTTTATCAATCTACCCCGTGCATTGCACGGGTTAGCGACTAGTTTATATATATATCTAAAAGCTAAAGTGTAGCATTTATTGTTGTTACGCTCTGATTGAGCCACATTAGCAACCACATCATTATCTTTTTTGTCTCCAATTTTTTCTACATATTTTATTAAACATTTTCTCATTTAAGGTAACTTAAAAACTCCATTATTTAAACATTAAAATATTTTTTAACCATTATTTTTATGATTAATTTTTCAAAACTGATCTCCCTCCCTTTTACCTCTTCATCTCCCCACTACTTTCTACCTTAATATCATTCTCTCTCTACCCTTTTATCTTCTTTTATTTTGACTATTCTTATTCTCAACATCTTACTATAATTTTGACATTTTCTTTTCCATTCTATGTGTTGGGTTCTAAGACTTTAGGTTTAAATGTATTAGAACTTAAATTTGTAATGTTGGCAAATCATGATCAAAACGTTTTAGTCTTGTTTAAAACTTGCTCAAAGTATTTTCTTTTTATGTAAAGTTAGAATCGAATTACTGCAGAATTTATTGTGCAATTCTGTCTGGCTCGATCAATCGAAAGTCGTGCAGATTGTTTTTTTGCAGAAATTTCCAACTCAGCCCAAGTCTGTTTGACGTGTAGGGTTTTATGTTTTGTCTTAAGTATAAAAGGGAAAACCCTAGCCATGTTTTGGAGATGCTCCATATACTCTGTGTGTGAATCTTTTGTGAGACCAAGAGGTGGTTGCCTTTACACATACTTAGGGTTTCCAAGATTCAAGATTATGTCAAGAACTTGGTGATCGATTCAGTTGCTACATTAAGAGCTTAAAGATACACAAGCGGGAGTGCTTGTACTTGCTAGGAATCCAAGAAAGAAGTAGTCCGTGGACTCGGAGCTATCACGTGATCGTGGTAGTAAGTTTCCTACTCGAGGTAGTAATAGGATGTTAGTGGTCTAAGTTGCTATTGTGTAAACTTCAATTCTTTCATAGTGGATTCAGTTTTACCTTGAGGATAGCTAGGTTAAATCCTCCCCAGGTTTTTTACTGGTTTGGTTTTCCTAGGTTATCATATTGTTGTGTTCTTTATTTTCCACACTTTGCAATGATATGATATTTGTGTTAACCTAGTTTTGCATAATTTGACTAAGTTAATCACTTGGATAATTAACTAGGTTAATCTGGTTGTATTTTAAGGGATCTAAAAACGTAAACTATGCATAGTTTTCTCACACAAAAAATGTTACTCCTCTCTCTCTCTCTCTCTCTCTCTCTCTCTCTCAATTTGTTTTTCATTTTTTTTGTTTGATTTTTTCTTTTTATTGCATCCATACTTTAGGTTGATGATTTAGTTTTGTGTTTTTGGTTGTTATCTTTTTTATTTTCTTTGATTATTAAATATTATCCCACTGCATTATACATATAGTATATAATAATATAATGCTCCTATTATATTACATAGCATGACTTGGATAATTTGATGTTTATTACTATATATTTTATTTTTACTTTTTTTTCTTCTCATCTGATTTATTCAATATTTAAATTCAGTTACATCCTCCATAATATTAAATTATGCAGCACAAATCAAGAAAATGGCTAGACACACACTTGCCTTCCTTTAGGGAAATCAAAATATTTGGGTGATAAAGGGTCATATAATTTGTAGTTTAGATAGCACTTTTTGAATGTGTCTAGGCCTATAGATTGAGAAATTTGTAGACTTCAAAGGCTATTGAGAATGAACTTTTTGATTCAAGACTAAAAAAAATATGGACTACCATATATCATTTAGATAAAAACCTTTATCATAGATATATTATTATTATTATTATTATTATTGCCACAAATTTAAATCACGCAAACTTTATAATATTATATTCTTTGTTGGCATCATCTCTGATTCTTCTTCTTCTTCTTCTCAAAAATATTATATCATCTTTAAAGGATGCCAACAATATTGATCTTATGTAAGGGCGGATCTAGGATTTCAAGCTAGGGGGGACCGAAGTATAAGAAGAAAAAAAAATCCAAATAGGTATCCATATGGTACTAACAAACTATCAACTAAGATCAATACACAAAATCATTGTTTCTTAATACATTAAGATGCAATCATTTACCAACAAAAACAAAATAATATATACAAAATAATATTGTTTTTTAAGAGTATCAATTGTTGCAAAAAAAATTTATTTTCACAAACCAAAACTTACTTTTACTACTTTAATATAGCATTTGAAATGTCTCGTGCAGTAGTATTTCTGGTATTTGGTGTTCTAAATACTAAATATTTACCATTTAAAACACCTAATGCTAGTACTCTAATACTAGGCTGACTTAGATTTTTTATTTTTTATTTTAAAATTTTGTTTTTGTTAAGTTTTTTAGTTGGGCAGTTGCTAGTTGGGCAAGGCTAATTAAAAGGGAGGGAGTCCAAATTTTTGGAAGAGTGAGGCACAACTCTTGAAATAAAAAAATATATATAATCATTTTTTTTTTTTTTTTTTTTTGCTTTGGACTAGGGCGGCCCAATTTTTCTTTTTCTTTTTTTTTCTTTGGGCCAAGGGGGGCCCGGGCCCCCCCTATGGATCCCTCCCTGATCTTATGGGAAAAGTTACATAAAAATTAAGAAAAAAAATGTTTTATATTACAATCTACTAAAAATTCTTTTTAAATATTTAAACATTTTTTATTTTTTTATATGTTACAGCTACCAAATATGGTAACTTAAGTCTTAATATTCTTTCTTTCAAAAAGCCTTAATATTCTTAAGTTGTTTCGGCAAAAACAAAAAAATTACAAAAAAAAAAAAAAAAAAAAGTTGTCACAAAAGAGGAGTTCATGTAAAGTTTTTTGCAAAATGAAAAATCTATTATGTAAGACCACCAAACTTGATAATTTGCAAATGATGAAACCACTCGCAAAAACATTTGCATAATTATATAGTTCCAGCTAAAGCAATCAAGCATACTTTTAGTCTTCAAAAAACACATATCTACCAACGGTTAAACGTTCATCTTGGGTAGTTTTAATTTTTCATATAATTTTACCATTACATATTCATCTATTTTAATTATAGTTTTCTATAAAAAAAAAAACATTTAATTTAGATATTTATAAGTAAACAATGAAATAATGATTCATAAATAATCAAAAACCAAAAAAAAAAAAAAAAAAATATCTATACATATTTATCTTGTGCAGTTGTAACTTTACATATAATTTTGCATTTATATATTCATTTACTTTAATTTAGATGTTTATAAATAATGAAATCTATAAACAAGGTAATTAAAACAATCATATTTCTACAATTCAAAAAGTCACCATTTCTTTTTTCCAAAAAAAGGCCTTTTACATTTCCTTGGATTATATATATATATATATATATATATATATATATATATATATTAAACTTTGACATACCACTAACCTAACCACTTCATACATTAAAAAAATTTAAGGCTCACTATTACTTCTGTTAAGATATTATGGATGTCTTAATTGATTGAGACCAAACTAGAGAAATGTCTTTCATATTTCCTTGAAAATTTAGAAGGAGGAAAAAAAACCTTTGACATACCACTAATGTGACTACATCTAGTTTTATATATATATATATATATATATATATATATACATATATTTTAAACTTTGACATTCCACTAACCTAAACACCATACATTAAAAAAATTTAAGGCTCACTATTACTTCCGTTAAGATATTATGGATGTCTTAATTGATTGAGACCAAACTAGAGAAATGCCTTTCATATTTCCTTGAAAATTTAGAAGGAGGAAAAAAAACCTTTGACATACCACTAACGTGACTACATCTATAACTATTTAAGTCATCCATGATATCTATTTCTTATTGATAACCATGCAAATTACAACTTGTGAGGGAACATACAAAGTAATAACGAATAAATGAAGGAAGAAAAAAAGAAATGAAATAAAATATCAATTAGTATCTGTTATTTGTAAAATGAAAAAGTGGTCAAGAGGAGTAAGAAATAAAATAGAGATGACTATACAGCAGACATTGAAAACTTTATAGTGAAATAATATCAACCATTACATTCACTTAATTAAATCAATAATCAACAATTAAATATAATAATATAAATTTTAAACTTAAAACTAATCAAACTCTAACTAGGGAAATTATATTTCCTATCATAACTAAAAATGAGACGTTCTTCAGTAATTTAGAAATTATATTAGAAATAAAGTTGGAGAATTTTATAATCTCATTTTTTTACATTTCATTTAACCATATATATATATATATATATAATCATAATCTTCATATACCATGACTTAAAAAAAATCTAATAAACAGTTCTACCACTTATTTAATGTCTATGTTATACAAATCATCAACCAATAAATATATGATAATAGTAAGAAAAGTTATAGACAAGATTATGAAAAATATGATAATATATATATAAATATATATATATATATTAAAGCTCTTTATAAAGTTTAGGGAATAAAATAGTATTTTACCTAAAAACTTATCACGTGCAATGCGCAGGTCTGCGACTAGTTTTCTTAATATTAGTACCAAGTAACACATTTATCTATTTACCGTAAAAACCGAGTAATCACTTTATTTCACCTAAATAAGACCACCTCATCATCATTATTGTTGAATGCTCCCGTGTGCGTAAGCACGGGTTACAAACTAGTCTATATATATAATAATAGGTGCAGCAGAGAGAAACTCAAATTAAAATTTTAAATTAGAGTTCCAATTTTGTGCCATGTGTCTAGACTTATGTGGGGATCACACCATAATTATCCTTCCATTTAAGTGGGACTAGGTTATAATTATCCATCAATGCGCACTTTCTAGACACTGCATTTGTACCCTTTACGACCGAGCTATCATTCCCTAATGATACTTGAACTCTAAAGCCCAAGGCCTATTTAAAGCCCAATCAGATATTAAATTGACTTGAGGAGTGTTAAAATGGAAAATATAACCTTTTAAATGAGCAAAAATCTATTTTTAGAAAATTAAATGACCAAAGTGGTCCTCGGCCTGCATACGCAAGCTAAAGCATGCGTACACAGGCACATTCTTGCGGACGCAACTAGGGTTTCATAAGCATAAGAAAGGTAAGTTTTCTACAATAATGGTTAAGGTTTGGAATAAATCCCACATCGTCTGGGAGCCATTCCAAACCCCATTTTTTCAACTATAAAAAGTCTTACAAGATACATTTTCAAAACACACAGAAATCCCATGGGAAAAGCCTAAGATTTACTAGAAAATAGTGAATCAAAAGGGAGTTTTTCACAAAACACCCTTAAGTCATTTTTTATTTGATTGAGACCTTTTCTGGCCCCAATCCTTTGAGTTTAAGATTGTTAATCACTATTTTATTGAATTGTGATAGATTTGACTAAGGGGAACAGTAAAAATCAAGCCTAGGAGCTTTTGCTTTAAGCTATCTCTTTTGAACTTTTCTTTTTTCTTTTCTGTCTTTAATCTTTGCTTTAATCTATTTCTTTGTTTAGTTTATGTTTATATATGTTTGTTTAGGTTAATTTTAGGCTTTCTTTATGTTTTTTAGTATGTTAGTTTGCTAGATTTACGTTTTTTTACTTTGTTTGGTTTCTGCTCTGTTTCTATGTTAATTAGGTTTTTTGGGTAAGGATCTACGTACGCATGATCTAGCCTACGCACGCAGGCTGAACTCATGCATACGCAGACCTGTTCTATCGTGCGTGATGCTGTTACCTAGAAACCCCAATTTTTTGTTTGTTTTGTTTATGCATTCACACATTTGTTCTGTGTAGCCCCTTTTCCATATGTTTTAAGCCCCATGATTGCTTGTTCACCTTTTCACATGTTTGTTTGCTATCACATGTTTAGATTAGGGTTATATGCTTGTTTTTTGCTTCGATGCTACGGACATGCATTCACATGCCCATTCATGATGCCATAGGTGCTGAGGTGCTGCAAGGTAAGTAAGGTAAGTCATGCATTCACATGAACATGCATGTTGATCATTCAATCCTCCCTTGATATATGTGTATAAAGTTGATGCCTTATTTTGATTTATGATGTGATTTGCTTTGCTGCCATGTTTGGGTTGTTGTCTGGCCTTGAGATGCATGATAGGATTTCACATGATAGGATTTCTTATATGTGTTTGGCTCTTTATTGCTTTAAGGATGGATATGTGTTTTGGGATGAATGATGTCATGATTGTATGCTTAGATGTATGCTAGTGTGTGTGTGAGTATAGATGCAATTGTTAAACATGTTTTTAATAAGGTTAGGACGTAAGACACAATGTTGCGAGGCCAACCTTAGGGTTGGGCGATCTTGGGTGCCTAACACCTTCTCAAGAGTGTACCTAAACTCCGAACCCATACTCTAGTAGTAAGACCAAAGGTCCTTCCTCGGAATGACGCTATATTCATGGTTCTTAGACCATATAATTAGGTGGCGACTCCGAGACCCCTCTTTTCCCTTGCACCCACACACTTTCATTTAACCTAAATTCCTTCCTCTCCTACTTAACTAACAGTGCATCTTACCAGTTACCATACCGGTTTAGGAACCTTAAATATACAGCTCCCCTCTTTTTCAATGAATGCTATGGAATTTGAAAGGGATTTCTCGGGATCAGTGATGCATGCTTTTGGGTATTTCTGCATCTTATATAGGAAGATGTTCTCCTTCTATTTCAATTTTACTTTTCTTCACAATTTTAATGGTCCTAGTTTATGCTCTGCAAAATGCATGTCTCTGTATTTATCTAATGGGTGATTCAACTAAGCCACAAACCTTCGCTTCTCTCATGGTTGTTGAGCCCTCCACCTCACTTACAACTTCACCAAACCGCACAACCAACCCAACATCAGATTGTTGGAACTGCTACAAGTAAAATCTTTTGTGTTAATTTTGGGCGTTTAATTGGATTTAGGTTTTTCTATTTTGGTTGGTTGGTTTTGATTTAAGAAATAGGTTTTGATTTTGTATAGTCAAAACCCTAATATAGATTCCTTTCAATATATAACCCTCTATATACGTTCAATCCCAATTTCACCTTCCCATAAGTGGCCATAAAAGAGTGACCACTCTCTAACAAACTGATTTTATTTTGGTTTATTTGGAAATATCTCATGTCTCATTCTTTTAATGTGTTGTGGCTTATTAGAGAAGAGCCAGTTATGAGGAGAAGTTTGTTGATTCTATGTTGAAGAAAGCTAAGGTAACAATTCCTTACTGATTGTTCTCTGCATAATCTGCCATCTATTTGGTTATCAATCATAGAGTTCAAATACTTTTCTAGGTTTCGTTTTATAGTTCTCAAGTTTCCTTTTTTGTGGCAGGAGGAAAAAGGTAGCTGAATTAGCATCAAAGAGATTCTTGGTATTCTTTCATGGACTAACAGATTGATTAATTTTGATAGCAACCAGATTCCAAGATCCTACAAAGGCAGTGATTTTTTAAGATATAATATTTGTTTCTGGTAAATTAGCCTATTTTCTATTGAAACTAACATAATTTGTATTGCTCTATTTATTTATTCGGTTCATTGACAAATTCTGTTGATGGGTCTCGTTGGTGAGAATTTCTGGGCTGAATCTAATATTTAATACTAAATATTAAATTTGATGTTTGTTTCTTCCTTCTTTTTTTCCTGTCCTAATCTCTGTCTCATTGGCAAGCTTCAAGCGTAGGAATGGGGCACACAATCTTTCGTTAACAACTATGCAAGTTTGTGTTAATTTCATGTGATTTTTTATTTTTTATTATTTTTATGATAGTTAGATATCTATTTGCTTTATTTCGGATTACGTTTGATATCTATTTGCTTATGAATGATATCAAATTTGACCCTCACTTTCACAAAACATAAGGTATCACATTCACAAAACTTAACGTAAGGTATCCTATGCTTTCTTTCTTTCTGAGAAAATTCATTTCCATTCCATGTGTTTGTCTCAGGTTTTTGTTTTGTGTCTTTGGGTTAATAAGGCAACAAAACTAAAGTTTTTAAGGCTGTCTGGCATTGTCAAGAGCTTGCATAGGTGGCCAAGAGCTTCCTTAGTCTCTATATTATTAGGTGCACCAAAAGCTTTCATGTCCTTTTATTTCTATTTTTCTAGGGATCACCATTTTCATTCTTTAGATTGTATTATGAGCTTTCATTATAGTTTTAATCATTTTCAGGTGTGGATTTTGAGATTAAGTTGCTCACAATTGGTGGGAGAAGATTGAAGCTTACAATTTGGGACACAGGCAATTGTTGGAATTATTTTGAATTATAGTACCCGTTTGGTTTCAGCGTCTGTGCGTTTGCGTTTTCATTTTCGGCGTTTTCCTCTTCTTCTTTTTTAGCCCACATTTGTTGACTTTTTCACGGTGAACAGTTCACCCGTGCACTGTTCACGGACCCACAAATTTCACTTTTCAGCAACTTTTTTATTAAAAATGGGTCCCACGACACTATTTAAATATTTAAAAATTATTTTACTACAGTGTTTTCAATTTTCAATTTCAGCAAAATAAGCTATATCCAAATGGACTCATAGTTTCATTTTAATCTTTGATTAATGATGCTTTGGAAGTGATAGTTTATGGTAACATGTAATCTTTCTCTTCCTTCAAGTTAGTCACTGCTTTTGATGCATAAATAGATTGTAGAGCTATTAACAATTGATGAAAGATTGTATATATGATTTTTAGTTAGGTGAACTTTTGGGTTTTAATAGAAACACTTAACCTTCGGATGTTGAAAAATCAAGAAGGTAAAATGTTCTGTAAATTTAAATTTTGTGAAACTGTTCAATGGCAATTTGAAGTGTTAAAGAGACAACATTATTGACTTTGGCTTGAAACGTACTCAAAAGAAACTCAAGGACAACATGTCTATAGGGGAAAAGCGCTATTTGATGGCATCTCCACTAAAAACTGTGAATTGCAACACACTTCTGATTCCAATACGCTATTCATGTCCAATTTTATTAGATACTTTTGAAGAAAGTTCCATTAATGTCCCTTTATATATTTTAAATAATAAAATGCAATATTCTCTTTTTTCTTCATTGTAGTATCACTTAAATAATAAAATGCGGTATTTTCTTTTTTTATTCATTGTTTTATCTAATGCTATCCTCCGTATGATAAACCAAAAAAAAAAAAAAAGACCAATAGCATCACTTAAATAATAAAATGCAATATTTTTTTTCATCGTTTTATTTAATTCTATCCTCCGTGTGATAAACTCAAATAAATAAATTGACCAATAGCATCACTACAATTAACCATTCCCGTGCGGTAGCATGGGTTACATACTAGTATATATTAATAGGTAAAGGTGAGAGAAAATCCAATTAGATTTCAAATTTGATTATAATTGTAGTCTAACTTTACGCCACTTGTCCTATCTATATATATTTTTTAATTTCTAGGTGAGTTAATGTTGTGCAAAAGATGAAGAGTCTAATATAAATAAACCATAAAAATAAACCCAAAAAAAAAGTGTAAACTCATGTGTATATCCAAAAAGTCAAATAAAATAAATAAGAAAGAAAGAGTAAAACTCATGTATATATCTATGACTTAAACAAGGTATAATTTGAATCCATATATGTGTAATTGTGTTGTGTTTAATTGTAGCGTGCAGATGCACGAATTATACACTAGTTAAGAGTAATGCTGGGTATACAATATATTTTTCATAAATTTAAAAAACTAATGTGCACTAATTACATTCATTACACATCAATTTATGAATTTTTTATAATAAAAATTGGATGTAACTTGACATTTTACTTAAATTTAAATTGAATTTCATATGACCTTCAAAAAAGGAAAATGGTGTGCATATGAGTGGAAATTCGTGTTCGCAAATCAGGTTCGTGTCGTGTCGATTATATGGGTCAACACGAACATGACACGTATATTAAACAAGTTAGGATTCCTTAACCCTTACATTTATTTTTTTATTAAACGGGCTAATCATGTTGACTCATTTATCAAATTTTATGAAAGAAAAAAAAAAGTATAAACCCAATTCATCCGAACAAAAAAAAAAACCAAATAAGATGGGGTGAGGTGAGATTGAGGTCTGAGATTGGGAAGCGACCATGGGGCTTGGGAGAATGCAACTAAGAAAGAAAATAAGTTTATTAAAAAGAAGTATAAACCCAATTCATTTGAACTATAAAAAAAAAAAACAACCAAATAAGATGAGGTGAGGTGAGATTGAGATTGGGAAGCGACCAGGAGGCTTGGGAGAATGCAACTAAGACAGAAAATAAGTTTATATACCTAAGGTTTTTAAAGGTATATTGGTAAAATGACATTTATTTAAATGGGTCAAACAAGTTAAATGGTTCCGTTAGTTGGACACAAACACAGCACATTATTTAAACGAGTTAGTCATGTCAACCTGAATATGAAACGGACCCATTAAATCTCAAATCATAACCTACTAACTTCATGTTGTGTTCATGTCTTGTTAGCGGTTGGTGTCAGATTTTGCCAACTCTAAGTGCTAAGTGCCCATAGTAGATTTTGCAAATACAACAAATACCTGCGAAGCCACATATTTTGAGTTAGAAAACTATTGCCTTACAAGTGATATATTTATTTATTAAAAGAAAGAAATTTATGTTGATACCATTATAAATGACCCTGTAATCTTACCCAAAAGATAAATAAAAAAATATTTCGATTCATGTAGGATCGATCCTAACATAAATTTTTACTTTTCTATACGAGTTACGTGCCTTCTTATTTTCTTGGATTTACGTGAGGAAAGATTCTTAGGAAAGTTCAACAAGAATATTGACCACATAAGACATAACTGAAATGACTCTTTCATATTCTAATTTAAAAATATGTTAAAACTTATTACATATATGTGTTTTATAACTAAAAACCTGAGTTCAACCCTTTCTTATGAAATACGTGTGTAACAAGAATGCTCTTAAAATTAAACTACCACAACAACCCTTTCCTTTTCAAACCTTTTCAAAGGCCAATTTTAATGGACAACGTTTAAGTTTTAACTAATTGGTCCTTTGCAACCCTGGAACTTGCAAATGTCCATTCAAACGTCCAAATTAACTACCTGTCTACCCTATCAACACTAGTCTCTTTCTCTCTTCCTCCATTTCTACTCTTTTTAAAGGGTTACCTTCTATTCCTTTTTCATCATTCAATAAGTTTTTGACCTTGTTGCTGTATTGTGTTGTAAGCTAATCACTATCCTTCATAAATTTTTACATTCAATAAATTAAGATTGTTTCAGCTTGCCATGAACAATACAAAAGGGTTGAGAAGCGCCAAAGGGACTGCCCTGGGTGACCAAATGGTGTGTCAATACGTCCACATGATTGACTCCGCTGGTTTTTGGTACGGGGATGATCCAATGAGCTATACCACTCCGGTTCTATTGGCGGAGATCTCTGTGATTTTCATCATCTCTGGTCTCACTCACCTTTTGCTGAGACCTCTTCGCCAACCTAAGATCATTGTGCAAATTATTGTAAGTCTGTTTCTTTACAAATTTTTGATTTTGTAGCATTTGGTCCTTCCAAAATATTGTCCACATTCAAAATGCATATGGCTGAATCAAAACCAAGTTGCTTACAGTATACATACTGATACTAAAAACAATCTGTTTTTTCAGGCCGGCATAATAATGGGTCCCTCAGTACTAGGTCAAAGCAGGGAGTATGTAGAAGCATTATTTCCTCCAGGTAGTAGATTATTATTTTCAACATTCGTAGAGTTTGGCTTCATGTTTCACCTCTTTATATTAGGATTGCAGATTAAAGCAAGCTTAATAAAGAGCATTGGAAGAAAAGCCTTGATAATAGGTCTAGTAGGGACTATGATTCCCTTGGCATTTGGAGGGACAGCATACAAGATCCTACAACGTACTAACCCTTCAATTGTACCTTTAAGCCTGGTTATTATAAATTCTATGTCTTCTTTCATTGGCGTCACCAGCCTCCTTGATAATCTCAACATTCTTAATACAGAAATTGGCCAATTTGCTTCCTCTATTTCTTTGGTAAGTGATGCATGTTGTTGGCTTCTCGCATTGGTTATGAGAAATGTTGATACAGCACTGAAATACTCCCCACACAAACCTTTACCAACACTAGTATTGGTGCCCGGTTATTACTGCATCCTATTCTTCCTACTCCGACCACTAGTGATATGGATTTTCTGTTCCACCCCTGTAAAAGCACCCATTAAGGAAAATCATTTTACAGCCATCCTCTGTATAGTTATGGGGAATGGACTTCTTGCAGAGTATGTTGGCGAACATGCTTGGCTTGGTGCTTTTGTGTTAGGCTTGTCTTTGCCAAATGGGCCAACATTAGGAACAAGCTTAATAAAAAAGCTTGATATTCTTTGTACTGAGTCGCTACTTCAACTCTACTGCACTGCCAAGGGGTTCAGAACACTTTTCTCTTCCGTGGCAAAAATGTCTACAGCAAAAATGGAGATCGTCATTTTTGCTGGTTACATTGGCAAGTTCACTGGCACCATTTTGCCATCGATCTACTATAAGATGCCCTTCAGGGAATCTTTAACACTCACTCTCATCATGTGTTGCAAAGGCGTTTTGGAACTCACTATATATAGTACGTGGGAAACCTCCCAGGTAACACAAGAAACAATTATAAGTGTGAAAAATCTATAGGATCAATATTAATTTTATTTAAATGCTCACTTCATTTTTCACTTTTCACATTCAATACTTTCCAAAAACTATACTTTAGTACTTTTCCTAAAGCTCTGTTTACTTAGTTACAAAAACTACGATTATCTGAGGAAAAAATAATTAAAGACTGAAGTTTTGCTTGCTTTGTAAGATAATGTTAGTGGCGCATTAACCTTTTTCTTTGTTTGTTCATTGACAGATCATAACAAGGCAAACATATACGCTTTTAATAATCAACATGATAGTCATAACAGGGTTGGCCTCAATTTTTATACGTCACCTTTATGACACTTCCGCAAGATATATGGGTGACACAAGGAGGACAATCTCGGACTCCGACCAAAACTTTGGTCTCAGAACACTGGTCTGCATCCATTCAGAAGAGAATGTATCTTCATTAACTAACCTTCTTGAAGTGTCCAACCCCACAAAAGAAAGCCCTATTTTTGTCTCTGTCCTTGAGCTCGTGGAGATCACAAGAAAGGCAGCATCTATCCTCGTAAAACATGATAGGCAACACATCTCATTAGTTTCTAATCTATATTGCTCTGGACACATTGGCAATGCCTTCGATCATTATGAGAGTTACAGCGAAGGGAGTGTTATGATACAAAACTTCAAAGCAATTGCACCATGTGCAAGCATGCATGATGATATATGCACTCTTGCTGTGGATCAGAAAACAAGCATCATTATTGTTCCCTATCACAAAACATGGGCAATTGATGGAACAGCCAAAGCAAACACTCCTTTCATTAGGACCGTAAACAAAAATTTGCTTAAGAAGGCCCCTTGCTCCATTGGACTTCTTGTTGACCGAGGTCAAATTGGTGGCAACCCAAGCGTTCTGAACGGTAATTCACCATATCGGATTGCCATGCTTTTCCTAGGTGGTGCAGATGATCGAGAGGCACTAGTGTATAGCATCCGGATGGCTGGGCATCCGAATGTCAGCCTCACAGTGGTTCAGTTTATAGCGTGGGGTTACAAGACAAACAGTTATCAAGAAAATCTTGACAAGGAAGTGTTGAATGAATTATGGGCTAGTATAGTGGGCAAACGGAGAATATACTATAAAAAGGAGACTGTGAGACGTGGGTTAGATACAAGACATGTTATACATAAGATGGCAGACAATTTTGATCTAGTTATTGTGGGTAAATACCATGAACCAGACTCTCCTGTTACATTAGGACTTAGAGAATGGAGCGAAAGCCCTGAGCTTGGAGTACTTGGGGACATGCTGGCCACTTCAGTTTTTCAGTTTTCAGTTTTGGTGGTGCAGCAGCAGCCCAGAAGGTGAACTCTGAATCTCAGCCAAGATAGGATTTAGGTATATCATATACATATGATGATCATGTCAAGAACTAGTGCTGGGCTTCAGAATACACCTTATGTAATTGTCTCTCCTGTAAATCCAAACTTAAAGGCAAAGAACTGATCAATGGTCTTCCTCTGTTAGACCCTAAGATTATGTTTGATAATTGTTTTTGTTTTTATTTTCTATTTTCAAAAACTTTTTCTAAAGCTTGTTTTAGAAGGAAAAAAGAAGTTTTGGTATATTTTCAAAGTCTTAAACACAGAAAAAATTTATTTTCCAAAAATTAAAAATTTGTTTGGTAACTGTTTTTATCATAAGAGTTACTATCATCATCAATTGAACCATTTCTTTTCATCTATTATAATACAATAAGACCTAAAAAAATGAAACTATAGTCAAAATTATCAAATCAAAAGCCATTATGAGTGAGAATTATAGTTGGGCCTCCCCACCTAACAACTTGGTACCTGAAGATTGAAGAAGAAGACGAAGCTTTTATAAGTTGTCTCGTTTTGATCCATGTGAATATCCTTCTGGCGTGCATTGCGTGAGAATCTCCTCGTCTTGATTGGCCCGTGATTTTGTTCTGGATCTTCCGTCTCAAACTGCTTGGGAATATTGCGCATCATATGGGTCAATCAACTTGAACATTATATTCTAATTAGTCTTTATTTTAATTTTTATTTTATTTTATACAAAATACAAAATCGACTCTAACTTAATCTAAGTGTATATGTGTGTAAAGCTCACTCCTAAAGACTTGAACCTTGACTCTTACCCCCCATACTCCAAGAGCACTTATAATATTTGCATCAATACCTGTATAATAGGAAAGTATCACATTTTAACCAATTAAGACCAAAATTCACCACTTTCTAAACAAAACAAAAAAAAAAGACCGAAATTCCCCAAAATTAGGCAATGCAAAGTTGTGTAAAAATACATGGTTGTTATGGTAACTATGTAAATTTATAGTATCACTATTTATTTTGCATTTAGTTTTTTTATTCTTTCTATATATATATCCTGATGATTAAGGAAAAGAGTGAGCAGTAGTTATTGTGTGTGAAATAAGAGAAATAATAATAAAAAAATTAAAAAATTAATATTTTAATGAAATTAAATGTAAAATAGATAATCTGGTATGAAGTGTTTTGAAAAATAAGTATGTAAAATAGAAAAAGTAGATTCTTATACTAAAATAGACAAAAATTTTGGCACGAACTAATGCAAATGCTCTTATACAACATTCGGTGTAATATATATATATGTATATATATATATATATATCTAAAAGCTTAATCATACCATTTACTATTGCTACATACGCTTTTGTTGAGCCATATCATCAGTCACGTCATCCTTTTTCTTTCTATTTATTTGTTCCTTCATTTTTTCAAAAATATAAAATACTTAAAATATTCAATAGATAGTAAAAGTCTCATATCATGATAATATAAAAACAAAATGGCTTTATATATTCATCTTAAACAGTTTTAACTTTACATATGCTTTACCATTACTCATTAATCTAATTTAATTTAAATGTTTATAATTGAAGATTTTAAAAAAATGATAAATTGCAAATTACACCTCTTAAGTTAAGCGAATGTTTGGATTTTACACCTTGAAATTTCAGAATTTGGAATTTAATCCCTGAAATTTGGGGGTGTTTTGATTTTACACCCTGATATTTCAGAATTTAGATTTTACCTCCTAAAGTTTGGGGGTATTTGAATTTCATACCCCCAAATTCTAAAACTTTAGAGTGTAAAATCCAAACACTCCTAAATTTTTGGGAGTAAAATCCAACCCCTAAAATGTAGGGGTAAAATCTGAATTATGAAATGTTGGGGTGTAAGATCCAAACACCCCCAAATTTTAGGAGTGCAATTTGCAATTTACCCCCCAAAAAACTTAAAAATATTAGCAAACTTTTGGGTTACTTAATATGGCAAAGTACTTTCCTATTTACTTTTTTCCTCTAATTATTTTGAACAATATAAAATATATGAATTATTTGAATATTCAATAGATAGAAAAAGTCTCATATCATGATAATGAGATTGACTTTACATATTCATCTCATGTGCTTTCAACTTTACATAACCTTCTCAAAAAAAAAACTTTACATATACTTTACCATTTCATACATCTATTTTAATTTAAATGTTTTTAATTGAAATTTTTTTTTAAAAAAAAGTAAACTATTTGGTTTCTCAATATGGTAAAGTGCTTTCCTATTTTTTTCTATATTTTTTTTGACAATATAAAATATATGAATTATTTAAATATTCAATAGATAGTAAAAGTCTCAGACCATGATAATGAGAACATATTAACTTTGCATATTCTTCTTTTAGGTTACTGTTCTAATCATCTTTGTATATACTATAAATACTAGTGTATAACCCGTACATATGAACGGATACAATTAAAAATAATCATAATTACATAATTCGACTTATACATTTTTTTAGAAGATGTTCAAATTATATATAGTATTAGCTTACATATTTTTTAAACCATGCATTTCTAAAATATTTAATGGTTTTTCATTATATATAAATATATATATATATATGATTTAGAATTTAATTAGATTTTGACTCTTCTGTTTTTGCACCCAATAATTCACTTGTCTCAAAAATTAAAAAATTAAATGAACACATGACACAAATTTGGACTCCTATTGAAATTCAATTTAGAATTTAATTGAACTAGCTTATCTCATGCATATGCATAAATACACTTAAAGATATACAATAAGATGCATAATATAATTCCTATATATATAATTCAAATACTATTGATAGTCATTTTTCTATTTTGTTAACTCTTTAAAAAAAATTTGTAAGGATATTATTAAGTATAAAATGTAAATTTTTCGTGTTTATTTATTTATTTATTATTGTGAAGCACTTTTTTTTTTTAACAATTCATTTATTCTATACTCTTTGATTTTTGTACTTAATAACTCATTTGGATGAATATTTATGATGTGGTCCCACATTTGATTCTAAAATTAAGAAATAAAATTTTTTAAGAATAAATAATTTAGGATACATGGCGCAAAATTGAAACTCTAATTTTGAATTCTAATTTGAGTTTCTCTCAATTTCACCTATTATTATATATATAGATATAGATTGAACTCTTTAATTTTTACACAACACGTGGCGCAAAATTGAGAATTCAATTGAAATCTAATTGGATTTTCTCTGAGTTTTGACTTTTAATATATATATATATATATATTGTTTATGAACCTTCTTAGGCAAGAGCAAATAGAAAAGAAAATCATGAAGAATATGTGGATATTTTTTAGTAAGATTGAGATGTAATTCTCACAATAAAATTGTTATCCAACACACTGCCTTCATCAAAGTTTGGTATGTAATTCAATGTGCTTATAAAACTCTGAATTTTCACTATATTTTGTACTCTTTAAGTCTATTCTTAATTTTAACCACTTCTCTTTTTCACCAATAGTTTTTTTTTCTCGATCATAGGCTACTAAAGTATAGTCTCAATCACATTGGAATACATTCTTAATCATAGGTTCTCTATTTTCATTACTTTGGTTTATTTTGAGTTTTTTGTGTGGGAAAAATAAGCATAGAATGAGAGAGTGACAAATTTATAGTAAGATAATAGGAATAAAAAGAGCCAAAAAAAAGATAAAAAGATAAAGGGGAAAAATCTATATATATCTAAAAGTTGAAATGTAGTATTTATTGTTGCTACACTCCTGTTGAGGCACCTCATCGCCATGTCATTGCCCGCATAATTAGTCTTTTTCATATATATTTTTTACCTTTAATTTTTTTACAATATTAAATATATAAATATATTGGCTTTACAAATTCATCTTAGGCGGTTTTAACTTTACATATTCATCTACTTTATTTTTGATGTTATAATCTATATAATAAATCAATGGAAAATCAAACAAAAGTATTGTCTATAAATATATATATATATATATATATATATTCATCTTGGGCAGTTTTAACTTTACATATTATTTTGCCTTTTCATCTTCCTTTATTTTGGCTCTTCTTGTTCCCATCATCTTACTATAAATTTGCCACTCTCTCCCATTCTATACATATTTTTCCCATACAAAAAATGTTATTTCTCTCTCTCTCTCTCTCTCTCTCTCTCTCTCTCTCTCAATTTTTTTTTCATTTTTTGTTGGATTTTTTTTTTTCCTTGTATCTCTACCTTAGATTGATGAATATTTGTTTTTTAGAATTCTACTCTTTAAAAGTTTTCTATAAATAAAAAAATTTTAAAAAAATAAAAAAATTATTGCCCATAGGAGGATCTCCTACTAAAGGTTCATACCCTTATTGTCCTATTATTAACTAATTCATACATGTTCCTTGATGCAAGTATTTTTCTTATCGTTTTATTTACAACACTAAATACTTTTAATGAATGGTGTTTGATGTTGATCTAAATTGGGGGAAAATCATACTACAATATGTCATATTTTGTGTTGTTATCAAATTTTAGTTTATTTGGAAAACAACAGATAATCTGGACAAGCTGATAAAGAACAGTTAGTGTAGTTGAAGACAATGGTTTTTGTGCAGTTTCTTTTCACTATTTGTAAATATTATGTTTAATATATTAGTGGCAAATTGTTATGACTTTATTATATGATGTTCTTAGATGCTTAAGTAATTGTTTTAAGCGTTTACAAATATTTATATTGTTTTTCATCTTCTTTATTTCATTAGTGTGTTCTTTGAGATTTATAAGAAAACAAATTCTGTTTTGTGTTTAAAATTATTTATTTATCTATTCATTTTTCATATGTTAGATTAGATGTTAAGCAGAGACAAAACTAAAGGAGAATCTGGTAAAAATACAACTCTAACTCTCACTAAAACATTACCTAAAAAATAGAGTCACTCTCCTATTGATTTTCAAATTGTTTTATTCACTTATAAATTAGATTTTCAAAATAAAAATTATATATAAAAAATAAAGAAATGTTTTTTTTTACTATAAAATAGGACTATTAAACAAAAAAAAAAATTTTTAATATGACTATAAAATAAAGTATATATTACATTTGTGATTGTCCTTATAATAAATTAAAATAAGATTATAAATTACATTGCTATTTATTAAATTAGTCCAAAATGAAATAATAAATAAATTTAATGAGACCACTCTAAAAAAATTACCACGCGCAATGCACGGTATCCGCGACTAGTTATATGTAAAGTTAAAACCATCCAAGATGAATATGTATAGACATTGATTTATTTTTAGTTACAACATCAAAATTAAAGTATATGAATATATAAAGTTAAAATTGTCTAAAATGAATTTGTAAAGCTAATACATTTATATATATATATATAAAATATTGTCTAAAAAATTAAAGGTAAAGAATAAATATGAAAAAGAATAATGATGTGACGGATGAGATGGTTCAGCATGAGCATATCAACAATAAGTGCTAAACTTTTTTTTTTTGAAAAAATAAATACCATTAAGCTAACAAATGTCTAGTTAGTTAGCTCGTGTAGAAACAAAATTAACCGACCAACTATCAAAAGACTCCATATTGACATTATATAAGAAGCTAATTTAGCCTAAGAAGCATTAAAAGCTTGTTCAAAGTACTAATGATGCTAACTTTGCAATCCATTAAGGAAATTCAAATCCTTATGTAGGTTGGTGCGCACGCACACTATTTTCAATCGAAGCTTCATTTTTATGGAACACAATTCAAAATAATATCTTAATAAAGACATACTTGAAAACACTTGGGAACAATTTAACAGTAACACTTTATAACATCCTTAATGCTTTAATTGTTCAATAAAGCTTCGAAATTCTTAAAAGATCGATGATCCACCTTCAGTTACACTCTTTTTGGCCATTTTCTTTAGCTTTAGTGCATTTTTTTTATAACATCATCAGAGAGCAGTGTTTCTATTTTTGTTTTGATTTCATGCCTTGTGATGAGCCCATTTTCATCTGGGGTCAACCCCAAACCAATCTTCCAAGCATCACATATGTAACTCTTATTATGGAATTGATCTGCAAAGAAAGGCCAACATAAAAATGGGACTCCCATGCTTATACCCTCCAAGGTTGAATTCCATCCACAATGGCTTACAAAACATGCCATAGATGGATGGTCTAACACCTTCTCTTGAGGTGCCCATTCAACAATCATTCCACGATCATTTAGTCTTGTTCTAAACATATGCAAGAATTCAGCAAGTGGTCCATCTGTTATATCTGATCGGACAACCGACAAAAAAGGTTGGCTTATGAGTTCAAGACCAAGTGCTAGCTCATCAAACTGTTGCCGGCTGAAGGTTGCTATGCTACCAAAGGCAACATAAATGACTGAACCCACAGGTTGTTTATCAAGCCAGCTTAGACAAGCTGAATTCTGAGGCCAAAAGCTTCCAACATAATTGCTCAATTGATTGCCCAAAAGTAATGGGCCAACAGGTATGATCCCAGGAATTAAATCGCAGGCCGGTGTGTCAAGTTCATGGAATGAGTTGCAAAGAAGCCAGTTGCATTGTTTGACGTAATGGTTCGCTCTCAAAGTATAATATTCAAAAATAAAGTTTTGCTTCTTTGAGTCTCCAGAAAAGCTCCAAGGCAACTATATATATATATATATATATTCAAATGTAGTCTATGCATGAATCATCCTGCTTAGTTTTTTGAACCATTCAACCTGATACAAATTCTAGATAGGATTTCTAAGCTTTCACCTTTTGTCAACCTTAATATATGCACATGTCGAAATCAATTTTGCCGCTCAGTTTCTTCTCAAACAGTATGTAAGGAACACCAACTTTGAGTGATTCTCTTACTTGGTTGAATTATTCATTCATTCTTTCATTCTCTTACTAGTTGAAAAGGTTATTTATGTTTCTTTCAGGTGAAAACTTAAATTACTTTTAGGATTTATTTGTGTTGAGTTTCCATAGCTTGTTTCTTGTTATTATAGGCAGAGCATTCAGATTCTACCAGAAATTCTAGTCTTGCGTACTAGTAAGAGAAATTTGGGAGCTTTGGTGTCCTATGCGTTAGCAGGATGTATCTTTCAAGAGTTTGTGGTTATGGATTATTTGTTGTTGCATGGCTGTGTTGTTCTTCACTGCTTATCGATGCTCAGAATCTGCTAACCAACCCGGAAGAAGGTGAGTTTGCTTTACTTTGCCGTTCTTTTTCATTTTATGATTCACAAGCTTCTTTTGCAATTAAGTTCTTGAGGGCATGCTTATTTTCTCTGAAATTTTACTCATATACTCTCTAAGTCATTTTACAATGGTTAAATGATTAAATTCACAATTTATTAACAACTAAAGCATTTGGAACAACTAGTAATTTATTATGGTATCAAAGTAGATGGTCCTGAGTTCAATCTCTCGTCTTTTCTCTACCTCTCATTTGGAAGTTAAAAATCTCATGTTCTCACTTATTAAGGAAAATTCTAGGCCCACACGCTAGAGGGTTGTTAGAATAATGGTTAAATGGTTAAATTCTCCATTTCCTAGCATCTTAAGCTTTCAGGAAAATCATTAATTTATCATTTTCTAGTAATTTCACATATCAGATATTCAATTCCCCCAAGTAGGGAGTGATTAGTGTTTCTTACAGTTGAACTATAATAGTTATTCGATTCATCAATTGTGTATGTTCAAAACTTAGGGCTGCACATAATGTTGATGCTTATTTTTAAAATTGACTTTGCTTTCCTTTAATGCAGAAATCCTAATACTAGAATTATAGAAACATAAGGACTAGAGAAGCTTATGAACTTTCTAAATTTAATGTTGAGCAGACAATGATTAACATTTGTATTAATTTGCAGTGAAGGCATTGCAGGCCATCAAGAGCAGTTTGATGGATCCCTATAATAATATTAGTAATTGGGATCAAGGAGACCCATGTACATCAAATTGGACAGGAGTTGCGTGCTCCAATAAAACATTAGGCGATGGATACCTACATGTTCAACAATTGTATGATTTTATCTTTTCCTGCTTTTAATTCTATTTAGGAGCATCATTAATGTGAATAGTGTAGCATGTTTCCTTTCACATAGAAAACTTTTTCTTACTTTATTTCTTTTGTCCCCCTTGCATGATGAGATATATTATTCCACTTTTATATCTACTCGTATTAGTTGGTGCTGAGAACAAAATTCCTTGGTTCTGTAGTTCATTTAAGATTAAAGAAATTAATTAGAATAGGATCTATTAGCCACAATTTTCCAAATGATCACTAGCAGGTCTTAATTAATTTAAAATCTGTCTTCATGATCTTTTCATTTGTCTCGAGAATTAATAACTAATGATTTATTATATAACTTATTGCCTACAGACTCAGTTGTTATCTCATGCCTGGCATTATATTATATTTATACCAGTCACAAGTTCACATATAAGAGTGTCAAGCTTTGATAAAACCTGGCTATTAAATGCATTGCATCTAGGCATTTCTATTGAAGATCTAGCTATGGTGCTTTAATAACTTTCTTTTGGGATTCTTCTCTGCAGGCTACTACTACAAATGAATTTGTCAGGAAGTTTGTCACCAGCGATTGGCCAGTTATCAAATTTGACAATATTGTATGGCAAAGGATGTCTGAAGTCTTATTTTTTGTGCTACAAATATCTTTATTGGAATCATAGCTTTTAGATACCTCTTGCAAAATATTCTAAAATCCGATGGTTTTGCATTTGATTTATATATCCTACTGATATTTTTTTCTCTATCTACTCTTTTGAAGGGATTTTATGTGGAACAACATAAGTGGAATTATACCAAAGGAGATAGGCAATATAACATCTTTGGAACTCTTGTAAGTTGAGCAGCTTCTCTGCTGGTTGGATTAGATACTCAACAATGTTATAAGATAATTATATGCCTATACTGTTAAGAAATGGAGATATGCCACTTGTTCATGCATATTTAAAGTCTTTGATTTCTAAATAATATAGAAGATAATCCTTATCAAATCTTGACTAATTTACTTTATAGCATTTTTCTGAATTCTTGGTATTTGAATATTGCAGTGCATTCTCTTTTTCTTTAACTCTGTAATACTCTGTGAATCCAGGCTTCTGAATGGAAACCAATTAACAGGTCCCTTACCTGAAGAGCTTGGTTACCTCCCAAATTTGAAAAGACTACAAATTGACCAAAACCAAATATCAGGATCAATACCTAAATCATTTGCAAACTTGAACGCAACACAGCACTTGTGAGTGTGTTTCTGTTCTGATGCTATATTGTCTAAAATCTATTCTACTATGACTAACCCTTCTACTTCTTTTTGTGAGCAGTCATATGAACAACAATTCAATTAGTGGGCAAATCCCAAGTGAGCTATCTAGATTACCAAGTCTTCTTCACTTGTAAGTCAGTATTTGGCCATATTCTTATATTTCATATGAGTCATCTGTCTGTACAATCTGTGAGATCATTAACCATCTTCAATTCTGCATCTGCAGCCTTCTTGATAATAACAACTTATCAGGGAATCTTCCACCAGAGTTCTCCACAATGCCAAATTTACGAATACTGTATGATTTTTACTTTTCCTAGAGCATAAATTTATTTTTGTTTATCTCATAAATGTCTTTACATGTATTTATAAATTGCTTTTTATCTTGAACAGGGTTATAAAATCTAAATTTTCATTTTTCTATTAGTTATATTTTTTTTTTTCGAGTTTCTTAATGGTTTCATTTTATTTGTTTTGCAGTCAACTTGATAACAATAACTTCAATGGGGCTACAATTCCATCTTCTTATAGCAACATGTCTAAATTGCTGAAGTTGTAAGTTCATAATATTATCGTATGTCTGTAACTAGGTCCCAAAAGTAAAGGCAAGCAAGGTGCTAGCCTTGAAGTATAAGGCTGAAAGTTTTTATTTATTTATTTGGCTAAATAATACAAGAAGCTCTGTTTTCCTCTAAAATGCAAAACTAAAACGAAGAGGAAAATACTAGCAAAATTAAATGGTAGTATCTTGTAGATAGAATGGTATACGTTTTGTTGTGAAAATACATGAAGTATTCCATCATTGATTGAAAAGGAATACAAATGGGAAGTTACTCAACTTAGAAGTGTTAGTTGGCATGAAGGTATTTAATTGCATTTTTCTAAAACATCAAGGCCACTGGTAGACTGAACAAGCCAGCACTTCCTGATTAATCCTTTGCTGTTTGATATTCTACACCACTGTGTATTCTGCTCAACTTGTAAAGAAGCTAGATTGTCTTAATTAGATATCACAAACCTTTCATGTTCTCCATACACTTGCGAGCTAGCAATCAAGTAGTGTGCGCATTCACAAGTAACATGGTATTTCATGCAAGATTGATAATATTTGTGTTTGGTTGGATTTGCCAGGAGCCTTAGGAACTGCAGTTTGCAGGGACCGGTTCCTAATTTGAGCCAAATACCAAACCTTTATTATCTGTAAGTTGCTTTATTTTGTTTTCCTTTTTTAGTATATCTATGATGATCAAGTATGGCATATAATTCCAAAAAATAAATGCACCAAGCTGAATAAAATTTTCTCTTTATGTTATCAAAGACAACTCCACTAGTTACTTATATTTTACTTTATATAAACTTCAGAGACCTCAGTTTAAATCAGCTAAATGGAACCATACCCTCAGATAGGCTTTCGGGGAATATGACGACTATGTAAGATTCTCCATCTTCTGAATGACATGTATCTGATGTTTTTTTTAAAATTTAATTTCTAGGTATTACAAAATATTTACAGACGTGTCTTTCAGTTTTGAATTTTTTTTTTTTTTTTCTTTTTTGAGTAGATTTTGAGATAATTTATACCATTCTGAAATCTATTATTTGAATGATTTCAGCTTGTTATCCAACAACAGTCTTACTGGAATAATTCCCACCAGCTTTTCGGATCTCCCTCGTCTTCAAAGATTGTGAGTAGTCTCCCTTTATTTTTCTTCTTGTGTTTATTTATATGGTTCAATTTTATTGTAATTATTTCATATTTATTTAAATTTGAGCCAATGAGCTCTAGCTCAAATGACACATCCTCTTTTTCTAAAAATGGGTGGAGGGTAAGGTTGTGGGATCAAAACCCACTACATGTGTGTATAACTTACTAATAATTTTTTTTTTCTAAATTTGAGTTTCTGCTGATCTCAACCATGAGATTGTAAAGTAACTAGATAATATCATTCATTAAATTAAACTGTTAATGAAAGAAACTGGATTTATTTGATAAATTATTCCCCTTGGCAGGTCAATTGCAAACAATTCATTGAGTGGCTCTGTTCCATCCAGCATTTGGCAAAATAGGACTTTGAACGGAATGGAGAAACTTACAGTGTAAGACCTGAACGACAATGTTTTTGTTTTTTGATGAATGAATAAGTCTTTCCATTCGACAGTATATATTTTTACAACATTTACAACCAGCAAGGAAACTGCTATTCCTAAGAAACACAGCCAATTGCTACACAACTAACAAGAATAAAAAGCCAGTAGATGGAATCCTCCATGAACAACAGAGGACTCTATTCAAAGCAGTATGCGTGATATGTTCACACCAAAGAAACCTATATCTAATGTCAGCAGCTACAGCTTGCAACAAATCTTCCCCAAATCTGTCTCTCCCATTTTTTTTCTGAGTATTTCAAAAAAAGCCAAAGATAGATGGTAGCTACTCAAGCTAGCTTACCATTGGTCTTTTGAAAACTTCTACCTTTCTACTTCTTTAAAGCCCAATCCAACTCCTCATCCTAACCCCTACCTGCCTAAAAAACATCTACATCTGGTTCAGGAAACCCAACATCTATCACTGCTACATCCTCTAGCTCTACTTGCACCCCTTGATCATCATACTTTTCCTCCTTGAGGTCATCTAGCAAGGAAAATTTGTTTCCATGAGATATCCACTCCATCTCCACACTTACTACTCATAATGTTTCCCTCTTCAACACTTTCCTTTTTCTATTTGAATCTTCAATTGATCCATCATCATCAGTGTTCTCTTTCCCTACTTGCCTCTGTGCCTCATTAGACTCCTTTGTTGCCATACCTCCATTGTCCTCTTGGGACACGTTCTCTCATTATTTTCAAATACCTTACAATTACCACATTTCTATGGCTTCCAAGGGTATTCCACCTCAACATCAGTGAGACCACCAATAAATAAAGCAACACTGACCAACCTGCACACAGAACCTCGCATACCCCATCGTCAATTGTTTATTGGTGATTGCATCCCAACAGCATTTGCAATTCAACTCAATGACTCATGCTTTCAAAATTTAACAGGATTATGATGGAAGTTTTCCCAAATAAGAAAATTAGTTAACAAAGGACTAAATAACTGAATTCCTGGTTCACATCACCTCAGCATCAATGGCTTATTGATCACATGACACTTGCAACATTCTCAACACCTCATCCCTAGACTTGGCATTTTTGAATTTACAAAAAAAAAAAAAAATCACATTTTCAGCAGACATCACTTCAACAGCACCAAAAGGTTGCCATAGTTTCTAAAACCTAGAAGAAAGGAGGAGCTTTCTCCAAAAACTGTCCCACAAGACAGTTTGTCCACTTCTTTAGTACCTCCTGAACCACCACTAGTGGTGGCCTAACAATGTTTTTCCCATCTATCTTCTCCAGTAGAAAAAAGCTTTAAAAATCAGTATTAATGGGCTGGTGAAACAGATTCCTCCAGTCCAAACCTTTCTTCTCAGTGGGCTTCAGTACTCCTAATCCCAATCAGTCTTACACCCAATAACTTCTCACTGGTTTTCCACCTCAGCATCTAGAACAGAAGCACGTGATTAACCCTCCTCCAACTCAGCATTAACAAATCTAGAATTTTGGCCAACGAACACTTGGGTTCCATTCTTGTTGTGCTCAATCATTCCCCCCAAATCCTAACTGCTATTCTGTTTCCCTCCATCCCAAGCCAGTGAATACTTTTTGGGACTCAAAATCTGACACACTTGGCCATGCACATTTCTGCTGAGAAGCAAGAACTAATAGTTGAACTCTTGCTCAAGCTTACAATCAGATTCTAATTTGGCTGTTCCAAGTACCTCCTTGCCTTAAGAACCACCATGTGTCATCAATCCAGGAATCATCCTCATCAAATCCAACCAACATGACCGACAGCATATTCTGTGATCGTCCATTTTTCATATGACCTGAATGACAATGTTTCTATTTCCCTTGGTTAAATGATGGGGGGTTGTGTGCATCAAACAAATATCTTGTTCTTGTATTGGTACAAAATAAAGTTGATTCCTTTTTTTTGGTTACAGCATGGTCTTCTGTAAATTTAAAGGTGTAACCTCCTGGGTTGAATTTAATAAATTTTGGATTTTCTAAGATATGGCTTTTGGATTTTTTGTATTGCAGGGAGTTGCAGAATAATGGGCTTTCAAATATTTCAGGCACTATTAATCTATCTCCAAATGTCACTGTCTGGTTCGCTTCTGTACCTCCCCCCATTTTTGCTTCATAATTACTTTCATAGTAAAAGATTGTGGAGTTGATCTTTTTAGTTTTAATTTGCTAGGTGTAACAGATATAAGACATTGATATGATCGTGTCACTTGTTTTTATTTTTTTCCCTTTTTCAGGCTTCAAGGGAATCCCTTATGCTTGAACTCCAGCCTATCCCAGTTCTGTCGTTTTGAAAGTGATGAAAATAACAGTCAAAGTTCAACAAATACGACTTCTGTTTGTCCAGCTCAAGAATGTACACCCCCTTTTGAATATTTAAGCTCCCCTGCATCTCCTGTGGCTTGTTTCTGTGCTGCCCCCTTGTTTGTTGGATATCGGTTGAAAAGTCCTGGATTCTCAGATTTTCGTCCATACATAAATACATTTGAGGAGTTCCTGTCATCTAGTCTTGACTTGTTTCTTTATCAGCTGTACATTGATTCATTTTTCTGGGAAGAAGGACCTCGACTAGGAATGAACTTGAAGATTTTTCCTGTATATGGAAATAGCAGCACTACTAAGTTCAATATGAGTGAGGTTGATCGAATCTTTGGGCTGTTCACATCATGGAGCATCGATGATAGTGACATTTTTGGACCCTATGAACTTATCAGCTTCCCTCTACTGGGCTTCTATAGAGATGGTTTGTCTTGAAACACTTTTCTAATATGTTTTGCCACAGAGCTTTATTGTAGTTGGAACTAATGCTTGTTTAGCTTCTGACGATTGCACGACTTTTTTCTCCAATTTGTTTGACCTATTCCTTGAAATCTTCTATACTTTAAAGACAATCTTTAATCTTGTGGCATTATTCTCTACTGTTTGAATTCATATTCTGAGAAATGTGTAGTATGTGTGTGTGGGTAGCACATTAAAGTGAAAATCATCATTTCTTTTGCTGCCAACTATGTTGAAGACAGGCCTTCTAGTGTAACAGATACATTTGCACTACTGGATCTGTCACATAAGTTAATAACTGCAATTCTCTGTTCAAGATGATTTGTAATTTTCTGGGCAATTAAGTTGTGTTCTATTCTTTTATATTTATCAAGAAGGCCACTTCAAATTCACACCCTATGTCACTAAAGACTTGACCCCAAGGATAGATGAACTACTCATTCACGTCTACTCTTCTTTCATGTATTCATATATGAGAGAATAATGCTGGATAATTTTCATTTTTTTATGCTCATAGTTTTCACTTATGTCACAGAGAATACCAACTCTCCAAGTTCTGGTTTAAGCAAAGGCGCATTGGTTGGCGTAGTCCTGGGGACCATTGCAGGTGCAGTTGCATTGTCTGCAGTTGTTACTCTACTGATACTGAGAGCGCATATAAGGAAGTACCCTGCAATTTCAGGAAAACGTCGTTGTAAGTATCGTATGTTTATGAAGTTAGGGTGTTCAGGTAGATATGTCATGATTTTTAACTTTGCCTGTAATTGTTACCATTCTATATCCTGATTAGGCCTGTCAATTAGGCTAGGCTGATGCTTTTCCAATTACAAAGGCCTCAGCCTGGCTTGGTCAATGTCTTAGCCCTATCTTAGCTAATGCTGTTGGGCAAGCCCCAGCTAAGTTTGGACTGGGCTGTGAATGGAAACATTATTTAGAGATTAAAAATTTAAATGAAGAATTCCGTGAGACTTGGTTGCAAACTGGCTCAAACCACCTCTAAGTTTGAAGAACAACCAGTCAGTAATTATGTTAACAATTTTTTTGGCTTGTAAGATGAAAAATGTGTGTGTATCTGTTAGCATAAGTAAAACATTCTGATAATCAATTATCATTCTATCAGTAATTTTAATATAAATGGGCACATCATCTTTATATGCTGCACCTGTCACTATGTTTTCATTTTTAACATTGTACCTGTATTTTAATATGCAGTCTCTAAGACCTCCATAAAAATTGATGGTGCGAAGGATTTTACTTTTGAAGAAATGGTCGTGGCTACAAACAACTTTGACAGCTCCGCTCAGGTTGGTGAAGGAGGGTACGGAAAGGTTTATAAAGGAATTCTAGCCGATGGTACAGTTGTGGCCATAAAACGTGCACAACAGGGATCTTTACAGGGTGAAACAGAGTTCTTGACAGAGATAGAATTGTTGTCAAGGTTACATCATCGAAACCTTGTGTCTTTGACTGGATATTGTGATGAAGAAGGCGAACAGGTACTTAATCTCATCTTGAAGAGAATATATATACATATATATATATTTATATATATATATATGTTGATTATATAGATGCTTTTTTTGAATAATTGCAAACAATACAAGAAATCAAACTCAATCTAGAGACATTTCAGATGGGATGCTGCCAAGTTTGTTTGTTAGTAACGTAGAAGCATATACAGATTTCTTCATTAATTAGGTATTATTTGTGATGCAGAACAAACTAGAACATGCAAAAATAAAATTGAAAGACAGGACAAATAAAGATAGAGAACCTAGGATTCAGTACCTAGGGTTGGCTGGAGTTGGTACCACCAAACCATAGTGACAATTTCAATAGAATTTTTATTCATAAAAATAAGAGAAATGCTATGTCCACAACATTTTCACGACAAATCCTTTGTGGCAGGTTGTTACGAGTTGTTATTAGTGGGGTAGAAAAGTAATTTTAGTGGTAGGTTCAAATTAAAACCAATAATAACTAACCACCTATAATTTGTTGTGAAAATGTTGTGAACGTAGCACCTCTCCTTCCTAATAGGAATACAAGACTTTGCTTATATAGACTATTAAACCCTAATCCTAACTAAAGTTGGAGACCATAATTGACTTATTACAAAAATAACCTGCTTCTTAAAAATAAAATACTAAGAGCTAAAATAAAAATACTAGTAACCAATAAAAATCATATTGACTACAAAATTGAAATTAAAAGTGCATCCCACATCAATTTGACTTTAAAAAATGCATACAATACTTAAATATCTCCTTTCTCATTGAACTTGGGAGGATACAGTTTTTCATTTTCTTCTTCATAAGCACTATGTTTCTCCAGCAAAATTGTTTGGCTTTCACAACTAGGACTAGTTTTTCTTGCTCTCTGTTGCTGAATTTGTGTTGAAAATTTTTCTTGGAAGAGCTTCATGTGAGTATTGTTTTGCATGCAGATGTTGGTCTATGAGTTTATGCCAAATGGTAATTTAAGGGATAACCTTTCTGGTACGCCTTATATTCATTCTTTAAGCTTATGTTTTATTGATCTCACTATAGTTTTTTTCGTAGAGTATGAATGCAAGTGAAAATTGAAATATAAAATTTGCGACAGTACACTTTCTCCCCCCCCCCCCCCCACACACACCTTTCTATCATTTTTTGAGTTAAGCAGAACCTATTTACTTCTCACATTCTACATATCATTCTAATGACTAATAGTGGTTCATGTGTGCAATAATACAGCTAAGTCTAAAGAACCACTAAGTTTTGCCATGAGATTGAGAATTGCCCTGGAATCGGCTAAAGGCATCCTCTACCTACATACTGAAGCCAATCCTCCAATATTTCACCGAGATATCAAGGCCAGCAATATATTATTGGACTCTAGGTATATAGCAAAAGTTGCTGATTTTGGACTTTCGCGACTTGCACCTGTTCCGGATATTGAAGGGGTTGTGCCTGCTCATGTATCTACAGTTGTGAAGGGGACACCAGTAAGACTCTTATTGTTGATGCTTAACTAATAGAATTATAAACTCTGTATGAGTCTAGGTTGATGAGTGAATTTTCTATAAGGTTATATAGGCCTCTCTCCTATGTTCAAACGAAAAGTAAATTTAGGGTCACAAGTTAATAACCTAAGCTGACATATTATTTATGACATCAAGGTCCAACCACTAGTTGAACCCAAGTCTGACTAGAAAGCCAAGAAATTATCTCTTTTTTGGTTCTTTGTTCGGTCCAGTTTTTAAAAATATGGTTTCAACATTTGAAAATCTATCATGGGCTCCTAACCCTTAAAAGAAATAAAAATAAATTGGTAATGGTGTTGGCCATTTCAATATCTGTTAAAATTATAAATTTAGCAGCAATTCTTGTTATCTTTATAAAATAAATAAATCAATGAAATTGATCCTTGATGAAATAGACTTAATAATGTCGTAGATGCAATTGGTGTCTATTTCTTTTCTTTTCTTTTTTGAACTTCATGTCTATTTCTTTATTCTCTCATTCTCTATATAAAATTTGCAGGGTTACCTAGATCCAGAGTATTTCTTAACTCGTAAACTCACAGACAAAAGTGATGTTTATAGCCTTGGTGTTGTATTTCTTGAACTCCTGACTGGGATGCATCCAATCTCACATGGCAAAAACATTGTTAGAGAGGTAAAACACTATAGACCTATTTGCCTTTGATTCAATAGGGCCCGATGGTACATTGGTACATCAGGTGATTGGGTATGATAGGAAAATTGTTCTTCTGTAATTTATTACTCATTATTTATTCAGGGTAGATAGAGAATAGCTTTTAGTTTGTCTCTCTTCTTTACCTCCTGCTATATTTCATTTTATACTACGCATGAATATTGAAGAGAGATATCCTCATTTGCAAGTTTCAGTTTTAACTTAACATTGAAATCCTTTTAAAATCTTCATTTTGCCACCTTATGCCAAACAGTTATTCAATTCTATTAGATTTATGACCACTTTGGCTTAATGTTCATATTATTTGATCCTTTAGATACAGTGGCTTAATTTTTTGTAATAAAATATCTTGTAATTTTTTTTTTATTAATTGGTTTTATCCGTTTCAGGTTAATGCCAAGTATCAATCTGGTATGATTTTTTCGGTTATTGATGGGCAAATGGGATCTTATCCTTCGGAATGTGTGATGAGATTTTTGACTTTGGCTCTCAAGTGTTGCAAAGAAGAGACAGATGCTAGACCTTCAGCAACAGAGATGGTTCGAGAACTTGAAATTATATGGAATATGATGCCTGATTCTGACATCAAATCAGCAGATCCTATGGTCACTGATGCTGAAAAGGTAGTGACTCCACCATCATCATCTTCTACAGTGAAGAATCCTTACGTGTCATTTGATGTATCTGGCAATGACCTTGTTAGCGGAGCCGTTCCATCCATCACGCCTAGATAAAAAACATTTTCGATAATTGATTTTATTCATTTTGTAAAATTGATTTACTGGAACCTGAGGTTGCTAGTATCTAGAAAATTTGAACTGGGAATGGTCTTTACAACCACCTTGATTGTTGAGGTTGTGTAAAGTCTCACTCTTATTGATCTTCATTACATTTTTTTGTTTTTTTGAAAAGTGATATACTTAGAGCACTAGGTGGTGTAATATTGTCAGTTTAAAAACTAACATCATAATTTACAATATAAACGGAGTTGTAGTGAAATTGTGAAATATGATTAATAAGAAGAATATTATTGTGCTATCTGATTCAATACAAGGGGACATTTCCTGCAACTATAACAAAAAAAGATTGGTTGAAGTACTTTCTTTGAAATCTGGCTTCACATACACATTGATATGATCACAAAGTGGTCTTCTTAGCAATGAAATATTGTTGTCAAGAGATATATACAAATTGTGTGGATTGGCATCCACAAAACATTAATAAACCAACAAACTTAAGCTAAGTGCTCTTATTAGTAGAGATGGTATTAGGTGTAACGGGTATGGTTGTGTCTCCTCTTACACATGGGGTGGATCTCACACGTGTGAGACTCACCCCTAGGTTGGACATAGCTATTTTGTTACATAAAATTCCTTTTTTCTTATTGGTGGTCAATTAGCACTAAATCGCCGAGGGATCCCTAGAGGCCATCCAATATAAGATTGGCGCGGTTCTTGTAGTAGGGCTAGTTGGATCCAGATTAATAAGTCCCATTTTAAGTCTAAGCTTATGGAGGGTCTTGGCAACAAACAAAACTAGTTCAAACTGAGTCCAAGACTTATAAAGCCCAAAATGATGTAGTTGATGCTCTTTTAAAAGCCCAAGTCCACCTAAACCAAGATTGATCCAAACTAGTTGAGTATGGTTGATGGTACAAGACATGCACACCATTGGTTTGACATTGCCAAATATAGCCAACCAATGCTTGGAGTACCCTTTTGTATGAAGAAAAAAAAAATGTTGTAAACAAAACTTTGGCTACTTCATTCTCTAATTGTCCATGCCCAAAATCCAAATAAACAGGAAAGCACATAATGAGCATTATGGGACCTTAGCGGAGTACCCTTATGTTGTCAATTATGTTCCATTCAGACCGGAAAAACGAAAAATGTTTCATTGCAAATATTAAATTGCTTAACCCAATGTTTCACCTCAACTCAAATTTTAGTTTGTTTTGTTCTATTTAGCTCGTTATGCAAAAATTTTGTTGATACGAGTTCACTAACCACTTTTTCTTACTTACTTATCCTTTTTCTTCTCTTATTTTATTAAGGGATAAGCCATTTTCTTCTTTCTCATTGTTAAGGGATAAGCCATGATTTGCTACAAGTGCTAGTAGGCCTCAATTGCCCATGGTACAACTACAAACCTAGTTGATAAATTTTCAAAATATAGGCAAATAGAGAACTAGGGTACGTCTCAATGTTGCCACCAATAGGGCGGAGGAAAGGGGGCTAGGAGGCCTGGCCCCCTTAACTTTTCAAAAATCCTCCCTCCCTCTTATATTTTTTATATAAAAAAATTGGACATATATTTAAATAATGGCTTCCCTAGCTTTTTGAGAAATGTTATGTCCACAACTTTTTTACAACATTTTCACAACAAATTTTATGTAGCAAGTTGTTAAAAAGTTGTTATTGGTGGGGTAAAAAAGTAATTTCAATAATATGTTCAAATTAGAACCAATAACAACTAACTACCTATGATTGTTGTAAGTATGTTGTAAAAATATTGTGGACGTAGCACATTTCTAGATTTTTACTAATGCATTTATATAGTTGACTAATGCATTTTATATTCCCTCTAATTACTCTTATGTCATACATAGGGGTGTTCACCAAACCGCACAAACTACACCAAAACCACCCGCAAAAAGGCATAACTGCACTGCATCACAAGTAACAGTGCATTGCATTGCACCACACCGCACCACATGGTGCAGTGCAATTTGCAGTTTTATATTAAGAAAACCACACAAGCCGCACCGCACCGCACCATCTCTATATATTTATTTATTTATTTATTTTTAATATTAAATATATTATTAATAGTTTAATAACCCTACTTTTCAACAAAAAAAAAAATAGTTTGATAACCCTATCAAGTGTTGACTAGAAAAGGTAACCCAAAATAAAGAAAAATTAACTCAATAATTTAAAACTTGGCCCAAAACAAAGGGAAAAAATAGTTTTGGATTAGGTAGGAAAAGCCCAAAATTTGAAAAATATACCAACTTCAAACCGTTCAAACAATATTTTATACACCACACCACACATGTGACTGCAAAAATGAGGTGCGGCGCAGTTATGGTTTTGACTAAACTTTAAACCGCACCGCACATGTGACCGCAAAAAAAGGTGCAATGCAGTTATGGTTTTAGCTAAACTGCACCGCAAAGTGCGGTACTAAAAATGGCCCAAAACCGCACTGCACCGCACCACAAACACCTCTACATAACTCATTAAATTAAGAGAAATGATATATCTACAACATTTTTACAACAAATTCTAAGTGACAAGTTGTTACTGGTTGTTATTATTAAGGCAAAAAAGTAATCTTAGTGTTAGGTTCAAATTTGAACCAATAACAACTAACCACTTATGATTTGTTGTAAATTTGTTGTAAAAATGTTGTAGACGTAACGCCTCTCTTAAATTAATGTGCATTTTATGTTCCCCTACATCATATGTTAAATCAAAATTATAAATATTCTTGTGAGTTCCCGTTAGTTTAACTGGTAAAATTTTTGATAGTTGAATAAGAAATCTGGTGTTCAATCTCCGTCTACACCAAAAACCAATTAGTGTCTTGGTTTGATGATAAAGAACTATCATCAAGAGCGGACGTCATAGGTTGAAATTCTCTATAAAAAAAATTACAAACACTTTTCATGTATAAACAATAAATTTTATATATATATAGTTTCGCCATTGGCCACCATTCATAGGCTTGGAGTGCTTTTAAGGATCTACCTATGGGGATACCATGAAGGTTGAGGCTTGGAGTGATATTAAGGTAAAGGATATGCATACCAAATGACCGTAAAAGTGAATGCAACTGACGTTTTATGAGTGAGTAGGTGATTATAATGTTCACCCGAATGACACATGACTTCTCAATATCTTATTACAATCTGATCCACAATGTTGAGATAATCATTTCCCGATTCTCAAAAAAAAAAAAAAAACAAACGACAATCATTTCCTATAAAATAAGACAGATATTGATATTGTGAAAGCAAAAATCATGTTATTTAGAAATCGTGTCTTAAAAATACTATTTCAATTCTAAATATTAGTTTGGTTACCAGACATCCAAATGTTTAAGGTATGGATATCTCTAACACAAAAATTCAATAAAATTTATGTTATATAGAAATCATGTCTTAGAAAGACTATTTCAGTTCTATATATTAGTTTGCATATCTCTAAGGCAAAAATGCAATAGTATTCGTGCTATACACAATTTATGTCTTAGAAAGACTATTTCAATTTGGGTATCAGACATCCAAACCTTAAAATCTCTAAGGCAACAATTAAATATAATTCATGTTATACAGAATTTATGTCTTAAAAACACTATTTCAGTTCTATATATCAATTTGGATATCAAACATATGCATACCAAATGACCATAAAAGTGAAGGCAACTGATGTATTATGAGTGAGAAGGTGATTATAATGTTCACCCAAATGACACATGACTTGTCAATATCTTATTACAATCTGATCCACAATGTTAAGATAATCATTTCTTGATTCTCAAAAAAATGAATGACAATCATTTCCTATAAAATAAGACGGATATTGATATTGTGGAAGCAAAAATCATGTTATTTAGAAATCGTGTCTTAAAAATACTATTTCAATTCTAAATATTAGTTTGGTTATCAAACATCCAAACATTTAAGGTATGGATATCTCTAACACAAAAATTCAATAAAATCCATGTTATATAGAAATCATGTCTTAGAAAGACTATTTCAATTCTACATATTAGTTTGCATATCTCTAAGTCAAAAATGCAATAGTATTCATGCTATACACAATTTATGTCTTAGAAAGACTATTTCAATTTGGGTATTAGACATCCAAACCTTAAAATCTTTAAGACAACAATTCAATAGAATTCATGTTATATAGAAATTATGTCTTAAAAACACTATTTCAGTTCTATATATCAATTTGGATATCAGATATTCAAACCTTTAAGGTTTGGATATCTCTAACTCAAAAATTCAATATTATTCATGTTATATAGAAATTGTCTTAGAAACACTATTTCAATTCTACATATCAGTTTGGATATCTCTAATACAAAAATTCAATAATATTCATGTTATACAGAAATTATGTCTTAGAAACAAAATTTTAATTTAACATCAAAACCTAAGTAGTGTACACTGTGGATGCTTGGGGGAAAGTGAATGTGAAGTTAGAAGATTGTTTCATCACATCAGTATAGATTTTCCTCTTTCAATTTCCCTTTCAAAAAACCAAGAATACCCAAAACCCAAATGTCTATTTTCAATTTCCCCATTATATTCCCTTAAGCTAGAAGCTCAACTAGACCATAATAGCCCATCTATTGAAGAGCTCAACTGGACCATTGGGGGAAGGCGAGGGTTGTGTCTTTGGCTGAGCCCACCTCTTCCATTAACACTAGAGACCACCCATGCTCTTCAAGAACACAACCAACCTTCATTATTCATGTTCTTCAAGAACCATCAGTTGGGAACTCAGGAGAGAGAGTGAGCTTGAGTCTAATATCAGCAAGTGTTTGGTCATTTGACTGACTTATTCTTGGATAATATGAAGAATGCTTACTTGGAATTGGTAAAGGTGACTATATTATATTTTATTGTTTTCTTTAGCCGTGTAGCATTTGTGTGTACGAGTGTGTGCATTTCGGTGTGTGAAATAGACAGCCCCGTATCATGTTAGTTTAAAGTAATTAGAATTCACCAAACATATGTTGATTAAATTAATTATCTAATTTGACTTTGTATATATATATATATATATATTTAGTGTTATAAAGGGCTTAATAGACCTTTTAATGTAGCCAGGACATGAATTTAAGTATAAGAAAAAAAATCACTTTTCATTAAAGTTAACCAACTTTCTTAATAGTTTACACCAATCAATCAAGGAAGACGTTGGTTGATTTTATACCTTAGTGGACTGGATTGAACTTGACCCAATATCTTTGGGGACAAAGTGCAATTAAAACTAAAATCCAAGAAAGACCCAAATGCAAAATGTCAACAAACAAAAAAACAAAAATCGAAGAACTGGCTGCCACTGCAAACGTAATCAGAGATAAACCCACGACCAACTTGAAAGATGTAAACTCAAACTAACTCAACAGTCCCAATGTGCAAATGTAAGACCCAAAACAATGAAACATTTTGTTCCCATAGTTTTTTCTCAGCAACCAGACCAAATCTGAATTTGATTATAAAATAAAGGCAAAAATGTAAAACTAATTCTCTAACTTTCAGTCTTTTTCATTTCAGTCCTTTAACTTTCAGTTTTGTCATTTTAGTCTTCTAACTTTCAATTTTTGTCAATACAGGACTCTGTTAAAACTCAATTAGGGGTTGTCGTTAATTGAGCCAAAACAATGTCATTTTAGCTTTTTTTTTAAATTAATTTCGGAATTAAAAAAAAAATCTGAAAAAAAAAGAAAAAAAAGAAACAGATTCAGAATTCCATCACCGAACTGAGCTCATTCTCGCCAAGCTGGATAGTGTACTTCTTTCTCACTTGGTGATTCTTTGCAATATCTGACAAATTATATACCATCTTAGAGCGCTTCAATTTCAGACATGTGCATAAAAAGGAAAAACTCTAAAATTTAAATAAATAAAAATTCAAACAAAAATCAATTTATTAGCACATAGTGTGTTACTGTAATGAAATAGCCTTGCACAGCTGAGACGAGGATTTTCTCATACTAACTGAGTTCTAATGGAGTCTTGCATTGACAAAAATTAAAAGTTAGAGAACTGAAATGACAAAGACTGAAAGTTAGAAGGTCAATTTTGCATTTTTACCTAAAACAAATAAATCAAACTGCAAAGAAAACAACGTCGAGAGAGGATTTATATTCAAGGTCAACACTACAAATGTGACATCAGGAAGCTAAAGTCTGAGCTCCAGCTTTCACTATTTTTTATTCAGAAAACCCAACGTCAGTGACTCAGTGACTATGGCTATGGCTGTCATCACCATTTTCAATGACAAATTCAAATTCTTGAGCGCTCCTAATGAGGACTTGGTCAGCAAGATACCACCCTTCACTAGGTCTAATCTAAAGTTTCAAACTTGAAAAAATCTGAACTTTCATTGGTAGGGACAATGAAGGTATGGGTGAGGGGATCGTCTGAATCAGTGGCCGCCGATGAGGGGATCATTGCCGGTAGAGTGAGGGTTTCGGTGTCTGAAAGAGGAGAGTGTTTGAGGGTGTGAGTGTTTGAGTGTTTGAGTGTGAGGAAGGAGGAGAGCGTTTGAGGGTGAGAGTGTTTGAGAGTAAGAGTGTTTGAGTGTGAGGGTGAGCGATTTGGGTGTTTGAGTGTGAGAGTGAGTTTTGTGTTTGAACTATGAGAGTGACGAGTGAGGTGTTTGAAAGCAAACATGACTGGTTTTGTGTTTGAAAGTGAGAGTGACGAGTGAGGTGTTTGTAAAGGAAATGTTGGTTTTGAATGTTCAGATTTCGAGTCTTATAAACTCGAGTTCAAATTTCGAGTCTTATAAACTCGATTTCTACGTGGCTAAATTTGGCCCATGTGGAAAATTTGTCCACGTAACGGTATGACAAAAACCCGAACTCGAGTTTTAGAAGCTCGAGTTCTATATTGATCTCAAGTTTTAAAAACTCGAGATATTAGTTTCCCAGATTGATTTGAAACGTGACAACTAACGAAATTGTTTGATATTTAAGGTTAATTGGAAAAAAAATTCAGTCCCAATGTGCAAATGTAAGACCCAAAACAATGAAACAATTTGTTCCCATAGTTTTCTCAGCAACCAGACCAAATCTGATTTTGATAATAAAATAAATCAAACTACAAAGAAAACAATGTAGAGAGAGGATTTAGATTCAAAGTCAACACTACAAATGTGACATCAGGAAGCTAAAGTCTGAGCTCTGGCTTTCACTATTTTTTATTCAGAAAACCCAACGTCAGTGACTCAGTGACTGTGGCTATGGCTGTCATCACCATTTTCAATGACAAATTCAAATTCTTGAGCGCTCCTAATGAAGACTTGGTCAGCAAGATACCACCCTTCACTAGGTCTAATCTAAAGTTTCAAACTTCTGCTCTAATATTCAATTGTAGTCTATCATATCTGCTTGCTTAACTTTTTTTTCAAACTATTCAATCTTAATATATGTGAACATTTTGATGACAATTTTGCCACTTTGTTTCTTCTCAAGTTGTAAGTAAGGGACAACAACTCTGAGTGATTCTCTTATTTTGTTTGAGTATTCATTCATACATTTATCCACCAGTACTGTAATGGTTTTTTTTTTTTTTTCAGTTAAACTGAATTGCTTTAGAATTTATTTGTGTGAGTTTTGATAGTTGTTTCTTCATTCTTGTTATTAGGTGGAGCACTTGGGTACTACCAGAAATTCCCGACTTGGGTACTAAGAGAAATTTGAGAGCTCTGGTGTTCTCTGTGTTAGTGAGATGTATCTGTCAAGAGCTTGGACCTGTGGATTATTTATTGTTGCATGGTTGTGTTGTTCTTCACTACTTGTTGGAGCTCAGTATATTGGGATTACCAACCCAGATGAAGGTGATTTTGCTTTCTTTTGCATTTTATGATTCACAAGCTATCTTTGCTATTAAGTTCTTGAGGGGATGCTTATTTTTCTGAAATCACTTATTATTGTAGCATAAGCTGAGTTACACACTATGGTAACATAGTGTGCAACTTTCACCACTTTTCTGAAATTTTACTTGTGTACTCTCTAATAAGTCATTTTATAATAAATAATGGTTAAATGATTAAATTCACAATTTCCTAAGAATTTAGGCAAATTAGGAGTGCTTAGTTTTGCATATAGTTAAAGAGGGGTGTTTGGACATCACCATAATAGGGTAGTGTGGCAAATGGCAATCTACTTTGCATTGTATTATGTGGACCATATGAAGAGAAAGGAATAGCCAGACTTGTAAGAATGAAAAGTAATCTACGCAAGATATAAAAAATAGCCTTTTGAGATCTATGTTTGAATATTGTCTGTCGATTGGGGGTGTCTTGTAGTTCTATTATTGACTTTTTTTTTAGACCTCATGAGTATCCGTTTGTAATTCTTCAAGAACACTCACATTCGAGTGATTATTCTTTCTAATAAATTATTCTCTTACTTATCAAAAAACTGAAGTTGCATATGGTTGAACTGTAGTTGCTATTCGATTTATTGATTGTGTACGCTCAAAACTTGGGGCTGCTAATAATGTTAATGCATATTTGTTAAAAATAACTTCACTTTCCTTAAATGCAGAAACCCAGATACTAGAAGTATAGAAACACAAGGACCAGCAAAGCTTATGAACTTTCTAAATGTAGTGTTGATGAAACAATAATTAACATTTGTATTAATTTCCAGTGAAGGCATTGCAGGCCATCAAGAGCAGTTTGATAGATCCAAATAAAACTCTGAGTAATTGGGATCAAGGAGACCCATGTACTTCAAATTGGACAGGAGTTGTGTGCTACAATACAATATTAGACGATGGACATCGACATGTTCAACAATTGTATGATTTTATCCTTTCCTGAATTTATTTCTATCAGGGAGCCTTATTGATGTGAATAATGTTGCATATTTTCTTTCACATAGAAATTTTTTTCTTCCTGTATTTCTTTTGTCCCCCTTGCATGATGAGGTATATTATTCCACTTTTATATCTACTCATAGTAGTTGGTGCAGGGAACAAAATTCATTGGTTCTGTAGTTCATTTAAGATTAAAGAAATTTATTAGAATAGGATCTATTAGCCACAATTTTCCAAATGATCACTAGCAGGTCTTAATTAATTTAAAATCTGTCTTCATGATCTTTTCATTTGTCCCGAGAATTAATAACTAATGATTTATTATATAACTTATTGCCTACAGACTCAGTTGTTATCTCATGCCTGGCATTATATTATATTTATACACTAGTCACAAGTTCACATATAAGAGTGTCAAGCTTTGATAAAACCTGGCTATTAATTGCATTGCATCTAGGCATTTCTAATGAAGAGCTAGCTATGGTGCTTTAATAACTTTCTTTTGGGATGCTTCTCTGCAGGCAACTACTACGTATGAATTTGTCAGGAAGTTTGTCACCAGCGCTTGGCCAGTTATCAAATTTGACAATATTGTACGGCAAGGATATCTGAAGTCTAAGTTTTTTGTGCTACAAATATCTTTATTGGAATCATAGCTTTTGGATACCTTTCAATTAATATTCAAAAATCCGATGGTAGCATTTGATTTACTTATCCTACTAATATATTTTTCTCTATCTACTCTTTTGAAGGGATTTTATGTGGAACAGCATAAGTGGAAATATACCAAAGGAGATAGGCAGTATTACATCTTTGGAACTCTTGTAAGTTGAGAAGCTTCACTGCTTGTTAGATTAGATACTCAACAATGTTAGAAGATGATTATATTCCTATACTGTTAAGAAATGGAGATATGCTACTAGTTCATGCATATTTAAAGTCTTTGATTTCTAAATAATATAGGAGATGATCCTTATCAAATCTGGACTAATTTCCTTTATATTATTTTTCAGAATACTTGGTATTTTAATGTTGCAGTGCATTTGCTTTGTCTTTAATTCTGTGTTTCCAGGCTTCTGAATGGAAACCAATTAACAGGTTTTTTACCTAAAGAGCTTGGGAACCTTCCAAACTTGAACAGAATACAAATTGACGAAAACCAAATATCAGGACCAATACCCACTTCATTTGCAAACTTGAACGCAATGCAACATATGTGAGTGTATTTCTGATGTTATATTGTCTAAATCAGTTCTGCAAGGACTAACCCTTCCGCTTCTCTTTTTTGTGAGCAGTCACATGAATAACAATTCGATCAGTGGGCAAATCCCTCGTGAGTTATCTAGGTTACCAAATCTTTTGCACTTGTAAGTCAGTAGTTTGTCATATTCTAATATTTCGTACGAATCATCTGTCAGTACAATCTGTGAGATCAGTAACCATCTTCAACTATGCACCTGCAGCCTTCTTGATAATAACAATTTATCGGGGTATCTTCCACCAGAGTTCTCTGAACTGCCACAATTACAGATACTGTATGGTTTCTACTTTCCTAGAGCATAAATATATTTTTGTGTCTATCACATAAATGTCTCTACATTTAAAAATTGTGAATTTGTTTTCTTTTTAGTTTGCTTTTCATCTTGAACAAGGTTATAATTTATAAGTTTTCACTTTTCATCTTTCTACAATGTAATATTTGTTAAGTATCTATATTCATGTTTCTTAATTGTTTCATTTTTCTTTGCTTTGCAGTCAACTTGATAACAATAACTTCAATGGGGCTACAATTCCAGCTTCTTATAGCAAAATGTCTAATTTGCTGAAGTTGTAAGTTCGTACTATTATCATATGTTTGTAACTGGGTCCCAAAAGTAAAGGCAGAGCAAGGTGCTAGCCTTGAAGTGTAAGCAGGGACGGACCTAGGATTTCAAGCTAGGGGGGGCCGGAGATAAGCGAAAAAAAAAATTTCAAATACGCATCCATATAGTATTAATAAACTATCAACCAAGACAAATACCCAAAAATCATTGTTTCTTAATATATCAAGATCAACTTTTTGAAATTGTGTTTGAGAGATATGGTTATTTTCCGGAATTGGGATATCGGCATTTTTTGGAATTGGGGAATGAATATTTCTTGGGATTGGAACATTGACATTTTCCAGAATTGGGGAATGAATATTTTCTAGAATTGGAACATCCACATTTTTTGGAATTGGAATAGCAACATTAGTTGTTGGCAATCCCACGTTGACTTCTGAAGAATTTGAATATTTTCTTTTGAAAAAATCAAACATTGTAGTTGATTTTTTCATAATCTACAAATAAAATAAGAATCATATATATTATCTCACAAACGGTTGTTGTTACTAACTAAAGACAAATACTAGAATCTAGGTAATATGCATGATGCATTTAATTATACATTTAGTATTTCTCACTTATTTTCAATTTATAAATTTATTTAATTTAGCATTATGAGTTAACAATAGACGCAAGTGAATCACTGTTATTTTCTTAAATTTGTGATGTGTGACAATTTTCTATATTATATGATTGGTTTTTTTCTTTTGTCTTTGGTCTTTGCCTTTATTTATCTTTGTCTTTGTCTTCTCTTTGTGAACTGTGAAGGCTGAGTCTCTCACTTTTTCTGTCTCGCTCTCGCCTCTCCTTTTCTTTTCTCTTATTTTTTTCTTTTTTTCCTTCATTTTTGGCTTTTCCGTTTGGTTTTGGGGTCTTACTAACTGCTGGGTTTTCTTCTTCTTTCTTTTTTTTTTCTTTTTTTTTTTTTCTTTTTCTTTTTTACATATATATATATTTTAAGGTTTTCATGAGCTTTGAAAACTCCTGGGCTGGCCGGCTGGAATAGGGATGGTTGAGGTGAGGGGGCCCAAGCTAAAAATCAAGGGGGGCCCGAGCTAAAAACCAAGGGAACCCAAGCTTTTTTTTGAAAATTTTACATACTAAAAAAAAAAATTTTGGACCCAGGGGGGGCCCGGGCCCCCTTTGCCTTCTACCTGGGTCCGTCCCTGTGTGTAAGGCTAAAAGTTTTTATTTACTTTTTTGGCTTAATGACAGAAGAAGCTTTGTTTTTTCCTAAAATGCAAAACTAAAATAATAAAGAAAATACTAGCAAAATAAAATGGTAATATAAGATAGATAATATGGTGTACTTTTTGTAGTGAAAAATACATAAATTATTCCAACTTTCATTGAAAAGAAATACAAATGGGAAAGTTATTCAACTTAGAAGTGTTGGTTGGCATGAAGGTATTTCATTGCAATTTTGTGAAACATCATGGCCACTAGTCCACTGAACAAGTCAGGATTTCCTTATTAATCCTTTGTTGTTTGACGTTCCACGTCACTATGTAGTCTGCACAACTTGTAAATAAGCTAGATTATCTTAATCAGATATCATAAAGCTTTCATGTTCATAATTCAAAAGAGCTTTATACACTTGCAAGATGGCAATCAAGGATTACGCACATTCACATGTGACGTGATGTTTAATGCAAGATTGATAATATTTGGGTTTGGTTGGATTTGCCAGGAGCCTTAGGAACTGCAGTTTGCAGGGACCAATTCCTGATTTGAGCCAAATACCAAACCTTTATTATCTGTAAGTTGCTTTATTTTGTTTTCCTTTGTAGTAGTCCTATGATGATCAAGTATGGCTTTTAAATCAGAAAAATAAATGCTCCAGGCTGAATAAAATTTTCTCTTTACTTTGTCAAAGACAACTCCACGAGGCACTTTTTCTTTATTTTTTACTTTATATCATTTTCAGAGACCTCAGTTCAAATCAGCTAAATGGAACGATACCTTCATATAGGCTTTCGGGGAATATGACAACTATGTAAGATTCTCCATCTCCTGAATGACAACTATCTGCTTCTTTTTTTCCTGTTTTGTTTAAACTTATTTTCCAGGTATTACAAAATATTTACAGACGTGTCTGTCAGTTTTCAAATTTTTTTTTTAAGTAGTTTTTGAAGATAATTTATACTAGCAATTCCCTTGACTTCTGATATCTATTATTTGAACAATATGCTCAGCTTGTTATCCAGCAATAGTCTTACTGGGGCAATTCCCACCAGCTTTTCGTCTCTCCCTCAACTTCAAAAATTGTGAGTATTCTCCCTTTCTTTTTCCTTCTTCTGTGTTTAGTTCTGTGGTTCAATTTTATTGTAAATTATTTCATATTTATCTGCTCAGAAATTTGTTTTCTTCACATTTATATAAATTTGAGCCAATGAGCTCTAGCTCAAATGGCACTTCCTCTTTTCGTAAGAATGGGTGGAGGGTAAGGTCATGGGTTCAAAACCCACTGCCTATGTGTGTAACTTTCCAATAAAAAAATCTAGATTTGAGTTTCCACTTATCACAATAGTGAGATTGTAAAGTTACTAGTTAATATCAGTCAATAAATTAAACTGTTAATAAAAGAAACTGGATTTATTTGGTAAATTGTGTTCCCCCATGGCAGGTCAATTGCAAACAATTCATTGAATGGCTCTGTTCCATCCATCATTTGGCAAAATGGGACTTTGAATGGAATGAAGAAACTTACAGTGTAAGACCTGAACGAAAATGTTTTTGTTTTTGATGAATGCATAAATCTTTCATTTAGACAATGTATATATTTACAACATTTACAACTAGCAGGGAAACTGCTATACCTAAGAAACACAGCCAACTGCTACAGAACCATGGACACCAGAGGCCTAATCAAAGCAGTATGATTTATATTGTTACACCAAAACAACCTATATTTAATGTTGGCACCTATAGCTTGCAAGCCTGGCTCTCCCATTATATATTTGAGAATTTTGAAAATGCCAAAGATGATAGATGGTAGCTGCCCAAGCTAGCTTTACCATTGGTCTTTTGAAAAATTCTACCTTTCTACTTCTTTAAAGCCCAATCTAACTCCTCATCCCAACTCCTACCTGCCTGGAGAAAAAACATCTACATCTGGTTCAATAAACCCAACATTAAGCACTACAACATCCTCCAGAACAACAACTTCCACTCCTTGATCATCATACTTTTCCTCCCTACATCATCAAGCAAGAAAATTTGTTTGTATCAAGAGCTTCCCTTTGAGAAATTTGCTTCATCTCCACACTTCTCACAATATCACCCTCTTCAATGACTTCAATCCCTTTCCTTTTTCTATTTGAAACTTCAATAAATCCATCATCATCAGTGTTCTTGACGCAGGACAACCAGAACAAAACTGAAACAACAATAAAATAAAGGGATATGACCTAGGAGTCAGCACCTAGGCCTTGCTTGGAGTCAGCACCAAGCGGAAAAACCACTAGGAGTCAGCACCTAGGGTAGACCTGGAGTCAGCACCAGACCAAAAGAGACCAAACGGCCATTGTTTTCATTCATCAAAATATCAGCTATCTCCTCAAGGAGTACAATAGGTTGCTTATAAAGGATTACTAAACCCTAGTTCTAATTGGCTAGGAAACCCTAATTGCCTTATTACAAAAATACCCTTGCTTCTAAATTAAAATACTAATAACCCAATAACCTAGTAGGACCTAAAACATAAAAATACAATTGACTAGCAAATATAAATAATACTAAATAATAATTTTCTTGCATCTCCCGCATCAGTTCTCTCTCTCAACTTTGCTCTGTACTTCATTAAACTCCTTTGGTTATCATACTTACATTGGCCTCTTCGAACATGTCCTCTCATTATGTCCATACCTTACAATTACCACAATTCTGCGACTTCCAAGGGCATTCCTCTTCAACATCAGCGAAACCACCATTAAACACTGACCACTTTAGGAAACTCAGCCTGCTGATCAACCTGCACACACAACCTCGCAAATGCCATTCTCAATTGTTTCTCAGTGATTGTGTTCAATTACTGAGGCTTCCCAACAGCACTTGCAATACAACTCAATTACTCATGCTCCCAGTATCAACAGGAATATGATGGAAGTTTACCCAAATAAGAACCTTAGCTAAAAAAGGACTTAATAATTGCATACCCGGTTCACAGGATCTCAGTATCAACGGATTATTGATCACATGCTACTTGCAAGATTCCAACACCACATCCCTATAGCCTTTGCATTTTTGAATTTGGACAAAAACATCCCATTTTCAGCCGACATCTCTTCAACAGAACCAACAGATTGCCGTAGTTTCTTAACCTTGTTCTTAACCTAGAAAAAAGGAGGAGCTTTCTCCAAAAAATGCCCCCACAAGACAGTTTTTCCACTTCTTTATTCCCTCCTGAAACGCCATTAGTGGTGGCCTAACAGTATCATTCCCATCTATCTTCTCCAGTGGAAAAAAAGCTTAAAGAATCACTATTAATGGGCTAGTGAAACAGATTCCTCCAGTCCAAACCTTTCTCCTCATTGGGCTTCAATAGTCTTTCCTGGTCTTACGCCCAACAGCTTCTCACCGGTTTTCCACTTCAGCATCTAGCACCGCACCAGTCTACCTTCCTCCAACTCAGCATAAACAACTCTATAATCATGGCCAATGAACCATTATTGTTGTGCTCAATCATTCTTCCAAATCCCAAATGCTCTTCTGTTTCCCTCCATCCTGAGCCAGTGAATACTTTTTAGGACTCAAAATCTGACGCACTTGGTCAAGCACATTCTTCTGAGAAGTGAGAACCAGTATCCGATTCTTGACACTTCAAAATCTGGATCTCCATAGTTGAACTCTTGCTCAAGATTCCAATCAGATTCTGATTCGGCTGTGCCCCAGCTTGCTTTATTTTGCCCCATGAAGAGCCTTCTCAGAGTGATTTTGCATATTAGCCACGTAAATCCCAACCTCCTTGCCTTAAGAACCACCATGTGTCATCAATCTGGTATTCATACTCATCAAATCTAATCAACCTAAGGCGCACGACCAGGAGCATTTTCTGTAACCGTCCGGTTTCCCTTTTACCTAAACGACAATGTTACTATTTCCCTTGCTTAAAATGCTGGCGGTGTGTGTGCATCAAACAGACATCTTGTTCTTCTATTGGTTCAAAATAAAGCTGATTCCTTTTTCTGATTACAGCATGGTCTTCGGTAAAATTCAAAGGTGTAACTTCCTGGGTTGACTTCAATAAAGTTGCTCTCATACTGGATCTTCTAAATTATTGCTTTTGGATCTTTTGTATTGCAGGGAGTTGCAGAATAATAACCTTTCAAATATTGCAGGCACTACTGATCTATTTCCAAATGTCACTGTCTGGTTTGCTTCTATGCCTCCTTCCCCATTTTTTGCTTTCTAATTAGTTTTTCATGTAGAACTTCATGTGTAATGAAATGCATTTTCAAAATGTGAATACTTGGTAAAAGATTGTGGATGTGATCTTTCTAGTTTTGCAAGGTGTAACAGACATAGCACATTGATATGATCATGTCACTTGTTTTTATTTTTAACATTTTCAGGCTTCGAGGGAATCCCTTATGCTCGAACTCCAGCCTATCCTACTTCTGTGGATTCGAACCTGGGGATGAAAATATCAGTCAAAATTCAACAAATACAACTTCAGTTTGTCAAGCTCAAGGGAATCAATGCGCACCCCCTTTCGAATATTCAAATTCCCCTACAGCTCCTGTATCTTGTTTCTGTGCTGCCCCTCTGTTTGCTGGATATCGGTTGAAAAGTCCTGGATTCTCAGATTTTCGTCCGTACAAAGATGAATTTGAGGAATACCTGACATCCGGTCTTAAATTGTTTCTTTATCAGCTGTACATTGATTCATTTACATGGGAACAAGGACCTCGACTGAGAATGGATTTGAAGCTTTTTCCTGTATATGATGATATCAGTGCTACTAAGTTCAATATGAGTGAGGTTCATCGCATATTCAGCATGTTCACATCATGGAATATTTCGGATGAAGACCTTTTTGGACCTTATGAACTAATCAGCTTCCCTCTATTTGGCTTCTATAAAGATGGTTTGTCTTGAAACACTTTTTTGATATGTTTTGCAACAGAGCATTCTTGTAGTTAGTGGATTCTAATTAGCTCAATTAGTAAAGTCTCTTGTCATCAAATAAGAGATTTGAGGTTCAAATCCTGCCTATACCAAAAACCATTTGGTGTCTTGATTTGATGATAAAGAGCAATCATTATGGAGCAAGTTCCATACGTTGAAGTTCTATCATATCTATCAAAAAGCTTTCTTGTAGTTGAAACTAATGCTTGTTTAGCAGTTGAAGAATGTTCAACTTTTTTCTCCAATTTATTTTGACCTGTACCTTAAAATTCTCTATATTTAAAAGACAATCTTCAAGCTCATGTCATCGCTCTGTTATTGTTTGGGTTCATATTCTGAGAGATGTTTAGTTTGTGTCTGTGGGTGGCACATTTAAGTGGATATCACCATTTCTTCTGCTGCCAACTATGTTGAAGAAAGGTCCTACTGCATTTGGATTAGTATTTTTTCATTAGCTTTTTAACTTATTTGCTTATGTAAAGCTTTTTAAAACCACGTCTCTTTCTAAGTAGAACTGTACTTTTGCCAACTTTCAGTAAATAAGCAAATGCATTTTCCGCAAAAGGCTAATCCAAATGCACCAGTGATGCTATGTTCAGTGGTATAACAGATGCATTTGCACTACTTTGATCCACCACATAAGTTTATAACGGCAATTCTCCGTTCAAGATGATCTCTAATTTTCTGGGCAATTAAGTTGTGTTCTAATCTTCTATACTGATCAAGAGGACCGCTTCAAACTCACACCCTATGTCACTTATGACTTGACCCCAAGGATAGATGAACTATTACTCATTCATATCTTCCCTTCTTTCATGTATTCATATATGAGAGGAATAATGCTGGGTAGTTTTGATTTTGTTTGTGCTCATAGTTTTCACTAATGTTGCAGAGAATGACAACTCTCCAAGCCCTGGTTTAAGCAAAGGCGCATTGGCTGGCATAGTACTTGGGACCATTGCAGGTGCAGTTACATTGTCTGCAGTTGTTACTCTACTGATACTGAGAGTGCATATGAGGAAGTACCATTCAATTTCGAGAAGACGTCATTGTGAGTATCTTATGTTCAGGAAAGTTAGGGTATTCAGGTAGATATGTCATGATTTTTAACTTTGCTTGTAATTGTTTCTATTCTACACAATTGGGCCAGCTGGTGCTTGTACAATTACAAAGGCCTTAGCCTCGCTTGGTCAATATCTTAGCCCTACCTCAGCTAATGCTGTTGAGCAAGCTTCAGCCAAGTTTGGACTGGCCCATGAATGGAAACATCATTTAGAGATGAAAAGACTTGGTTGCATACTTGCTAAAACCACAACCGGTCATCAACTATGTTAACAATGTTGTTTACTTGTAACATGAAATGTGTGTTTGTATAACATTCTGATAGTTAATACATAATTTTATCAGTTATTTTTTTAAACTTGGACATAGAATCTTTATATGCAGCACGTGTCACTATGTATTCATTTTTTAACATTGGACCTGTATTAAATATGCAGTGTCTAAGCCCTCCATAAAAATTGATGGTGTGAAGGATTTCACTTTTGAAGAAATGGTCATGGCTACAAATAACTTTAACAGCTCCACTCAGGTTGGCCAAGGAGGGTACGGACAGGTTTATAAAGGCATTCTAGCTGATGGTACAGTTGTGGCCATAAAACGTGCACGAGAGGGATCCTTACAAGGTGAAACAGAGTTCTTGACAGAGATTGAATTGTTATCAAGGTTACATCATCGAAACCTTGTGTCTTTGATTGGATATTGCGATGAGGAAGGTGAACAGGTACTTTTTCTCTTCTTGATGAGTATATATATATATGAACAATAAAATATTGGATTATCCATCAATCTCATCATTGAATACACGAGGAGATGATTCCATGAACTTAGGAAGTTGATGCGGTTAAACCATACAAATATTAAAAGCTGCAAGAGTGAAAAATTAAAAGATGTAAAATCGTGCATATAGCTTCTTTGAACAATTGCAAACAATCAAAAGAAATCAAATTCAATCTAGAGACATTTAAGATGAGATGTTATGCCAAATTTGTTAATAATGTAGAGTATATATAGAGATCTTCATAAATTAAGGATTACTTGTAAAAATGCATCAAAACCTTATATATCTCCTTTAGCATTGAACTTGGGAGAAGATAGCTTTTCATTTTCATTTTCATGAGCATTATGTTTCTCCTGCAAAGTTGTTTGGCGTTCACTCCTAGAACAAGTTTTTCTTGCACTTTGTTGCTTAATTTGTGTTGAAAATTTAGCTTGGGGAGTGATGTGGGAAGCGCAAGCAAAGAATTATTTTGATTTCTTTTTGGACATCAATTATATTTTTATTTTAGGCCATAAATAATTAGGCTAATTAGTATTTTTATTTAAAGTCAAGGGTAGTTTTGTGATTCAATAAGTAGGGTTTCTTACGCGAAGAATTAGTGTTTAGTATCTTTTTATAAGCAAATATTGTACTCTAATCAAATGGAGATTATTTTTTATGAATGAAAATTTCTTATGGTTTTATGGTTTGGTGCCAACTCCAGCCAACCCTAAGTGCTAACTTTTGGTGGTTTTTCCTCACTTGGTGCTGACTCCTAGGTTCTATCTTTATTTTTCCTGTCTTTTAATTTTATTGTTGAATCGTTCTAGCCTGTCATGCATCAGGGAGGGCTTCATCTGAGTTTTTTTTTTTGCATGCAGATGTTGGTATATGAGTTTATGTCAAATGGTACTCTAAGGGATCACCTTTCTGGTATGCCTTTTTCATTCTTTAAGCTTGTCTTTTATTGATTTCACTATAATTTTTTCTGAGTGTTCTTCATTGCATATGAATGCAAGTGAAAATTTCAATTTACAACTTTTCTTCACCACCCCCCCCCCCTCCTCTTTTCTGTCCTTTTTGAGCTAAACAGAACAATTTTACTTTTTAAAATTCTACATCCCATTCTAATGACTTATTAGTGGTTCATGTGTGCAATAACACAGCTAAGTCTGAAGAACCTCTGAGTTTTGCTATGAGATTGACAATTGCCCTGGGATTGGCTAAGGGCATCCTCTACCTACATACTGAAGCTGATCCTCCAATATTTCATCGAGATATCAAGGCCAGCAACATATTATTGGACTCTAAGTATAAAGCAAAAGTTGCTGATTTTGGACTTTCGCGACTTGCACCTGTTCCGGATATTGAAGGTGTTGTGCCTGCTCATGTATCTACAGTTGTGAAGGGGACACCAGTAAGACACTTATTGTTGATGCTTAACTAATGCTATAATTATAAACTCCGTAGAATCTAGGTTTATGAGTGAATTTTTCCCCCCACTATCACCAATTTTGTCGCCAGTGCTCTCCATATGTGACACTAGTGCTGCATGTTAAGTGCCTATAAGTTTTATATGTTTCAACCACTTTTAAAAATCAGACCAAACTGACTGTGTGAACCAAGACCTACCAGTCCAGACCTATCTCAAAATTGGAAGTTTTCTAAAAACCAATTAAAACAAGAAAACCAACACTTCAACTGCTAAAACCTGTTTCTCAAAAAAAAAAATTTAAAAAGATGAATAATTGGGCCGAGCAACAAGTCGAACATTAAACTAAAGGAAGAAGAATAATATCATCCTTTATATTTCCAATATGGGACTTTCGACATTAATGCTTAAACTAGTCTCACATTGAAAAAAGGAAAAAGAAAAAAAAAATGTTAATAGTGTATTTGACACATGAATAAGCCACTCTACCCTTTAATCTTTTCTTCTTGACATAGAAATGTGGACTTGATTCTTGATATGGAAAAGTCCCACATTGATAGTTTACATAACAACTATCAATGAGGTTGTCTAAGCCTCCCTCCTAGGTTAAAATAAAAAGTAATTTAAGAGCAAGAATATTTAGGGTCACAAGTTAATAATATAAGCTAACGTATATTTAATTGAAATATTTATTATTTATGACATCACAGTCCAACCACTGGTTGAACCCAAGTCTGACTAGAAAATCAAGAAATTCTTTCCTTTTAGGTTATTTTCTCTGTCTAGTTTTTAAAAATACAGTTTCAACATTTGACAATCTAGCATGGGCTTCTAACCCTTTCTAGAAAAGCAATAAAAATGAATTGATAATAGTGTTGTCCATATTTTCATATTTGTTAAAATTATAAATTTAGCAATTATTTTTAAAAAAAAAGAGAATAAATAAATAAATGAAATTGATTGTAGATGAAATAGACTTAATAATGTCATAGATGTGATTATGTCTATTTCTTTATTCGCTCACTCTCTTAATAAAATTTGCAGGGTTACCTAGATCCGGAGTATTTCTTAACTCATAAATTGACAGACAAGAGTGATGTTTATAGTCTTGGTGTCGTATTTCTTGAACTCTTGACTGGGATGAAGCCAATTTCACATGGCAAAAACATTGTTAGAGAGGTAAAACCTTATAGACCCATTTGCCTTTGATTCAATAGGGCCTGATGATATATCAGGTGATTGGGCATGAAAGCAAAATTGTTCTTCTGTAATTTATTTTACTCATGCAGCTTTCATTTTGTCTATCTTTCTGTCTCTTTTTCCTCCTACCATTTGTCAATTTATACTACGCATGAATAGTCAGGAGAGAGTTCCTCATTTGCAAAGTTCCAATTTTAACTTAATATTGAAATCTTTTAAAATCTTCATTTTCCAGCCTTATGCCAAACAGTCATTCAAATCTATTATATTTATGATCACTACGGCATAATGTTCATTTTATTTGATCCTTTAGATATAGTGGCTAAACTTTTTGTAATAAAATGGTCTCTTAGAGTTTTTTTTAATGGTTTTTATCTGTTTCAGGTTAATGCCATGTATCAATCTGGTATGATCTTTTCGATTATTGATGGTCGAATGAGATCTTATCCTTCTAAATGTGTGGTGAGATTTTTGACTTTGGCTCTCAAGTGTTGTGAAGAAGAAACAGATGCTAGACCTTCAACAGCAGAGGTTGTTCGAGAACTTGAAAGTATATGGCATATGATGCCTGATTCGGACATTAGATCAGTAGATCCTATGGTCACTGATGCTGAAAAGGTTGCAACTCCATCATCATCTTCTACAGTGAAGATTCCTTATGCATCATTTGATGTATCTGGCAGTGAACTTGTTAGTGGAGTTGTTCCAACCATCACGCCCAGATAGAAAACATCTTGGAAAATTGGTTGTATCAAAACCTGAGGTTGCTATTATTTAGAAATTTTGAACTGGGAATGGTCTTTACAATCACCTTGATTGTTGATGTTGTGTAAAGTCTTACTCTTATTATTCGTCATTACAATTTTTTTTTCTTGAAAAGTAATGTAGTTAGAGCACTACGTGGTGTAATATTGTTGGTTTAAAAACTAACATCATACTTTGTAATATAAACAGGTTGTAGTGAAATTGTGAAATACAATTAATAAGAAACATAATTCTATCTCAATTACGATAATGGAGTATCTGCTATGTGATTCAATACAAGGGGACACTGCCCTGCAGCTATAACCAAAAAGAACATGTTGCAATCTTTGAAATCTGGCTTTACATACACATTGATATGATCACAATGTGGTCTTCCAAACAATGCGGTCTTCACCGTAGAGGACGGATGTTATTAAACATCCTAGCCATTAATAAACCGACAAACTTAAGGCACTTGTTAGGAGATGGTACTTATTAGGTGTAACGAGGATGATCGTGTCCCCTTTCACTGTTTCACATGGAGTGAATCCCACATGTGCGAGACATCCCTAGGTTAGAGGAGACATAGCTATCATGTTACATAAAGAGTAATGCTAAGAACACAATAAATCTCACAACTTTTGTCACAAATTGTCATGTGGTAAGTTGTGAATGGTAGAAGTGTGAACCCACCATTTAACTTCTACCATTCACAGTTTGCCATATGGTGAGTTATGGCAAAAGTTGTGTGATTTTTTGTGTCCTTAGCATTTTTCTTATATAAAACCACTTTTTTCCTTATTACAGGTCAATTAGCATTAAATCCAAGGATCCCTAGAGACCATCCAATATAAGATTGACTAGGTTCTTGCAGTAGGGCTAGGATCCAGATTAATAAGGCCCATCTCAAGTCTGGGCTTATGGAGGGTCTTGGCAACAAACAAAACTAGGACAAATTGAGTCCAAGACTTATAAAGCCCAAAATGGTGTAGTTGATGCTCTTTTGAAAGCCCAAGTCCATCTTAACCAGGATAGATCCAAACTAGTTGAGTATGGTTGATGATACAAGACATGCACACCATTGGTTTGACCTCACCGAAGTATAGCCAACCAGTGCTTGGAGTACCCTTCTGTATGGGGAAAAAAATGCTGTAAACAAAACTTTGGCTACTTCATTCTCTAATTGTTCACATAAACAAGAAAGCAGGTCATGACTCATGAGTAATAAGGGGCCTTACTAGAGAAGGTATTTGCTATCAAATGATACCATTAACGCAATATCAAAATCTAATAAATGTGAAACATGTTAGCAAAAAATAACTACTCCACTAACAAATGAAAAGACATGTTAGTGAGTAGATATTTTCAAGGTAGTAAAAGGCGAAAGGCACCCTTAAGGAATTAAGGCCTTGTATCGCCCAAGGCGACGAGGCGCCGAAAAGGCGTTAGCCTGAGTGAAGCGAGGCGCCAAATTCTAAGTATAGTTTTTTTACATATAGGGTTCAAATCTAATGTATTTGATGTATAAGAATACTATATAAATAAATCTAAATCTGTTCCTAGTGGATAGGAGTTGGTCTATAAAACCAGTTTTTGGGTTTGAATCCCAACAGAGCCTATGTTTGTGACAAACAATTAATACATGCATTATGCATCATACTCATTAAACACCAATTAAAAATTAGTCTCCATCCAAATATCAACTAAGTCTAAATATTAAACCAAAATATTGTTCATTACTTCATATTAGAAAGATAGGGGAGTGTTGTTATGAGATAGTCAAAGTCCGAGAGAGAGAGAGAGAGAGAGAGAGAGAGAGAGAGAGAGAGAAAAGGAAGAGAGAGAGAGTGTAAAAAACAAACTAAAGAATAAAAATATTACCTAAGAAGAAGAAAGAGCAATGCGTTGCTCTGAAAGTTGCTGAATAATGTTGTTGAAGAGTGGCTCCCAAAGATTCTTTTGGATCTTTTGTTTTATGCTTTTTTTTATATTAATTTATTTGAACTAGAGGATGACAGCTCATCCCCACTAAGGATAACAAGTTTAAAACCAACCTTGCAGCCTTTTAAATTTACAAAACATGTCATTAGTGGCTTAAAAGTCAAAATTTACTAAGGCTCTCGCCTCTCACCTAATAAAAAAAAAATTTGGGTGAGCACTTAGGCTCCAGAGGCGAGCGCCTTGCTAAAAGCGCCTCGCCTCAGTGCCTTTGAGGCGCTTTTATGGCGCCTCACCTCACCCCTGCATCTAGGCGAGCGCCCAGAACGCCTTTGACTACCCTGGTTATTTTTGCACACATATTTCTCGTTTATTTTGGACTACGATAATTATGCAAGATTTTTGTTGATACGAGTTCAATCACCACTTTTTCTTCCTTTCTTATCTTTTTTTCTTTGTTAAGGGATAAGCCACGATATGCTAGTAGGCCTTAATTGCCCATAGCATGAAAGTAGGTGACAAAAATGACAAAACATAGGCAAATTAGAGAAGTGGGGTACGTCTGAATGTAGCCCACCATTCGTACCAGATTAGAACTGTCTCATTAGAGTGATGACCGAGATTATAAAAACTCGGTTTGGATACCTCTTTGACTCCTTAACAAAAACCTTGGCAAAGAAGTAAAAGACTTTATATAAAAACTAGTCGGTGGTCCAACCTAGGCCCAAATTAAAAAAATAAATAAAAATAAAAAATAATGGAGACGGGTCCAAGAAGGTAACAGAGTTGAAAACAATTGTGGGCTGGGCTGGGCTATGCTGTAGTACTAATCAAATTGGACAAAGTCGTGTTGATGTATCCAAATTCTAAAGTGGGCTATAACAATCTGACGCATGCCCACACGTATTTACTATTTAGGGTTTTACCCAGAAAACAAGTCAGCTTCTTCTTCATCGTATATATATATAAACCCCACAACCATTTCTTCCTCCTCCACCTGTTTATTTTAGGGTTTTATTCTCTCGTTGGCCGCAGACTCAGCTCAGACCTTTCGCCATGGGGAGGAGTATGTCTCTATGTCCTTGAGATTTCCTGAAACTTCTAGCTTGTTATTACATGTTATGCATGCTATGGTTTTTAATGTCGGAAATGTTCCCTGTGTTTTACTTCCCTGAACCTCTGCTACATTAGCATTTATGTAGATATGCCGCTAAATGTGTTCTTTTTTTCTTTTTTCTTTTTTTTTGGAATCTCATACAATGTTTCCGTTCTGCCTTTTTTTTTTTAAATATTGGTTATAGCTTATTTGTAAGTTGAACATGAGCTTTGTTTGTGTGTGTTTTTTTTTGTTAAGGATGGTCTTTAGGATAGTTTTGTTTTGGTTTTTTTAAGGAACTTAGTTGAACAAATGAATTTATATGGGTTTTTTTTTTTTTTTTTTTAGAATCCCCATTTTTCATATTTATATGAATTTAAACCTGTTTGGTTAATGTAAACCAGAGGAGATTGATTCGTTGTTATTAGAGTTGGTGAGGTTATTCAGTTGTGAAACTAAAATGGGATTTGTGAGAACATTAAGATAGCTTAGTTCCGTTGATACCGGTAGAATTTTTGGATGCTGATTATTGTTATCGATAGGTACTTGGACTCCCTTGCTCTGTATTTCTTTTCTTGTTTAATTATTGATTGGGGTATTTGTAATTTGTAAATGGGAAAAATTAAAAGCACAATCTACAAGGATTTTAATTTGTAACTATGCATGATGTAATATGATATATGCTTATGCTGTTTGTGCTTTTTTTCACTCTTAGCATTGCCTTTGTAATTTTTCAAATGTCTTTTCACTTAATATATAGATTGATGTCCTCTTTGTGTAATTGTTTAACATCATTTTGAGGACTAAGATATTTCTTTTTCTTTTATTTATAGCATACTTTTAATACTTTCCAATCTGAATAGTTTGAGTGTCAAAATATTTCTAGGATTTTTAGGATGCAAGGTAATAGATTCTGGATGTTTCCCTTGTTTAGCTTTTAATGGCTGTTAAACTTGTTCTTTTGCAGGACCTGCTAGGTGTTATCGCCAGATCAAGAATAAGCCATACCCGAAATCAAGGTATTGCCGTGGTGTACCTGACCCCAAGATCAGGATTTACGATGTAGGAATGAAAAAGAAAGGAGTGGATGAGTTCCCCTTCTGTGTTCATTTGGTCTCTTGGGAAAAAGAGAATGTTTCAAGTGAAGCTCTTGAGGCTGCACGTATTGCATGCAACAAATATATGGCCAAATTTGCTGGGAAAGATGCATTCCATTTGCGAGTCAGGGTGCATCCTTTCCATGTCCTGCGCATCAATAAGATGCTTTCATGTGCAGGAGCTGATAGGCTTCAGACTGGTATGAGGGGTGCTTTTGGGAAACCACAAGGCGTTTGTGCGAGGGTGAGCATTGGTCAGGTTCTTCTGTCTGTTCGTTGCAAGGACAGCAACAGCCCTCATGCACAGGAGGCTCTACGACGTGCAAAATTCAAGTTCCCTGGTCGTCAGAAGATCATTGTCAGCAGGAAATGGTATGGAGACATTTTCATTATCAGTTTTGAACTGTTATTTTTAAGTACTATTGGTCCACTAGGATGATCTTCTTAGGATAGAAGTATATCACTTTTATCACTCAGTTATATTTCATGTGTTTTATAGACTAGTTTCTAGTAGTTAATTATATCTATCTTCACTTCTACAATTTCTTTTTTCTTTAGATCACTCTTTTTCTCTGCAAGTGTTTTTTTGGTCTTAGGAGTCGCTACATCTTTATTGGGATAGGTTTTTTTGTAGGTGTTTTAGTTCAATATGTTTAAGTTTCTGCGCCTTATTCAATATGTGCACCTTTTTGCTGCCATAGAACTCCACAGTTGCACCTTACTCTTTATATGCTGAAATTTTCAGGGGTTTCACCAAGTTCAGCCGTACCGAGTATCTGAAGTTGAAACAAGAGAACCGTATTATGCCTGATGGTGTCAATGCCAAGGTTTGTCTTTGCTAAATTAATATCTTATGATTTTTCCTTGAAATTTTAGTGGTTTTGTTTGTGGACACGTTTCTCTTACATTTTAATCTTGTAACTATCATGGTGCTCTGGAATCAACAACGTTTTGTCAATCTTGCAGTATCTTGGATGCCATGGACCTTTGGCAAATCGTAAACCAGGAAAAGCATTCGCGCCTGAGGCTGCTACTGCTACTGCTTAGGATATAGTGTTGCCTAAGAAGTGAAAAGCATTACTGTTTAAGTTTTGATCGGTGTTATAGAAGGTATCCGAAGTACCTCTTTTGTTTTTGTAATGGATTGTGTATTAGGTATTTTTGGAGGTGTTTGTTTTGTGGATTTACAAAGTTTGTTTAATGTTTGGAATAATTCATTTTCGTAAATTTCTTTAACCTTTTTGTTCTTGGCATTATTTAGCTTCTTATATTTTGTTAAAGTTCTCTGAAATCTTTCTACTGTTTCTACACCTTATCCTTCTTTTTAATTTTATTGTCAAAACATATCCCTCCTTTTTGTGGATTTTGTTCTTTTGCTCAGTTTTTCAGCATAATATTGTGTTGAATACGGATTTCAGGAAGTGATAATTCTTTAACCTGCTGGGGTTGTCAAATTTGTTATCTGTAATGTTTTTAGCAGACAATCAAATGAATCTTGATGAGTTTGACACTAAGTTTCTTGGAAGTTTAAACTACCATATTGTGGTCATTGGGATCATGATTGTATCCTCTACACTTGTTTTGTGCAGAGGCACAAAAGACGTAAAACCGAAAATATTCACATATTCACGGTTTCTACTAGAACTAATTTAATGAACAGGGAATTTGAATTATGAAGATGAAACAAAAGGAGAATCGATTGGAATATGCCAAACTAGAATTTATGATGTGATGGATTAGGCTCGAAGCAACTTTCCTTGGATCGCCTAGTTAAAGTTTATTTGATTTTCTTAAGAGGATGATGATGTAAATTTCACATCTTTTTATCTTCGATGGTATGATGCACTGAATTTTCAATGTAAAACCCATCTTCACCTAAACCAAATGGAGAACATTATCTTCAAATCAGTCTTGGACTAATAAAAAAAAGGGTAAAACTTAAGTACAAAGCTTTAGGTGTTGTTCTTCTCTTAAAATTCAATCATGTGGTTTTTTGATCGTGAGATGAAAGTGTATTTTTATTTAATTACATGACTGAATTTTATGAGGAAAATTTAAAGAACATCTAAATACTGCACTTAAATTTTGCTCTTAAAAAAAGAGGGCAAATCAATATACTTCTCACCATATAACTTAAGCCAACCTCATTCGAAATTTGAGATGTTATAGCCTTGTAGGCTATAGCTTTGGATGCTTAATTGTGTGAAACATAAGAAATTTGCATGACTCTCTTTTTAGTCTTTTGGGAGGTAATTGCTTTTCTAGTACGTCATTTCTTGCCTTCAAAATGTGCCAACACGCGGATGCCACTTTCTGCTGAAACTCATTGGAGAGTTTGCTGTGAATACTCCGTCAATAGTGACTGCAATAATGGAAATCCCTGTTATATTTTTGGGGGAGTTCATTGGCTGGTTTGGCTGATTTTGGGAGGGGTTTTTGGACTGCATCAAAGTTGTCAGTCTCCTAAAACTGTAAATGGCTGTTGTGCTGTAGCCCGTTGGATTGGTTTTCTAGCAACATCAGTGGCGATTTTCGTCAATGTGGTCATCGGCTGCCACTGAGCACCCTCACATGAGAGAGATTTTAAATTTATGTATTTTATAATACGTGTGTGTAATATACACAATTAGTTTGGTTGTCAATGGAATCCAAAAATATATTGTCATCGACAACTGCACCAGTTGTCAATCAGAATGGGGGGTTTGGTGCCAACGCCAAGCCGTGCATCATGGACAGCTCTCTATGGTGGTTTGATTGACTCGATGGCAGTCCGGTGAGTCAACACAGATCAGTGTGTTGAAACCCCCCCTTGTTAGAGTCATGTGTTTTGGTATTGTCAAACCATGCCAAATTATGTGTCTTTTATTAAGTTTTGACGTGTCTTAAAGTTGTAATTGAAGATCAAGTTGAAGATGCAAAGTTTGCTCAATAAAAGTTCAAGAAAAGTGCATTTTTAGCACATTTTCAGCATACACCTCGATAGAAGCTTGATACCTCCTCAAAACCTACTGCCTCCTTGATAGAAGCTCAATACTACCTCGATACATCGAGTTTCGTGGATCAGCAAAAATCAACAACGTGAAAAAGCCCATAACTTATTCGTTTGAAACTTGAATTGAAATCCGTTTGAACCGGTATTTAAAGAACATTATAAGCCATCTATTAGAAGACTTTTTAGAGAGACAAACACTCCGTTTATTCGGCTAGGGTTTTTTGTAACCAAGTTTTCTCTAATTCACCGTACCAAAGAGTTTTAAAGTAAATGTGAAGATTGATCAATGAAGAAGCTAAAGCCATAGCAAATACTACAGACTTGCTGCTGTGAAGAAAACCTTCAAAAAATTCTTGAAGTTAATTGGAGGTTCCAATTGTGATTGTAGAGAGTTTAGAAGTTCTGAAGCGGTAGAAGGTTTCTGCTGTAAGTTAATCTACTAGAACTGTAGAGTTTAGAAATAGATTTTGTACTAAATCTTATAAATTTTGTACTAAATCTTAAGAGCCTGTTTGGTAAGAGTATTTAAATATAGTTTTTTGTTTTGCAATCCATAAAATTGTGAGTCCTACACTTGAATTTATTGTTTGATTAATATCTTCTAAATAACAGTTTTCAAAAAATTGCATCCTATTTTCCTGGTTTAGAACAGGATTTTGAAAACAACTAAGGAGATGTTGTTTAGGATATAGAAAATGTTTTAATGACATAGTTTTAAATAAAATGAAAAAAGTGAACCCCACATATTTGTCTAAACTTTTTTATTTCTTAAATTAAAGAGCTTATCTTTATCACAAAAAGAATTCTCATACTTCAAATTTGAAACTTATCATAAAAAAAAAAAATATATATATATATATATAAAAAAAAAGTACATAATGAGCTCTATTCCCTTATCATTATCCACACACACACACACACACACACACACACACACAAAAAATAATAATAATCTACAGTTTCTACACATTACTTTTTGTAAATTTTTTTTTTTTTAAATCTCAAAAATAGAAATGGTCTACCAAATTATTTTTTATTTTTAGTATTTTGAAAATTATTCTTAAAAGTAAGAGCCAAACATGTATAATATAAAAATTATTATCTGAAAACTAGTTTCAAGTTCAATTTTTTGAAAATTGTTTTTATACTATTTTAAAAACAAAAACAAAAATCATTCTATCAATCAGGCCCTAAACTTTTCTTTACTATAGTAGGATTGCTATTTTGAGAAAGTTTCCCCCTAAGTTTTTTACTGTAAAATTAGTTTGTTTCATTGGTTTTCCTAGACTATCATATATTGTCTTATTTACTATTTTGATGTGCATAATATTGATGTTTGTTTGTTTAACCAATGACTATTTATAATAGATCTAAATAACAGCTTGACTTTAAAACTTATTAATTTTATCAACAGTTTAAATTTTCCAACGCCCCTAAATACTTTCTTTGACATAGTAGGCAAAATTTCTAGCAACCGATGCCTCCAATGCCCATTCACAAGAAAGACGTTATAATACAACAAAAGAGATCCTATACAATCTCCTCATCCATTTAACATAAAGGAGATGAAGGAGAGGAGGCATGTTTCTGTTTGAAGTTTTTTTTTTTTTTTTTTTTTTGGAGTGTTTCTGTTTGAAGTTAAAAACAAATTTGTATGGGTTACTAGAGCATTAGAGCTGGCTGCAAGAAAACTTTCTGATCCTGATGTGCAAATAAAGATCTCAGATACTTCAAAAGTTGTTTTAGAGGCGAGTAAGATGAACTAGGCTATTAGCCCTTCATTTTCCTAGAGGCCACTGTCTCCAAACATATTATTAATTTGCCATTGATGTCTTTTTAGATTCAAAAAACATGCTTACATGGACCCAATATTGATACCATTTTATTATTCACCAATCCAAACAAGTCAATATTAGCAGTTGCAAGCAAAATTGTGAAACATTCTGGGCCTCTAGTTTTATTGTTAACCAAATCAAGTGAAGCAAAATCAAAGAAAAATCTCATTTGAAAATAAGGACTACTAGTATGGCATATTCAAGTTAAATCAAAAATAAAAAAGAGCCAAAAATATTCAAGAATTTAGGGACTGAATTGGACAAACCAGACAAGTCAAAAAGGTAGAATATTATTTCCAACCTCCAAGTGCTGAGTTAAGTTTAAGGTGTGATGTCCGCATCAAAGTGTCAAACTGACAGCAAAATATACTTCCTTTTAACCCATTGTCCTTCACATGCCTTTAGGAAACTAGGAAAGCTTAGTATAAAAGTATAAAGCCACTGTCACCATAAAGCCACTAGGACTATCTTTCTTATATGCACTACTATTAAGTATTAACAGTTAAGAAAAAAAGTTTAAATTATATGACTCCTTGTTGAGAGGAAAAGATGGGAACTTCCACTCCGGCATTAAACCTTAAAAGCAAGATCCACTATTGATATGTCTTTGAACATTCGATCACAATATAATTACACATTTTCTAACTCCATTCAAGCAATTTTCAAATAGTATGCTAAGAACACGATTCCATCAACATTAGCATTAATCGTCAATTCAAAGTCTAGGACAAGGTTAAAATACTATAAGACTCAAAACTCAGAGCAAGGCATCATATTAATAGGCAAAAAGAAGCCAACTCTTTTGTTAATATAATAATATAATCTCCTAACTTGTTGAAGTTCTTGACTTGGCATACTAGAATAAAATACTGAAGGCTTATTTTACCTCTCCTAATATGCTTTTCTTCGTAGAAGCTTTGGAGCAGGTTTCTTTCTACGCTTCTGCAAAGCACATCCATTACTATTCTCATCTACTTTAACCTTTAATTCACTACTATCAACTGATTGGCCTTTCTTTTGAAAATTTTGAGAAACGCATTCATTCTTCTTAGTTGGATTTTCATCTCGTGATTTGTCTCCACTATCTGTTTCACTGTCTGGTTGGAGCTTTTGAGGACTTGCCAAGTTATCACTCGCGTGTACCATAGCTTTCTTTGACTTTCGTGTCTGAATTGGTTGCAAGTCAAGCTTCGTGCTGGCCTTTGATTTCCTTTTAGTAGCTGAAATTTCTTCTTTGTCCACAGTATCCTCAATTTCTTCTTTGTCCACAGTAACCTCAATTTTTTCTTGAATTGAAAGTGGAAATGCTTTAATTATGTATATCTGCATTAGTTATACAACATATTCATTATTTGGTCTTTAAACCAAATAGACAAAAATAAATGAATGAATAAATATGGAACGATATAGCACAAAAACAAACACAGAAATTGCATTTACACAACTTATAATTTTGTTCACTTGAAATTTAAAATGGACAAAACTGAAATGGGAAATGCCGACTCTGAATATACTTTGCACAAACAATGAATGGGAACAATTAAGATCCTATATACATTTATATCACTTCATGCATATTTAGTGCAGACATTGTCCACCATGAAAACAATTGGGATCAAACTGTGGCAGGATCTACCTAATTATGACATGTATGAAAAAGAAAAAGAAAAAGAAAGTTACTGTAAAAGCACAACTCTAGATGGAAATTTGTAGCTTATGATGAGTTCAAGAATAACTCCATGGTATTCCACCAAAGTATCCATAGGATAGAATGAAATTAAAGTTGCTAGGATGCACCCATACATAAACGGTAATACATCAATCCTTAAAAAATTTAGGATACAGAATGGCATAAATACTGTAATTAATTAATATTTAAATAATTAAATCTTTTGTAAGTACATGTTATGCTAATTTTAGTTTAAAAGAAAAACAACAGATGCTGAAAAGCATAAAATATGTCTAATTACTAACTAAAATGATATGAGGTTCATAGGGAGTGAATAAGAGAGAGGGAGAGAAAAATAAAAGAGTTAAATAATTAATTAGTTACATGTCCTGTAAGGATATGGCTGACAGTTTGAAGCATTCGTGCTTCCTAGTTGCTTTGGTGATGCAAGACAACGTAAAAGAATAGCACTAGGTTGATGATTTGTCCTAACAGGTAAATGCCTCAAACATATACTAAGGACTCATATAATGTGGCATGCTATTGATTAATTAGTTACGTAGCAGTTTGGATTTTCTTATATCATTAGTAAAACACAATTTTCTACCTCATTTTGTCTCACACATGTAGGCATAAACCTCCAAAGAGTTTAAGGTTATAATTTATAGCATTCATCTGGATACTTATGAATACTTTCCCAATGTGTTATTGCCTTAATTGAGCACGCATGCTACCTATTTTTCCTTCTTCATTTTTTCCCCTTGTAGTGGGTTGTTGGGGGGGGGGGGGGGGGGGGGGCGTAAACACATTGCCTCATTAATGTGTTGCAGAGCTGTTCATATATACAAATCAGGTAATGATTAATGAATGGTAAAATACAAGCATGTCACCCTTACAAGTGCATCAACGATTTTTAAGACTACCTTAAACCTTGCTGGCTCAATCAATTCAAATACCAGTGCATCACCATCATCCAACTTGTGTTCCAATGCGAATGCTCTCCAACCACCACTAAGCCCAGTTCTTTCACCAATGTATTTAGCCTCATATTCCGCACCACTTTCATCCTCTAATACCATATCGAACAACGTTTTTGGAAGATGATCTTCACAAAATTTAGAAGGAAGGCCCTAATTATAAGAGCAAAATGTACCATTCAACTAAGCATTATATGGTCTATAAATTAAATATAGCATAGTTAAGATATGAAGACAAGACCATAATCTTAAAATGAACATTTCCTTCATCGTAACATACCAACCAAAAACAACTATAAACATGAGACCGAACCATCGTTTTGACAAAAGATGGATTTTCAGACTTAAGATTGTTTTGGAGCTCCACTGCAGCCTCCAAGGCACGTTGTCTTTGTCTTTGAGTTGCTTCTTTGACTTCCTCTATTGGCCTTGCAAGATAGCTGAAATCCCACAACATTATTGCCAACATATTCAGGGAATCTAGAGTAGTAAGATTAGTTCTACAAAATAATGAAACCCACCTTCCATATGACGTTGACCTTGACCTCAACCTCTTCCGCAGATGTGTAATGCCTATGTCAATCTGTAATTGACATAGAAAGGTCCTTTTTCTTAATAATATGTTTGGTTAGATTAAGACACTCAGAAATCCATAAGAGAAAAGTGGGAGTGGGTACAGTGTAACCTATAATTATAATGTCAAACATCAAATAAAATTGTTAGATTGTGTTAGCCCCATTATAGAGCCCATTATCACATCTATTGTCTAGTGTTTGATAATAAGTGTCATTGTTCAACATTTATCATTGGTGTCATAAAACCAAAGTGTACTATAAGAGCAGTAACAAGTTACATCCCTGCACCCCACTATATCTTTTCCAATTTCCATCTAGTATCTTGATATAAAAATCTCACTCTTGATCACATAAAACATTATTATTACTCACATCATCACGATATGAAGAAACTGGATTACGTGCACGGGAAGAGCGCCTTGGTTCTGATACAATAGTAGTCTTCGATCTCAGTTTTGGAAGACGTTGCTGCACCATTAAATAAAAAAAGTGATACAGGAATGTAACCAAAGATAAATAAACAAAGATTCAATCTTTTTGCTGAAAAAAGAAGTCAAATTTACCTGGGACTTTTTCTCAGAATTTGTTAGCTCACCCAAACTTTTTGAAATCTTTAAAATTCCCAAATCCTTCCAAAAAAAAAAAAAAAAAAAAAAGTAAAAAGTGACTTATACTAGAACTTTAAAGATGGGTTGTTGTTGTATTTGAAAAAGAAATGCAGGGTCTTATCTGATTACAAGTTTGGTAGTCATATCATATCAATCAAATTATCAAATCATTACTGGTAAAAAGAGATAGGAAATGGGGTGGACCTCAAATTTCTTTTTGTTGAGTTCAAGTCGTTGGTTGCGAAGTGCTTCATACGAGTTATCAATGCAAGTCTTTGCCATGTTTGCTAGCGAGTGTTCACAAAGACCAGACCTTCAATAAAAGATTCTTTCTTTCTTTTTAAATCCTTGGGAAACACATACAAGAAAAAATGTTATCTTTTGAAAATCTATTACATGGAAAGCAATTGCAAAAGCGCAAAGAAAAAAAAAGTTGGGTTATTTTGAAAGGCCGCAGAATCATAATGTAAAATAATCTAAATCCTTAAACACCACACACACACACACACGTATATATAAAGTGAAGAAAACTGACCTGGAATAAGCAGCAAAAGGATAGAGATGAAAGGTTCCTAGTGAGTTTTGAGCTCTTTGGCTCAAACCCAGTGAGACTGGGAGACTGAGAATGTGAGAGAACAAGGCGGGCGTTTGAATTTTGAATTACTGCTTTGAACCCTTTTGAAACATCCTATGTCGGACCTGTCGTGTCGGGCCGGGTCTGTTTGGGTCTTGATGCCATTGAGCACATATAAAAAATGGGTCAGACCACTACAGTTGGAGAGAATTTAAAGAGAATTTAAATTTTAGATGTTTCTATGAAAATAGAAATTTAATTAAGGTGAAAATCACATTTTCGTCCCTACATTTTCACGCGATTTCCATTTTGGTCCCTATCTTTTATTTTCACCGCTTTTAGTCCCTATTTAGAAAAACGCCTTCTATTTTAGTCCTTTCCGTCAGTGCCCTAACGGCAAAATCCTACGTGGCAAACGGAACTATTAAAATAATAATAAAAAAATTTATTTTGACATTAAAAAATGCCATGTCAGCATTTAAATTAAAAAAATATATTTATTAATTTTAAATAAATTAAAAAATTAAAAACAGAAAAAAAAAAATTACATTAATTGAGATCTAAGTGTGTCTTGAACAAGAACATCAAGAACACAAACCCAGATCTAAGAACACCAAATTAAAATCTAAAAATCCAGAAACACAAACACAAACACAAACCCAGCAACATTTTTCCCATGTTATCTTAGTAAACTATAAAGCTACTAAACTATACTAATAAAAACACAATCAATACTCCATTAAAGGATACACACTCGTTGCTAGCATCGACAAGAAAAACCCATCGTACCTGCAAAAAAAAACCCACAAAATTTTCACTTCAAATTTCCAAGACCAATCACTCTCACGCTCTCAAACTCACTCACACACACATGTACAGAAATTTTGGAGCTTGGAACTGACCATTTGAAATCGACGCCTCTCATGGCCATTGGAGCGAGAGTTAGGAAGAGGAATCGGAAAGCTCTAGAGCGATGAAGAAGAAGAAGGAGGAGGAGATTTGGTCATCGGCATTTTGGGGGAGCGAAATCGGGATCAGATCTTCGGTGGAGTGGTTTTGATCTGGTCGGATCATGAGCAACCCGAAATGCAGCGATTAAATTTTTTGTGGAGGAATTTTTTTTTTTGCTCCAAAAATTAAAATCCAAAAATCACAAACCCAGAGGGACGGGGCTCTGCGCGAGGAGGAGGGTCGGATTTGGGTTTTTTGGGTTTTCTGAAGATGGATTGCAGGTTTTCTCAATATGGATTGCTGGGTTTGTGTTTGATGTTTGGGTTTGTGTTTGTTGTTTTTGTGTTTGGTTGACAAGAAAAATCAGTTGCTGGGTTTATGTGTGTTGCTTTTGTGTTTGGTTGACAAGGAAGATTTGTTGCTGGGTTTGTGTTTGTGTTTGTGTTTCTGGGTTTGTGATTTTTAGATTTTAATTTTGTGTTCTTAGTTCTGGGTTTGTGTTCTTATTCAAGACACACTTAGATCTCAATTAATGTAATTTTTTTTTTTCTGTTTTTAATTTTTTAAATTTAAATGCTGACATGGCATTTTTTAATGTCAAAATAAATTTTTTTATTATTATTTTAATAGTTCCGTTTGCCACGTAGGATTTTGCCGTTAGGGCACTGACGGAAAGGACTAAAATAGAAGGCGTTTTTCTAAATAGGGACTAAAAGCGGTGAAAATAAAAGATAGGGACCAAAATGGAAATCGCGTGAAAATGTAGGGACGAAAATGTGCTTTTCGCCTTTAATTAACAAGGCTATTGAATGGACTATATATGTTCGTCTAGAAACATTTTATCTAGCTTTTTGCTATAAAAAAATGTTTGCTGAGAGTGTGCTAAATTATATTTGTACTTAAAAAAAGTGAGATTTTAAAATACTGTACATAAAATTTAAAAGCAAAAAAGATGATGCCAAACAGACACGTAAGAGATGTTAACTTGTTATTCTTACAACTTTTACCTAGTTTTAACAATCAAATCAACTTAATATAAATTAGATTTTTTTTACCTACTATTCTACATTTATTTTTATATTTCTTACCATACAAATAAATAAAAACTAAAAATAAAATTTAATAATACATAACTCCTTAATTTTAAATTATTTTATTTTTTGTAATAGTTTACTAGTCCAATAATTTCATTTAAGAAGAAAAAAAAAACCAATACACTTATTTTTTATTATACAATAAACTGAAATGTAACACGTTATATGAATGACAAGTAATGTCATTAGTATTTTTTAAAAGAATAATATAAAAAATTTGACGTTTAAATAATAGCACAATGATAATAATAATCTTTGATGGTCTCCCTCAAACCCCGCGTTCTCCCTCCTCCACTACTTATAAAAATATATTTATGAAATATTAATTACTTTAAGAGGCAAATATACATTGAAAATAAGCCCATAAAAATTTAATTTTATGATAAAGACTTGGCATATGGGTTGGGTGGGTCTTGAATTTGACTTGAATTGAGTTGGAGATGCCTTTCAAAAAAATGGACAGACTAAAGTAGAAAAGTAAGTTTCAAGAAAAAATTGCTTAGTTCATCTAGAAGACTATATAATGCTCTAACAATAAAATTTTATCACGTACTAATAAATGAAATCTAGCTGACAAAAATAGGCTGAAGATTGATTTGTTGCTAGTGCCGACCAGTCGAACGTTAATGTAAAGTTGATAAAGAAAAAACCAACTATATCGCTACCAAGGTAGGTGAGACTTGATAAAGAATCTAATTAAGTGCAAAAAATGTGAAATTAAAATACTTTTAACTTTTAGTGAGAACTTTAGAATCTCATAAAATCTCATAAATGGTAGGAAGTGATATATTCAGAAAATTCTTAATTCTCACCATATTAGTCAAATAGAACATTCACGATTCATAATTTTAGTCATCCTTGAAATTTGAAAATGTTAAATTCTCACCATAAATTCCTACCTACCAACCACAGATAGCATGAACAAATGCCATCCATTAACAAAAAAAAAAAAAAAAATTTTCTATATGCATGCACATAATTAAATTTTTTTTTATAATAACATCCGCTTCTAATAATTATGTCCTTTATCATCAAACCAATACACCAATTAATTTTTGGTGTAGGTGAGAATTGAACTTAAATCTTTTATTCAACCATCAGAGACTTTACTAATTAAGCTAATTGAAACCTACCAGCTATCATTCACATAAGTTAAAACAAAACACTTTTTTTTTTGTTTGGGGAGTAGGAGGCCGGTCCAACCCACAACACGGAACCGGGTGGATTGCCTCTGCCAGAGGCCTTCCTAACGCCCAAAGATCACATATTACACTACTGATATCCCAAACTTGTCAAACATAAAGTGTAAAAGCCTTTTTTAAGGGGGGGGTAGGGTTCGAGTATAAACATGTACATTTAAGGTCTGTGTTACAAGTGCATGCAACAGTGACAAAAGCTATGATAAAAGAATTTCTCTTTCCTCCCCCTGTTAAAATTTATGTCACTGAAAAATGCTCCATCTATAATGTTTCAGAAATATCAGCAAAGGCCCTCTCTTTGTAGCTATACAGAATTGAAATACATCAAGGGCCATGAATTGGCAAGAATATCTTGGACTGTATAATAGATGAACAAAATAGAAGATTGAACTAAATAAATTACTATTGTCCCGTTTTAGCTCGTTTCATTCCATTGGAAGTGAAAGGAGAGATGGTACCATGCGGTTGAGGGCTCTCTTCTCTAAAATTGGAATTTAGCATAGCCAGTTCCCTCAACTGTTGCCTCTTAAGAATATCTTGCGACTCATCCTGCATGGCAAAGATAGGGAAAAAAAAGTCCTGAGTATATAAAAGAGACATTATAATCATGCAAGAACAAGAAATATAAGCAAAGGACACATGCATGAGTAAGAATTATTCCCTACTCCATCCAGAATAAGCTAATTTAAATGATATCTCACTTTATACCAATTGACTTCAGAGTTTGGATTGACTACGTAATACCATGTAGGGGGCAGAAAAGAGTAACTTGATTATTAGTGTGATATAATGAACAAAGAGTAAAGCCAGAATTGAAGAGTGAAAGAAAATAATAGTGAGGATCTAACATTGCCACAACGTCTTCCAGGAGGAACCACAAACTGGTTGTATTCCAAAAGGCAATAATTCCTAATTTCATCTTTTTTAAATTGCATTCCAAATGTGATGAAGAAAAGTAAAAACATTTTAACAAATTTCTGAAAATGTCAGACTAAAAACATTCAACTGACCATGTGCAATAAACAAAAACTAAGTTTGTTCAGGAAAAATGCACTATGCTTCTATAGTATTTGAACACTCTAGAAGGAATGAGACTGAAAATGATACCACTGGTTTAAGAAGTTCTTCTAAGATTTCTTGTGCTTGTCTCAACCGCATATCAATGACATTGGCAGGTAATTCAGCCTCAATTAAAATGTGTAGCGGATCATTCAGATGCTCATAACCTGGTCTTCCCCTCAATGACTCCTCCTTAAAAGTAGAAAAAAGCAAAGGAGATTTACAAAAGAGTCACTAATAACTAAATTTTGAGATAAACATAAAAATGGTCTAGGAGGATTAAAGTAGCTACTCCACCTAGCTGGAATTAAGGCTGTGTTGAGTTAATACCTTATCTGGGTCTTTTATTGAACCTTTTCCTCTAATAAACACTCGGCAACCTGTAGAAGCTTCCACCCGCTTCAATGAATTGCCTCTAGGGCCCAGCAACCGCCCAACAAAGTTAAACTGAAACACATTGAAGGATGTTACCACCCAAACTTTTATTTTCGGTGTTTGGGGGGGGGGGGGGTGTTTGAGGGGAGTAATTTTAGTACCCTTTAACCTCACAATATGTAACAAATGTCCAGTGAACATCTATAGATATAATTTCTTAACATTCAAAGCATTCAATGAAAATAAAGGAATTTAGACATCAATATCACATATGCATTCGTATATTGCTTACATTTGGATAGCTATAAACAGGAATCTCCAAGCGCAAAACCTTCTTGACAATATAGGAACTTGGACTTGCTGGTGCCGCTTGCCAGTCCATATTCATCCCTTGTGGTCCTCCTAACCGCTGTTACATAATGAACCCAAGATCTTAGTACTGTAACAAGAATGACACTCACTGAGTTCAAAAAAAGTAGGGAAAAAAGGAAAATTAAAGCAGAGAAACATTGAAATTTGAAAGGAACAGAGAAGTCAAGTTCTACCTACTCCGAATGACGAGCAGTAAGTTAAATTAAAACAGAAAACACATAATTTTAAAATACATATATTCAACTTGTGCAGCAGTTCATGGGAATAGACAGCAATAGGGGAAAAAAATAGAACATCTAACAAAACTAGAAGTTGATAATCATTTTGGCATTATTAATAAGGAATTGATGATACACGTTGCCTACTGATCTAATGGCATATACCATGCATTTTGTTTCAAGTTCAATCAAGAGTCCAACTCTTCAAGGTCCCCAGGATGCTATTGAACATTTAACAGAACTTGTTACAGTTCTTATTAAATTATCCCTAGCAATGTTCAAGTGCTAAATAGATTTGCAGATTTTTAAACAATTCCACTTGCAACATTTGATTGACCCCAACACAAGTAAAGCTTCTCGTAAGAAATTCCCCATGCATTGAATTCTATGAAATTCGCCCTCATATCCCCATTAATACCTACACCTGCATACCATTTGGACCTAAGTACTGAGCATGCATGCATCTTGTAAATTAATTTAGGGTCTAAATAAACTGTCTTAACCTGAAGGTAGAAGGGGGAACCTGGGTGGGGGGAGTATGGCATTAAGGAATAATTATCTTAGCTTGAGGTAAACTGAAATGCATGGAGCATATTACATAGGATGTCAAACATTAGTTCATTCCATGGCTAGTATTTTCAATTGGCAAGTTACGCAAACACCGTATGGATTTTGAACCCACAACTTCAACCTCCACGCATTTCTTTATGAAAAAGCAGGTGTCATTTGAGCTATAGCTCATTGGCTAGTATTTTTGGACAACTAGTAACAAACTCCTCTTAAATTTTTCGCTAAAATCAGAGAAGCCTTTTTTTTTTTTAATAAGTAAAATTTTCACTAAAATCAGAGAGGCATGCACCATCTGGTACACATAAATCGGCACTAAGGATCACGATAAATGACACAGCTTAAGGTACAGTTACTTGTTATTAGTGCAAGAGATTTAGCTTCATTTTTTTTTCATATTTCAATCTAAATTATGAAATATTGTTCTGGCACAAATGGCCACCTGAACACAACCAATGCCATTTACAAATCAAACACTACTTTCCACATTCCAGGGCATGTTCTCCTCATCTATTTCTCATATACTTTCATAAAAAGATGTGAAGCAAAACAGAGGGAATCATATGTATACTAATAGGCAGCTTATATATGCAATACGAGATGCATACCTCCCATAACTAACTTTGAACTATTGGCAATGCATCAGCACTACCCTATGAACTTATTGTAATTATTAAATGGGGCAAAAACCAGATATTCATAAACCAAATTTAAACATTGTTGAACTTCCAATGCAATAGGGTGATGATAGGAAGCAGAAACATGTAGCAAAATGGCCTTCTGAACCGAGTGTAATCTAATATACAGTCAGCACTTCTGGCTTGAATTAAGAAGTGCACCACATTGACATCATCTCTAATTGGTTATGTTGCGTGCATTTGGTTTAGCTTTTTCTGGAGATTATTTAGCTTATTTGCTTATGCACAGCTTTTTAAAGCCTAGCTTTTCGTTTACCCACTTTCAGCAAATAAGCCAATCCAAATACACTAAATCATACAATGTCCTTTATACAAGTTCTATTTTCGTAGTCCAAGAATGTCATGTTTCTAAGCATGGCACGAATAAATTTTGTATGGCTAGACATATTTGATCATATTCTCTGAATACAATTGGAAAGAATAGCATCCATATATTATAGTGGGATGGAAGAAGAATGTAAAAACCGAACACCAGAGAAGTAGACTGAAGGTGCTATTCTGAGATTGACAAAGTTGCAATTACTTACATCATGCGGCAGGCCATTCCAACCATTGAAGCCTGTTCCTCTATTATTTGCCATCATGTCAAATGAAGCCATAGGGCTAGGGCTTCCACGCTGCAGTCTGTCAAAGTCACTAAGCCCATGATTGGGGATCATTCCAGAAACCCGTAATATCTCTGTCACATACAAAAATACAGAAATTAAAGATTTCTCTTTTTCACTATGTAGAACATATCCCCGCAAAAATTGAAAAGCAAACTATTGCCCTTACAAAGTTCATAAGATTATAAAAGACTGCAGTACAATCAAACTAACATAGACCATTTGATTAAATCAACTCTGATCAATTTTGTAGGAGAGCCACCACATTTGTTTCCAAATCCCATTTTAAAGATGTGGTAGACAACATTACCCAAAGTAAGCATGTTTTTTAATCTCTCAAGAGAATTTAGTCAAACAAGCAATAAGAGTTGGACCCTTAAGAACAGTCAACACATGTAGTCCTCTTATTTATGTTTTAAGCAATATATAGATAATAGATTCAACTATTCAATTTGGTCTTCCTAACAAAGAAGTTGAATTCCATGGATTTATATTAATTGTGATTTTTGCTGCTAAGTATCACAAAGCCTTCCTAGAAGGATCAGATAATCTAACAGAACCAAGATAAACTTGGATCCGAAAAAACCAACCTTGATTCAAGAGTCGGCTACAAATAGGAAGGACTTGCACGAAGGGTACAAGTTTCTGGTACTCTGCTAACAGCTCTGTCAAGTACTGACTGGAAAACACAACAACATACGATACATAAACAAAATCATCCACAGATTAAAAGGGTGTTAGAAAGTGAACATGAAAACCAACAATTCTTATAAAGTTGTGAACTTTGATTGCTTGCCTGTCCACATCCGAGGTACTTCTTATATGTGGAGACACAGTTCTTGCAGGCGAGAAATTGTGTGTGTATAAACCTGACATGAATTTAACAATAATATACGCAACCCCAGATGAAAAAATAGAGAAAAAGAGACAATCTTTGATTGTAGAGATGAGATGTACACAGCGAACTCCAAAGGTTTGTCAACGAAACCGAACCATTCTGAGATAAATAGTAGTAAATATTGGGGAAGAAGTAGAAAGAAGATAAGGGTTACAACAAAGACTAAATATTATTGATGAGGGTACAATAAATAAGGGTTATTTTTTTTCTTTTCCTATTGTAATGATTTTCTTAATGCAGTAGTAATGGTGGGGTTTTAAATAGGGGAGGGTTTAAATGGTTTTTGTGTTTTGGGGTCGGTGTGTTTGAAAGTTCTCCAAAGGTGCTTGTTTTGTGTACTTGTTTGTAGGTGTGAGAGAGAGTGAGAGAGAGAGAGAGAAAGGTGAGGCGATGGTGGTGGTGGTGGTGAGGCAAGGCAAAGCAAAGAAAGGCACAATCGGAGAGAGAGAGAGAGAGGGTTTTGTTGCTCATTGATTCATTGTCATTAGGTAGTGTTGTGTGTGTGTTTGCTATGAGATTTTTGAATTGCCACGTTGACAGTTGACACTGACAGCAACAGCGCCAATGTTGTACACACTCTTGTTACAGCGCGTGGAGATACGGTTTCAATCATGGTCCAACTTATTAATGCTAGTAGCCCTACTACTTAGTAATGAGACAGTGAAATATAGACAAGGTTGGCGATTTATAATAGAAAAAAAAGGTTAATGGGTTACCTTAAAATAATGGTTTATGAAATATTTAGAAACTTTCTTTTGAAAAAAAAAAAGTAATTGAACTTTTTTTTTTTTTATAACTTTTATATTTTTCTATGAAACTAGTATCAAAATTTTTTTAAAATAATCTATTAATAAATGTTCTTAAGAAAACTCATTAACTAAACCTTTTATAAAATTATTCAACTTTTTCTATGAAGTATTGAATGGGTGGTAAACCCCGAATGCAAATCTGCATTTTTTTTTTTTTTTTTTGTATTTCACTTTATATTATACAAATTATAGTATGTCATGTACCTAGGGTTTTAAAAAATACATAAATAAACTTCGAATTTTTATACTAAAAAGTAAAAATAATATATGACAAGTCTTAATTGGTGAAACATAAAGTAAAAAATAAAAATGGGATAAAGAATTTGTATTCAACGAAGTACATATGTTAATATATAATTTTATAATGCAATTGACAAGTCAATTTAGATCCCAATTATGGAATTAACTAATATGGTGCAAAACTAAATAAACATCAATAAAATAAATAAATAACACGCAATATGGTAATTCAGGAAAAACCAATAGAACAACTATTCCAAAATAAAAACATTGGGAGAAAATCCTCCTAAATAGAACAGTTACAATCTAAGTAAAACATTTACTAGACTTTACAACGGTATAACCTGTAAACCAACTTACAAGATAACATTTTCATTCTCAAAAAAAAAAAAAAAAAACTTACAAGATAAACATTCTATTGCTCCAAAACTTCTAAACTTTTCACTTATATAAATGCTCCATGAAATATGAATGGCACAATCATGATCAACGCCAAAACCTCCAACTGATTCCAATAACCTTTTGAAAATTTGTACTCTGTAGTAGCACTAGGATGAATGCTTTATGGTTTCATCGGATGTCCAACACTCTTTTTGATATTGGGGTATGGAACAATAACCTCTCAGTGATATTAAATGGATACGATATTAAATGGGTGAGGTAGAACCTTGGTCGGTGGCTTTTTGCAAAGGTTTCGGTCGATCCAACTGTCAAACGAAGGTCATGTGAACTCCTCTAGAGGCGGACTTCTTTGTACATCATACCGAACAAAAACTTCTAACATCTTCTAATTTTACATGCAACCCAATTACAATTCAAATAAAATAAATACATTAAAATTGTTACGATTACAACAAAACTTTTGGCACATAATTAACAAACACTAAAATGAACCTAACATAAGTCAAGTCAATTTTATAATGAATCGAGCCATTTTTAATTTAAAAGTTTAATTATTATTTTGGCTAAATTGCAAATTACATCCCTAAAGTTTAACTATTCTGTTTGCATCAGCAACCCCTCTATTCATATTTTTCATTAAGTGTCACATAAATTTATCACGCGTATTTAGTTTATCCAATAAAACAATTTCACATCATTTTTGTAGCCTAAAAAAAATTAAAATTTGAAAATGACATGACACGATAAAAATGACGTAACATCACTTTATTAGATAAAACTAAACACACATAGCAAGTTTATGTGGCACTTAACAGAAAAATATGAACAAATGAGTTGCTTAGGCAAATAGAATAAAACTTCAAGGATAAAATTAAAACGCTCTCAAAATTTATGGGTGTAATTTGCGATTTAACATATTATTTTTATAATTTAGTCTGGTTATTTTTATAATGTAATGACTAATGAGAGCAGTTTAAAAGTATGTTAATGCGTTAACAAAAGTGGGGTCGGTAATTCACGCTCCCTAGGGGAGGTGGATGCATGGTGTTGGTACATTGGGATTGGCGGGGGGAGCCTTTGCTCGCATCAGCTCGTCGGTTTCTGAATATTCGCATCCCCAGAAAGGTTATTACGGACTACGTTACTCCACAACCAGAGGATCTTCATTACTTTGCTCTATCCAAGTTTTTGTCACAATCATTTAAGACACCCACCTTCTTCTTCTTTTTCATTTCTTTTTTTAATATTTCACTTTTTGGTTCAGTAAAAAAGGTAATTATTAAGGTTTAAAAAAAAAATTTGTTTTTATTATTATTATTTAAACGTGAATAGAAGGGGAAAATAAAACAAACTCCACCACCTAAAACGTGATTTTCGTTTGATTAAAGATTGTGCTATTCTTTTTCAAACCCCCTATGTTATGAAAGTCTAGAATCTAGAACTATATTTTTACTTTTTAGGAGAGAGAGAAAAAAACTTGAAAGAAGTGAGCGCCAGAGACAAGAGAGAGTGGGGTGCGAATTTATTGGGATGGTTTTACTGTGATTTACTAATATTTAACCACGGTTAAATAAAATACTATAAATAAAAGGTGGTTAAAAATCTTGGGTCAGTATCGATTGGTCAACAAAAAAAAAAGGCTGTAAATCTTGGCTCGGCTTCAGTCTTGGATAAAATATCGTATAATTTGAAATATAAGGTGTTAAAACTTAAAAGTGTTAAAACGTTTGAATTTTCTCAGCAAAAAAAAAAAAAAAAAAAAAAAGTTTGAATTTTCAAATATTGGAAACCATAATTAGACTTTATCCATTTGATTGGATTTGTTCAACTATTATCCAAAATGTTATGTTTTACTTACAGCAAGATCATTAACAAATCTTACATTTAAATCATGTTTATTTGTCAAGAATCATGTAACTCAATTAGTATATTTTTAAAAATATTATGGATTTAAACACTGCATTCTTTGACTATTGAATTATAAAAAAGAAAAAACTATGTTTCTTGAAAAATAAGCATAGAAAAAAGAAAATTAATAATAAATACTATGGTTAAAATTCACAATCCAAAAGTTTAAGCCGATAAGGAAAAAAAAAACTACAAGGGGGCAAAAGTATGAATTTTTTCAACTATAGATTGACAAATTTAATTTAATTTAATTTAAATCATACATGGATAAAGTGAAACTACACTAAAAAAAAATAAGGTGAAATTAATCTAAAATGTAGAGAGAGAAAATTCAAATTATATCATTTAAACTTATCTTCTCAAAAAAAAAAAAAAAATCATTTAAACATAAAGTACATTCAATTGTGCTATAATTTATTATATTCTCTATTTAATTCAATTAATTGTGCTATGAAGTATGATCTATTGATATCTTCGCATATATGTGTGAATTTCAAATAATTTAACTGATAAAATATCTTATCGTCGAATAAGAAATCAATTGTTGGCTTTAATTAGCTCGATAGAGTTGACTTATTGATCACTTGCTCTTGTTGTTCTTCTTATAGATACTAGTGGGACGAGGTCAATGGTGGTCTTGTGGCCATTGATGGCTGCAATGGGGTCGATGGAGTTGTGCTTCTTGGTTGGGTTATTCCTTGAAGACAACTTTATTGGCTAGGATAGTGCATGTAATTTGTAAAAATACAAATACAGAGAGAGAAAGATAAACATGGTTCAACATAATGACTTACATATATAGTAAAAGGCGCTTAAAAGCTACATGTTTACTTTTCTAAATTGTATGTTACCAAGAACCCAATGAAAAATATATACTAAGTGTAATATGGTACACTTAAAACTATGATAGCCTATGGTATTTTGCAAAACCTTGCAATATACATTTATGACAATATCTTAATATATTATATGAGCTACACATTTACGGTATTATGCTAATATATTCTCTTATCCCACTCAAACTTAAGGTGGAGGAGTAGCAAAAACTTGAGTTTGAAAAGAATGTATCCAATGCTTGTTGAAAGAATCAAGGCCCACAAAGAAACATGAAAAATATCACCGTCCAAGCAAGAGAAGTCTATGAAATGCATGATGCGGGAGTGGAAGTAGCTGCATCTCCAAAACATGTACTTAAACAATAGTTTTTAGTTTTTTTAAAAATATATATTTATGAAAAAGTGTGTAAAAATATGTGTAATATTGTTTAAAAACTGAAAACGGTTATTTAAGTTGTGATACCAAATAGACCCGTATTGTGTGGAGTAGAGAACTATAAAAGTCAAATCATAGGTCAAGTGTATTGCCAAAATGAAAACTGGCGCTAATTTTGAAGTGCATATGAGACATATGGATGACGTCTTCAAGGTAAGAAATAGAGTACGCAACCACAAGAAAGCACATGATTAGGACTGAAACAGTTTGTGAAGGTGTATGTAATGCTCAAATGGTGATAGGACGTGAATGTAGATCTAAGGAGTCTAGGTTAATTAACATGGTATAGTCACGAATATTGTGACTTAGATACCATGTTAAAATAGGAAGAAGAAATAAATGATATATTGAGAGAGTATGATAATTAACGTAATTTGACCGAATGACCTATGTTCACAATCTAAAACCTAAAATGACTACATTTTTATTACTATTGAATTCTATGTTACAAAGAACCTGTATTAATATGAATACATTATGTTATCTCCAAATATCACTATTGAACATTACTATTGAATTGTATGTTACAAAGAACCCGTATTAATACGAATACATTTTGTTATCTCCAAATATCAGCATACCAAGCAAGTCTAATTACCAAGGATCTAAAACTCATTCCCCTTCCATGAAGTTTTATATCTGAGTAATCTCTTCTTATTCATACAAAATAAATCCACTGAAACCGACACCGAATCTTCTTAGACATTTACCCTTGATTTCTTTTTTTTTTGCCAAATATTTACCCTTGATTTCAAAGGACACATTTGAGTACTTCCCATATAAAATTCCAAAGTTGTCTTATTTTTGCAGATAAATTATTATCTTCTTTGTTTGATCAGGAAAGAAAATAGCTAGAAAACAACAAACATACTATGCAGACATTCTGCATTGTGATAAGCATATTATCTTCAGAGGCCAGAGTGTGAGATTTCTTCGAGAATTGCAATAATGCTTTTACCTATATAATCGAACACGAGACATTATTAACTCAATCAACCCCCTACGTACATTGTATATGCATTGCCCACCATAGTAAAACAGTGTCATCAATGTTTCTCACACTGTCAAGGGGGTTCTGTTTCCTTTTTCACTTTTACTTCATATACTTACCCTTAAAGGGAAAAGAAGAAAAACAATCTGCGTAAAGAAAAAGTTAGACTCCGAGCCTTCTAATCTTTTATCCAAAAAATAAAAGAAAAAAGAGAGCTAGTCCGAGCGACCAAGTCCTGGATACTCCGTAGTCAATACGAGTACTAGAGAAGCAACAATTTCTGCTTACTTCAGTCAATCTTTTTTGACCAAAATTTCCACTCTGTCAACGTATGCTTTCGCTGTCTGACTGAGTCCTCGATCGGTCTAATGCATAAAATTATTCTACTCCATATGACAGTATTACTACAGCCACGTTCTTTTTAGTTTTCACAGCCTGTTTCTATTGAGAAAGTAAATTGTAATTGGTTTAATATTTATTTTTAGTGAGGCTTTTGGTTAAATATTATGCAAATTGGAGTTTATTTGTGATATGGACAAAGTTCAAAATTATTTAAGAAAATGAGAAAAGATGTGAATTTTGGTAATAGTATTGTCAAAATTGTGAGAAAAAGTATGAGAGAGGAGAGAGAAAAAGTGATTTCGGCAATAGTAATGCTGAAATATCGGCCCAATTTTACCAACTAACTTTGATCGAAACAATGAGAGAAAAAAAAATTTTGAATTGCCACAATTCAACTTTTTACTTTATTTTTTTTATTTATCTCTCCCCTCTCCTCCTATTTTGGCACTTTAATTACCACAATTCAACTTTTTTTTCCCTCCTCTCTCTCCTTTATTTCGGCAATGAGATTGTCATGATTAAAATTTTTTCTCTCTCCTCTCTCCTCCTATTTCAGCAATGACATTGCCACAATTAAATTTTTTTCTCTCTCCTTGTTTCAATTAGTTTAGTTGGGCAGCACAAAAATTGGGCAATTATTTCAGCAATACCATTGTCGAAATCACTTTTTCTCTTCTCTTTTCGTCACATCATTTCTCTTTTCTCTCTCTTACTTTTTCTCACAATTTTGGTAATATTATTGCTGAAATTTACATCTTTTCTCATTTCCTTAAATAGCTTTGAGTAATATCCATATTACAAATAAACTCCAATTTGCACAATATTTAGCCTAAAGACTCTATTTTTACATTAATCCATTTTCATACAGAACTATAAGTAATAAAGCAATTAAGGAAAAAGTTAACGGATGCTCTAAAGTATTGGTTTAGGAGATATTTTTAGAAAAATTTCATGGCAAAAGAATATTTAGCCTAAAGACTCTATTTTTACATTAATCCATTTTCATACAGAACTATAAGCAATAAAGCAATTAAGGAAAAAGTTAACAGATGCCCTAAAGTATTGGTTTAGAAGATATTTTTAGAAAAATTTTATGGCAAAAGAAAAAAGCAATTAATTGTTTTGATGGCTCTCTATATTTTTCATAAAAGTTGTATCAAAACTTTCTTAAAATGGTTTTGTGAAGACAAATTACCAAGAGTCACGCATCTTGGGCTGTGGGCCTAATTCGAGGAAGACTCATGGGCCGAACAGTGTGGCATTTATTAAACATTCTACTTTCAGAAGATTCGCACATAGGAAACGGCGATTCTGTCCGAGGAGGGTATAGTCCTCGGATTAGAAGAGTTCAGTTCAAGGATGAATCCCAGTGATTGAAGTAATCCTCCTGGAATCCCCAATGACAGAAATGACCTCTGTGAACTTACTGGAAAGGAAAAGATCCCCAAAATATCTGAAGAAAGGCTGCTACCACTACATTGAATACCCTGCAACTACTTTTCTGGCCGCATTTATGTGGAAAAGACCTCTGAACAGTGCTACCAAGACTATTACCTCTCACAGGGAAGCCAAAGAAAAAATCTGATGGGACAAGTATCAAGGGACGCCTTAGATGAATGACAAGTGTAAGGTTATGATGATTAGAAGATGATTATATAGTGTAACTCCCCCTCCATTGTAGGGGGGGAATTATTTTTTGGGCAAAAGGAAAAAGATCGAAAGAAAAGAAAAGAAGAAAAGAACTAGAACGTGAATTACATAACATGATGTCTCCTCGAACCTAAATAAAACTTATTTATACCAAATTATCTCGATATGCTTTGGCCCTTTGATCAGCTTTTTAGTTCGTTTTTAAGAATAGGTTGAACGTAGTTCTCGCCATTCGGACCTAATTCTTTAACCCACTCTCTACAAATTTATTGCAGCGGACTTATTGGGCCCAGGTCCTGCATGCTTTGGACTTGAGTGCACAATTTGTTGCCCTACAGGTTTATTAACAATTGTTTTAAGGGTACCCATTAACATGACTCATAAAGTAATGCTACATGCTCAAAACTTTTACATCGTTTTTTTGTAATAATTAAATTGACAAGTTTTTACTCATTTTTATTTGGCATTCACCACTAACACAACTTTTTGCTTACCATTAGTAATATGTCATCAAGAATTGTGAAATTTGTTGTGTCTCTAGAGTTATTATAAGCAATGACATATCAACACAACTTCTTTAAAATAGTTGTAATAGAACAAAAAATTGTATCACCGTAGAGTTTATTCTAGTTTGTAGCTAACGATTATAATTCTTACTTAAAAAAATTAAATATAATTACATATTTTGAGAGTATAACCATTTAATTTATATGTTCTTTATATTCTTGATATATATATATCAAATTTTGTACTAATAAAATATTATTTATTACCGATTTATAATTTTAATTTTTATACTAGAAAATTTAAATATTTAATTGACAATATAATTATTAATTTTTTATTTTTTAAAAATGTAGATATTGAATAGAGCTATAATTAGCCAAATTTTGTCCTATTCTGTATTGGCACAAAATTTTCACGTGCGAATCACAAATTAGCACTACGACAAGTGAAATGGTCGTTAATATATATATGTGTCGTGAATATATATATGTGGCCGGGTCAAAGTCTGGTGAGTTTTTAACCCAAAAAAAAAAAAAAGTCTGGTGAGTTGATCAGCTTATCGTGTAGAAGTGGATTTCCTCATATTAAATACCAATGTAGTGGTACTGTAATGACTCGTGTCACCTATTTACGACTCTATATGCTAGGGACCCTTTTGAAGAAGAGGAAGAATATCTGGCCAATCACCATTAATTGATGTATCCATCCTACAGATTGGGATCCATATATATTCAGCGGCAAAATATTAAGGGAGTGTTTGGATTGAAAGTATCTCAAAATTTAAAACTCTGAACTCAAAACACGTGACTCAGAAACATAACTCAATTCTCAAAACTCTATCTCACTCAAAACCCAAAACTGAAAAAAGTTGTTTGGCTCTAATATCTCAAATCCGTGCCCCACATCTTAATTCTCAATTTTTTCACTTTTGGTGGAGCCCACAGCCACAGCCTGCAATAGCTTTTGTCTTTTTTGGTTATAGGTGCTGTTAGTTGAACTTGTTATTGTGTTGGTTGTATCTATACACTGCCACTAGGTCCCACATAGATGAAATAATAACCAAAATACCATCAAACCCAGTTTTTGAAAACTGAAAACACCATGAAACCAGTTCTCAGTTTTCATTCCCATGTCTCAAATTTTTGAGAAACAAGTTTTAGAAACCATGACTGAAAACAACGCCAAACAAATTGCAACTCAGTGGGGCCCACGAAATTTGAGTTTTGAGTTATCAATTTTGAGTTATATAAATTAATGGGGCCAATCACCATTAATTTATGTATCCATCCTACAGATTGGGACCCATATATATCCAGCGGAAAAATATTAAGTGGTTCTGGGTGTATCACCCTCTACCAATCACAACTCGTCACATAGGTGAGTTGTGCACAAAATTATGTCACCAAAATTTTCCAAAAATATTTGATACACCATACATCGATCCGCTCTGGTTTCGTGTCTAAGAGAGGACGCTGCTGAGGCCAGAGATAATGGTACGTACATATATTATTGAACATCCCGGCCGGTTCAGCTGGATGCACCAAATTTACTCACCATCTAGGATCTCACAAGATCTTCCAGACACAGGACTACTTGTACATTATCCCATTGTCACACTGGATTCAAACCAACTGTACCTCGCTGCAAGTTCTCAATTGTGATATAGTGATATATGTCATTATCTAAATGGGTTTAATACACAAAAAAATATTGTAGCACTGAATTCAAGCCAAGTTATTGCCGCAAGTTCACAACGGCAATGGCTAGCGGTGGGATTGTATAAAAATAAAATCAGGTCCCACGATGATAATAAGTAATTTGGGATGAGGGGAATGCATTTTCCAATAAGGGACCATAGTCCATACTCACGCACGTGGATGATAATGCTAGTGTAGACTGTAGACTGTGTATTGTTACAGTAAACTCTGTTTAGAATCTTTTTTTATTTTATAATTAATATAATTTGATATAAATAGAATTTATACTATATATATATATATATATATATATAGGCTGAATTGGTCGATATAATACCTGCATGGAGTACTTAGCATCTAGGAAGTACAAACATGAACATAGGTGTGGACTATGAACACAAATACGACATAATAACACAAACAATTTCTTAAAAATTATAACATAAAATAGCCAGTATGACAGAAACATAACACCCTAAATAAAGTGTGACTACTTCCTAAGTTTACATGAAGTATGAAAGGCATGAAACACGGCATAAAGTGTGACTACTTCCTAAGTTTACATAAGGTCAATAAGAAGTATGAAAGGCATGAAACACAGCAGACACGTTATGTTTATTGTTTTATTGGAGACAGCAACACTGACGTGCCTGTCGATACTGGGAGGAGACATGTATGTTGTTTATCAGATCTCCAACCCTTTTAATTATATCTGTCTCAATAATATAGTCTAATAATTTTGAGTATGATATAATATTTGCTTTTAGATGCTTCTACTAATGAATCCAACTACTATATCCTAGAAATTGATGACAGTTACAAAACCTGGCAGTTAAGTTAAATTATAATAAAAAATGAAGATGATAACTTAACGCACATCTCTTTTTATAAACTCAGCAAAACCAAGTCCTCGCGTGGGCGGCGTGGCATGCATGCCCGGTATTGCCATGGAGTCATGGACTATGTCAGTGGTGAGTCTGGTGACACAAAAAAATACTGAATAGTTTTTATTTTGGTAACTTTTTCAGTGAGACTGCATGCCATTAGATATGCTTGTACTTAAATACTTAATTGTTGAAGTTGAACACAAATAAGTTTAATAGAACTTAAATAAGTAGGGTCGGGTTAATGTGTCTTTAGAGTATATTAATTATATATTTTAGAAAATTTTTTATAAAAAATTAAAAAAACTGTCAAAAAAGTCAATCACGTTTTTATTTTCCTATAAAAAGATTTACTAAAATATGTGTGCCCATATAAGTAAGTACATATATAATACTATAAAGTGGCAATTGGGAGATTTGGGAGTGGGTAAGTACATCATACTAGTAGTAAAAATTGGGCTTTTTTTTTGGAGTCAAATAGCATAATTTTAAGAAAAAATGTATGAGAAATGCATTCGGTCAAACTTATTTAGTTGTGTAGCACTTTTTTGGAGTTTAAGTTTGTCAAACTTGAGTTCCAAATGAAACTCGAGTTTCAAGCATTATGTTTGATCATATTGCTACACAAGCTCATAATGTTTGGAACTCGATTTTGACAAAATCGAGCTTCCCGTGAAACTTAAATTTGACAAACTTGAATTCTAAAAAAGTGTTATACAACTAAATAAGTTTGGTTAGATATGTTTTTTCTAAATTTTTTCTAAAATTATACTATTTGACCAAATTAGTCTAAAAATGTCTAAAAATGAATTTCAATATCAGTTTTTTTGGTTTGGACTTGAATTTTTCAGAGTTGTGTTTAATTCCCAAAGTTCCAGCAGTATATATTGGATCAAGATTTGAGCATTGATGGAGTGAGTGCAAAAATTGTCTGATCCTAGTAATGAGGTAGAATCTTTTATTATCAATTTCCAAAAACGTGAAGCTCTTATCAATTGTCTCATCTGATCATACTCTCACTCTCAGTCTTTCATGGACATGGGTTGTCGGTTGACTAGTGACTTAGGGGGAGGTATGACTCTGCACGTGATGCGAAGGAGGAGTTTCCACTGTCTTTCGTACGTGCCTTTTTGTTCATAATTAATAATTTAATTGATGATGAACACAGTGCACGAGGGGAATCAACATTTGCAATTTTGCATTGCACGTACACCCCATTCATGTGATCCTCTTTAATGCCATTGCAACTTCGTTTACTATACTCTCACTATACTCAACACTAGTCAACCACACAGACGAGAGAGAGAGAGACAGAAACAGCTAACTTTGAGTTGACTACTGCAAGCATATAATAAGAAAAATTCTTAGGTATTTTTGGAGTACGAAAAAATAGTGCTTATACCTCTCATATACATGGTAGACTCTACAATGAATTTAATGAGTAAACTCCACCATAAATGTGAGAGAATGAAGTACAATTTTCCATACTCTAAAAATACTTAAAAATTATTCGTATATTACTTAATTAATTCATTTATGGCGTTGCATATATCCATGGAGTAACACTTCTTGCTAAATCATGAAGCAATGTATTGATGAAGATCAAACTATACAAATTGGGTGTCTTAAGAGTTGGCATTTGTGATTTGTATACCTAGCTAACTAGGGTACTTCAAATGGGATGTTGATTTTTTTATTTATTATTCCTTTACTTACTAATAAAAATCGATTTTTTTTTGGGTGTGGTTGTTTTGTGCGTGTCAATGAAAATAATGCAAACAACTTCAATTTTAGGCTTTTAGCTTTAAGAAGAAATTACTTCGTTTTAACTTTTCCTTTCTTTTGGATGAATGAGTTTTTAAGTTGATCAGAAGGTGGAGTTGAGTCTTGTCATGAATTTTGATTTTCAATCGATACTAAATTTGTGTAGTTAAACTTAAAAGTGACCCCCTTTTATGTTGGTGACCTTTTGTTTTTCAGAAGAAGTTAGGTGAGCCTCTAACTCAAAGGTAGATGCTTTCTAATTCTAATTTACCGAGCTATATAAATATATTAATAAAAACAGTGATATATATGATCAATTTTATTCATTAATTGAAAAGCCAAAGGTCACTATAAAATTTTTACACTTTGATCGTTTTTTATTTTGAGATTTGTTTTATTATATACCGAAGGATTTTAAACATATATATGATATTTATTTTAAGATATATATATATATATATATTTTATCATTGGACAACACACCAATGAATTTATTTTTTGTGTAAATGTAATTGAGCTAATAGAAATTAGAAATCCACTTATTTGAAAATTATCACTATATGAATTTCATATTTTTATACTAATTTATTTTGTATAACTTATACTAGTTTTTTATTTGGTTGAAAAAAGTATAACTTACTAGTTTATACTGCCTATAAAGGACGCTTTTTCTTCCCCTTAATTGAGAAATATGCATTAGTTCACTAGATAGATTTATTCTTCTTTGTGTTTTTCTCTCAACTTCGGTTCTTAATTTACAAATACTAATATCATATATCTAGTTATATAATACTATATATCATAGTACTTAAAATGTCGATTAGTAAGATAGCTAGCACTAGGGATTGACAGGCTAGATTGCTAGAATATCCTAGCGATAGAATGACCAAAAGTTTATTATATTAGTTGATAATTAAGAGAACGACAAATGCCTGTGTCTCAACTTGATCAGTGATCACACTCAATCTTGTAAAACTAAAGCATATAAATATAAATAATGTTTCATACAATATTTGAAGTAAATAAACAGGATAATATACCATCTTCCAATTTTCTTTATTTTAAGGTGTGCACATTGGTGCAAGATATATTATTATTATTATTATTATTATTATTATTATTATTATTTAATGCATATTTTTATGAACTAGAAAATTCATTTTATTTATTACTTTATATTTGGTGGAACAAACTGACATGATGCAATAACTCCGAAGGTTAAAATGTGCATGGATGAAAATATAACATCGAGGGTAGGTTATGAGTCTATGACTCTTTATTAGGGCCCCTTTATTATTAGTTTACGACCAGAAAGAAAAATCAAATTTTGAACTGTGATATAGAACTATTCAAGATCCTGCAAAGTTGGCCCCAAAGACTTGACCCATTGTCCTTGATGTTGGTTCCAATTGTTTTCCAAAGTTGGGCAATGGAAGCCTTTATGATAATTACAAATCTTCCTTTTCTAACACTCTTGGCTCCTTCCCTCATAAATAACCTTAGAACAATTGGAAGTTGGAAGTGCCTAAGCTAATCATTCTCAAACATTCAATTCTACCAAATCAAAACCAATTATTATAATTTAAATGGAATTGGCGCCACCATGTACTTTTTTTCTTGATAGATTCTGATTCTTATAATCAAAATTTAATAAATTTTCTTTGTCAATATGACCTTCTAAAAGCTTTTTGTACCATTGCTGATCTCATTGGCTTAAATTAATCAGCAAGATTAAACTATGATTAATATCATAAGGGCGCCACACAATTCAAATAGTCAAATATATGATGGGGGCCACTTGGTTCACCGGTTGCTCAGCTAATTAGCCATGCAAAGTGAAAGTTGTTTTGGACATAGATAGATAGATTGATCTTTAAGACACCAACTAACACCAATATAAACAAGTTGCTTATGTTTCAAAGTTCTAAAACTTAAGCAAATATGATGATTTTGTCTTATTTGGGCTTAAATCTAATATGGGTGGACCGGTGGAGAGGGGGATATCTTTAATTTTTTCCTTTTTTTATAAAATGGTAACCAAACTTTTTTAAGCCATTGCCTCCTCTTTAAGTGAAAAAATAAAAAAGACAATGATCAAAGTCATTCAACAGATTTCTTGCCTCACGGTTTTATCAGGAAATGATTGAGGGAGCCTAAATTCTTTATTGTTCAAATGATGATACCCAAAAACAAGCTCTTGTGGGCAACTTAATGTATGAAAAGGCAAATCGTATGCATGTCTTTCAAGTTTCAATCATGTACAATGGAAATGAAATGGCCTTTTACTTTAAAGTATTAAATATTTCTAGAAGCAGCTCTCAGCTCTAAAACTCTCCTATTTGACATGTATTTTTTTTTTCTTTCATTTTTTTTTTTTTTTTTTTTTTGAAAAGACATGTATTTCTTTTCTTATTTAATTACGTTTTTCCTCACTCCCTTGAATTTTAAATTGAAACTAATGCATTTGGCTAATTAATAATTTATTTTTCATTCTTTAATAAATAAAATAAAAGTTTAATCAACCAATAATTTTTTTAGGAAACATATACTAATATATAAGGTGTTGTTTTTGACAAGTTATAGATATATTTTGCAATTAGAAAGATTTAAATATGTAGTATTTTGATTCTAAAAAAAAAAATGTAGTATTTTGATTTTTGATAATCTCACTTTAGAGTGGACCAAGTCAGGCCTTTGGAAAAAATTAGTTGTGTTACTCATTTTCATGATCCTTTTAAGTTATAATCAATTAATTATATCTCTAGTTAAAAGTTTGACCCACTTTGAAAAGTCGAAGATAATTTAACGATTCATTTCAATGTTAAGGTAGGTCATATGTAAATAGATATATAAAGGTTCTTTTATTCTATTTACCAACCAACAAAAATAGTTCTTTTATTGCCTTTTGTATGAGAGTGCCCTTTCACGCAACAAACTAGCATCAATGCTTTTGTTGTCACAACAACAAACTATTATATGAGTTTTCGCTGTCAAACACGCGTGTACCATTTTTTTTTTTGGTAAACAGGAGAATTCATTTAACTAAAAAACAGCAACATGAGAGCAGAAACGCTCATACCACTTTCAAATAGGGATGTCAATGTTCGACCCAACCCGCGAACCCGACACAGGTTTTTTCGGGTTAGGGTTGGACCTTAATGGGTTTGGGTCATAAACGGGTCGACCCGAAAACGACACGATAAGAAACGTGTCATAAGCGGGTCAACCCGCGTAACCCGCAATAGACACGTTTGACACACCAATTTATTTGTGTTAACCCGAAATGACCCAATGAACACAACCCGTTTAACTCGTATAACAAATAAATTTTTATTTTATTTTAGATTTGTCAAATAACTTTTATATCCAACATATATTTTAAATTTAAAAAGAAAAGTGAGTAAATCCAAAAATTTACAAGGGATATAATTGGAAATTGAAACTTTACAAACCCTAGATCTCTAAACCCTACAAACCCTAAACCTCTAAACCTTCTTATAAATATCTTTTTTTTTTCTTTTTTTTTTCTTTTTCTTTTTAATTTCAGCCATACTACACTTCTCATGCCAATTCTCAAACTCTAGATGAATGTTATATTTTTGTTGAACTATATTATTTTGAACGTGGGTTGAAGACTTGAAGTGTATGCACTGCTTTTTGGGATCGATGTAAAAAAAATTATTTCTAGATAGATGCTATATTTAATATTATGCAGGTTGAAATGGGTTGTGTTACATTCATGTCAACCCAACACGACTCGTTTATTAAGCGTGTTAAATGGGTTGGGTCAGGTCAACTCGCCTTATTAACAGGTCAGGTTAGGATTGAAGGATCATGACACGATTATTAAATGGGTCGGGTTAGGGTTGAGCCATTTAGTCGAATACCCCTACCTCGACACGACACAAACCGACACGCTAACCCGAATTGACACCCCTACTTTCAAATTCATCCTTTTTTAAAGAGTTTGAAAAGGCATTTAATTTTGGTGACAAGTAATTTATGTAGCGTTAATGAAAAGATTTCGTAAAATTATAATGGGTGTTGAGGGAGAAATTTGTGCCTCTGAATAAGATGTTGGGAAACCAAGTCGAAACTTGACTTTGGGCTCTTGAGATGACACCCAAAGGCTTTTGGTGTGATGACAAGCCTATCCAAGCAAGAAAAACAAAGGCTGCACTTAACAAAACAGCAACAAAAGCCCAATGAAAAATACTTTACAATACTTAGTTAATACATTAGTGGTTTTGTTTTGATAGTTCAAGGGAAATAAGTTCTCCAGCGATAAGGGTGAAGTTACACTTAAGTCCAAAAGATGAATTGTCCAATGATAAAGATGGAATTACACGGTCTAGCCATTAATAATGAGATAAATTTAAGCAAATTTTAGGTCCTTATGTGTCTCATTCAAGAGGGATTTATTGTGCTTTCAGCCGTCATTACATCAAAGTGAGGGAAGAGTTCAATTGTTACAAATACATCATATCCTTCAATGGTAAAGTAAAAAGTAAAAATTAAAGGTTCCCTTGGAAGAAAAAATGGAGGATTAATTGGCATGGTGTGAAAGGAGAGAGAGATCCCCAGCTCAGTGCAGCAAGTATCAAGCTAAGATTTTAATGGGCTAAGATTTTAGTGAGTGTAAATTTACAAGGCATGAATAAGATGAACGTGGGCTACTTCTGAGTGAGGGAGATGGGATTGATGCTGAGACCGAAGCCTTTTATGGGTAATGGGCTGTTTGTGGCTAGCTGGAGGACACTTATGAGCCGTGATAGTGTAAAGGGAGGAGAAGAAGGTCTGAGATTAGATGAGTCTGGGCTTTAAGATGATGGGTGGTGAGCTAAAAGAGAACTGAACCACCAGCAAAAAGAATGACCAATGAATTTCAAAGTCTCTGAGAAGGGTAGCCAGGTTGGTTTTTGGTTAGCATGCTTGTGCTTTTTATAATGGAGTTTTTTTAGAGAAGCATTTATTGACAAAAATCCAAAAAACGTATGACCACTCAGGGGTGATGAATCAGAATCAAGCTTCCCAGTGATTTTTGCTCAGAAGTAGGAAAATCCATTTCAGGGGCTGCCTTGCCTTTTTAGGTAATGATGGGATTTTAGAGCGTTTTGCTTTAAATGCTAGGATTTGGGGCTGAGCTTAATTATTGTGATTGGGGTGTGTATCAAGAGCGAATCCTAATGCTGCAACTGAGATTCGGACCCTTGAGAAGTAAAATTTAACACCCCAAGCCAGGTGTCAAGTTCTAGTCTACTTCTAGGGGTTCCGCTGGAGATCCTTTTATGCCTTCCAAACCACATGTTCCCAATTTTTCCCCTTTAGGATTCATGGGCTTGGTACATGAATTATGTTTAGAGCATTTTTAACATTTATAGCATCATTTTGTTGAAGTTTGGATAATTTTGTTTCAGCTTCCCTTCTGCTGGAGGTGCAGCTTTGAGGAAGATGATGGAGCCCCTTCATCTTTTTGACTTCAGTTGATATGACAAGCCTTGGGCACTGTTCACATCAGGCAGAGAGTGGCAGAAAACTGATGGACCAGCCCTTAGTCCATTCTCAAAGGCTTGGTTCCCTTGTATGAGTCCCTAGTTACTCTTTTTTTGGTTAGGAATGAACAAGGGCTGTTCTCCTTTGCCTCCTACTGGTGTTTTTTGCTTTGGCTTGCTCACATGGGCTGGGTTGTGTGCACATGTTGCCATGGGCTTTCATTCCTCATGGACTTTTATTAGTAAATATACTTCTTTTTTTTGTGTTTTTCATAGATACTTGCAATGGGCCTTTGAGCAATTAGTTGTAATATTTGAAACAATAGGACAAGTTTCAAAATACTTTTGTAAATAATATTACTTTGATGAATTCCATGTTTGCAATAATGTTCATGGTTTCTAATAATCGCATCATAACTTAAATGATGAGCTTGTGGGTTTGAATGTTTACCACGAGTGTCGAAGGCGTATATTATGGATGTCACAATGCAAATGATGTCCATGTATTTCATGGGTTTATAATATAAGAACATAATTTTCAAGATAACTCCCAATGAGTTTTTTTTTTTTTTGGTTTATAAGACAATTGCCATGGTGATATTTTACCATGATATTTTTTCTTTGCCAAGTATTGATAATTTTGGGCTCTTTTTTGATAAAATAGTGCCAATAAAAATTGGGCTTTGATATTGCCAATGAGAATTGGGTTTTGATGTTGCCAATGAGGATTGGGCTTTAAATATTGCCAATAAGAATTGGGCTTTGATGTTGCCAATGAGAATTGGGTTTTAAATATTTCCAGCGAGAACTGGGCTTCGATATTGCCAATGAGAATTGGACTTTGATGTTGCCAATGAGAATTGGGCTTTGATATTGCCAATAAGAATTGGGTTTTGATGTTGCCAATGAGAAATTGGGCTTTGAATAAATTGCCATGGGTTTAAATCATGGGCTTTGATCATGGATTTGAATTCCATAAAATTGTTTTGTCATGGATTTGAATCATGGGCTTTTCAAATATTGCTAAGCATAAGTATTCTTGGGCTTTAAATAGGATAGAATGTGTGTGTTTGAAATTAAATAAGTGGTACTTAACAATAGGTCATGCTAACGAATGTCCTTAGGGCATTCGTTAACAATCCATTTTAAGAAAGTTTTGACACCACTTTTATGGGAGATGAAAAAAACTGTCAAAATATTAATTGCTTTATTTCATTTTCCCATAAAAGTTTTCTTTAAATGGATTATTAACCAATGCCCTAAGGGTATTCGTTAGCATTTCCCAATTATAATTTAAGGGTGTAATAAATTAATATACTTTTTTTTTTTGAGAAATAATTACAACATGCTGTTAACCTCGTAACTTGAACCATTTTTCCCTATTGACTCCCGAGCACTTTGTGCATGGAAAGGTGCTAATTCAGTTACAAGGCATTTGACATAATAAATTAATATACATGGTTTCAAAGAAAGTAACAAAGAAAATCATAAAGTGAATGGTTGTTATTTGATTGACTAAATTTTTATTATTATTATTTTTTTCTGTTTGGCTACCAAGAAATTAGATTGTAAAGTAAAAGAAAAGAGTGGGGAAACAAATAAAAAAACAAAGAGAAAAGGCAACATATTATATGACATGTCAATTTCGTGCCCATATGTAACTGAAATAACCATTTTATACTAGTTATTTTTTATTCTAATAATGTGATTTAATCAATTAGAGATATTAGCATCTTCTCACCAAAAAAAAAAAAAAAAAAAAAAAAAAAAAAAAAAAAAGAAGAAGAAGAAGAAGAAGAAGAAGAGATATTAGCATTTTTGGTCAATGAAAGTTATGAAACGACAGTAAACTAAAAAGACAACTTTGTCAGTGTAAAAAAAAATCATGATGAAATTGATGCAATTGAATTCGTGAGTACCAAAATGAAATCACTTTCCATATTTGTAAGGACAACAAATGATTATTTTTATTTTATTTTTTATAATTCAATAGTTGGTGATGAAGGAATTTGAATCTAGGATGTTTCCATTAAAACTATCATGAGGTGTCAGCCAGTTGAGTTACAAGACTCTTTAACTTATTTATAGAATTCAAAAAAGCGTTTACTTTTGGTGATAAGTAATTTATGTAGCGTTCATGAAAGGATTTTTGGGAAACTATATTTTAAATCTTATAATATAGTTTAGGGATGTAGTAAAATATATAAGTTTCAAAGAAAGTGTCAAATAAAACTGTGTGGAGTTTGGGGACCGAAGAGGACTAAAACATGAAATGTTTCGCACAAACACGCTTGTAGAAGTGTATCAGTCTCGAGGACTTCACTGACCCAAGCATGGGAGGGGATACGGAGTAGCGCTTCATGTAAACCCGTGCGGAAGAGAAAGGACCATGAGGGGGGCAGTGACAGTGGGAGGAAGCTTCCTGGAGAAGTTTACCTTCCCCCTTCGCATTAAATGTTCTGGAACAACCTTAACAGCTGCATTTAATGAGGAAATGACTCCTGAACAAAATCTTCACAACTAGTAACCCTTTCCACCACCTTCATCAGAGTGTTGATGGGACAAGTGTCCTTAGAAACGCTTGGAGGCATATAGATGGAGGACTAGGATATGAAGAAGAGGGGTATAAAAGGAGAGGAGTCTCCTAGAAAGGGGGGGGGGGACCTTTTTCTTGTGGAGAAACTAGAAAAAAGAGAAAGTATACAGTGCATTATTGGGTGTAAAACTCAGACCTTATTTACAAGAGACTAATCCTTAGATCTGCTCAAGGAGAGTTATTTTTCTTATCATATACTTGTATTAATCCTTTCTGTCATTCCAGACTCTTCAGTCTTTGATTTGAATTCAGATTAGAGTTGCACTTGAATTGTTTGCCCACTCTCTAGAGAAATTCTATTGTTGGGCTCGAATTTGAGGAACTAGGCAATGTTGTTCTAAGTAGACTTGGGTCTTTATTTTTAGAGCGCTTACAAAAACCATAAAGTGAATGATTGTTATTATTATTATTATCATTATAGAATGAAGTGAATGATTGTTATTTGATGAAGCTTTTGTTTTTATTTTCTTCTTGGCTACCCAAAAAAAAAAAAAAAAAAACCCTTAGATTGTAAAGTAAAGAAAAGAGAGGAAAAAGGAAAAGAAAAGAATAGAAATGGCAACATATTATATGACATAAATTCCCTATGTAGCTGAAATGACCATCTTATACTAGTTATTTTTTATTATAATAATGTAACTTGTAGGGGGACGGTTTCATTTAAGGCCCGAATAGCCCTGGTCAACGTGGGCTTTATATGAAAACAAAGCCCAACACAAGCCCAAAGAGCAAGCCCCAATGATAAAGTTGAAGTCACAGCTTAGTTCTCAGTTCAACTGACATGTCACCCATAGTCTCATCTGAGATCACATCTGAGGGTAAGTTTCTACTGAGCAGGACAAGATGAAACATCGTCTGAGGAGTAAATAAGAAATTCTGGAACATGTAAAATTGTCCGAGGAAGCTTTCTGAAACTTCCTGGTGGTTCTACAGTCACCTTTACATTAATGAAGCTTACCTGCCTGATACAGTAGCATTTATTGCTGAATGACAGGCCTGAACAATGCAAAAAGCCCCAAAAGAGTCTCCTGCGTCATGAAAATAATGAAATGAGAGCCTGATGGGACATAAAGTAGTCCAGCTATATAGGGACAACACATACCGGAGAAGGAGGCAGAACAAATATAAGGGAGGAGGAGGGCAGAAAGTGAGGAGGATAGATTTTGGAGAGAGAAAAAGAGAGAAAGAAATAGAGATTATCTGGATAGGCATAATTTACAGTTTGTTCTAGAGAAAGACTTGTAATCTTTATTAAGAAATATAGAAAGATAGCCCTTTTACGTGGCTTTTTACATAAACTTTTGTTCTTGTTCAAATCTCCCCTTATAGATTGTTTTTAATCCATATTACAAATTAATTGTACCCTTAATCTTCTTGAAGGCTGAGTTTTAGCATGCGCATAACTTGTAAAATGTAAACAATCCGTTAGACATATTAGCATTTTTCGATAATGAAATGACAATAATTTATAGGCGTAAATGCACTTTTAGTCCCTACATTTTAGCTTTTTTCTATTTTAGTCTCTACATTTTAATTTTACTACTTTTAGTCCCTAAATCAATTAACACGTTCCATTTTGGTTCTTTCCGTTAGCCCACCAATGGAAATTGCTTAGGTGACAAACTGATGCTGACGTGGCCAATTAAAAAATAATAAAATTTTTTAATTAGCATTAAAAAAATGCCATGTCAGCTTTTAAATATAAAAAATTTTATTAATCAATTTCAATGAAATTAAAAATTAAAAAACAAAATTAAAAACAATAAAATACATCAATTCAGATCTAATTCATTTTGAACAAGAACACACAAGAACACAATCACATATTTAAACATCACCACAAAAACATAAAACACAAACCCAGAACCAAACACAAACTCAAATTTAAACGTTAACACATGATCACAAACACAAATAACACAATAACATACATAAATCTCCCAGCCAACCCATAGCAAATAAACCCAAATACTCCAATAGAACCCAAATCTAAAAACTCCAAAAAACTCAATAGAAAACCCACCACCTTATTGATTGAACCCAGATCTAATTCACCACGAAAGTAGCTTCTCGATCTCTCTACCTGTTATCACACTCTGAAACTGTGACCAAAGCCCAGCTCTCTTCTAAACCCGAGCCATGTCTCACCGAGTCTCTCTACTCTCAAACCACAGAAACCACTCTCCGATCAACAAGCTAAAAGCGCCTTGAACGGCGCATGAACCACAAAAGGTGGATGTAAAGGTGAAAGGTCTCACGGATCTGCCAAGAACTGAGACAATGGTGGCACGTGGACCTACACGTGGTGGCGTGTGAACAAGTGTGTGCATAACTGAGGGTAAGAGCTTGATTTATGTGTTTGTGTGCTCAGTGTTGTGAGGCTTTGTAAAACATGTAAGTATGTGTGTGTGAAGCAGAGAATCATAGAATGTATGTGTGTATGTGAGACAAAGAGATACTATCAGAGGAAAGAAACAAAGAAAAGGGAGAGGGTTTCGGGTTACAAGTTGAACCCAGATCTAAAGCCTTCGAACCTAGATTTGCCCAGATCTGCTTCAAGTTGGCTTCAATTCGAACTCAGATCTAATGATTTTGAACCTAGATTTGGTTTGTGTTGGCTTCGATTTGGTTCATAATGCTAAGATCTTTGTTTGTTTCAATTTTTGCAACTGGTTTTCTCTTTTTCCTATCAAAGATCGGAGCACCGACAAAAATTTTGACAAAAACGGCCACAGTATATGCTGGAAAACCGACTTTAGGTGCTCTTGATCAACACCGGTCAAAGCAAAACTGCCCACAATAGTTCGGTGATGAAAGTGCCCAAATATCTTCCCGATTTGTGTTTGTTATTGTGTTTTATTGAGTTTTTTGGAGTTTTGAGATTTGGGTTCTATTGGAGTATTTGGGTTTATTTGCTATGGGTTGGCTGGGAGATTTATGTATATTATTGTGTTCTTTGTATTTGTGATCATGTGTTAATGTTTAAATTTGAGTTTGTGTTTTTTGTGTTTGGTTCTGGGTTTGTGTTTTATGTTCTTGTGTTGATGCTTAAATATGTGATTGTGTTCTTGTTCAAAATGAATTAGATCTGAATTGATGTATTTTATTATTTTTAATTTTGTTTTTTCATTTTTAATTTCGTTAAAATTGATTAATAAATTTTTTTATATTTAGAAGCTGACATGACATTTTTTTAATGCTAATAATTTTTTTTTTTATTTTTTAATTGGCCACGTCAGCATCAGTTTGCCACCTAAGCAATTTCCGTTGGTTGGTTAACGGAAATGACAAAAATGAAACGCGTTAATTGATTTAGGGACTAAAAGTGATAAAATTAAAATGTAGGGACTAAAGTAGAAAAAAGTCAAAATGTAAAGACTAAAAGTGTATTTACGCCTAATTTATAAAGACAACATTGACAATGTAGAAAAAAAATCAAGATGAAAATTGACGCAATTGAATTTGTGAGTACCAAAATGAAATCACCCCCCAAATTTGTAAGGACAACAAATAATTATTATTAATATTTTTTTATAATTCAATAGTTGAAGATAGGAAGATTTGAATCATGATATCTTAGAAACATTGTCTTATTTATTTGGGTAAAATACTATTTTGGTCTCTAAATTTTAAATAATTTTTTTTTCATTCCTAAACTTTGTAAAGAGTTTTTCTAGAAACAAAAATGGGGATGAAAAAAGAAATTTTTTTCAATAGTTTAGGGATGAAAAATAAACTTTTAGTAAAGTTTAAGGACATAAATAAAACACTTTCAATTGTTTAAGGACAAAAGATGAACTTTTCAATAGTTTAAGGACTAAAAATGAACTTCTTAAAATTTAGGGATAAAAAACAAACTTTTGGTAAAATTGAGGGACTAAAATAATATTTTACCCTATTTATTTTTAAGTTTTGAAACCCATTACAGCATTACTTATTCCAACTTGGACAATTCCAGGATTTTTGGGCCTATTTAACAATGGCCCAAATAGAAATATCCATCCTCTAACCATTTATACAGCATAGTTGTATTATTAGGGTAGTACTATCCTTACTTCCTGTCCTCGACTTTTGAATTTTGCAGGAACATTGTCCTCCCACATAGAGCACCAGCCTCAGCTCCCAAAGAATATAAGGACACACTATAATAGTTACTCAGCAACAAAGTACAGTGAAAAAAATTTATAATTAATTCAAGATTTATATCATTGGCTTTAGTACCAGTAAAATGCCGGGTAATTTAGGAACCCGTTGACACTGTACTAGTAGGAACTTTTTTTAATTAAATTTTTTGAATTAGAATTTCTTATCCTTGCAATTGAATTAGAATTAGATTGCTCCATACTGTTATCATAATTAGTCTCCATTGCATTATGAGGAAATCATTATTTAGGACTACCAATATCTAACATGAAGTTTTAGATAAACCAAAAGAGCTTCTTCTCTTCTTTCATTAATACTATTATTATATTACTATAGATCACTTTTTCTCCTGAATTAACTTGTTAAGCAATTGATAATCCAGAAATGAATTGGACAGACAAGCTAAGAAAAAAACTCAGTGAACAACAAGCGGAACCATAACCTGGCAACTGGCAAGATTATCAATAAACCTCAATTAGTATTTACTTGGCCACAGCCAGCCAATTATAATTCAAAATGAAAACTGAAACAATCAAGAAAATATGTTGAAAGATTGCAAATGGACAGAGTAACAATAACATGGTAACCCTTTCCACTAAATTATAATCATCAAGAGAAAGAAATGTTTTTGGTTTAAAAACAGTGTGCTTGACTTACTACAAGATACATATAAATACTAACACAAAATGCGCTTACAATTCACTATGAATCTATCCTACTATGGAAAGCCAATCAAGTGACAAAATAATGTATAAGTGAGAAGCATGCCCCCAGTCTCTTCCATGCAATTCCGCTCCATGTTTCTTGCAGAACAGGTAAAAACTGCAAGTTGCTGGGAAGTATTATGAGTTCAGAAGTAAAGCTCGAACAAGCTGGTTAGAGTTAAAATATGCTTCTACCATCAGTAAAGAGGATATAAAATTCATCAGTAAAGTTCATTGGGGTGCCATCGTCAGCAAAATCACATCACTGGGACAACACCAATTTGCCTCAAGTAAGTGCACTATGTAGGCTAGACCAACCCAAGGCGAGACAACTTTCAATGATGGAAGCTGGCAAGAGTTATGCCATGAGTAACAAAGTTGCATGCATTTTTCATTTTCTTGTGATAGGATATATATGGAGACAGATACCCACCAACAAAAGCATCAGCTTTTGGCATTTAATTTCTCCAAAGGTATCTTGTTTAGAAGCCCAGGATTTGCTTTACCTTTTGACAATTTCATTACCTGCACATCCCCAAAAATGCAGAATAATCTTGGTATATAGGAAAAATATTAACAAATTAACCAGGATAAAAATAGATAACAAGTTTCATATTAAGACCAGCAAATTTTTTACCTGACCAGCAAAATAACCTTGTAACTTAGTTTTGCCCCCACGATATTGCTCCAGCTGCTTTGGGTTCTCTCAAAGCACTTTATCTACCATTTTCTCAATCTCCACTGGATCTGCTATCTGTTATTTTCAAAACAATGAGAGGATTCTTTGCACAATGTCTACTACACCATGTTACTATATCGTCATTATCATTCAAATAATTGCAACCATTTGATTGGCAGTGTAAACCATCTCTCTCATAGAACATCACTTAATGAAACTAGTCCCAAATTAGGGAAACACTTGCTCGGGCTTTTTCACCAACATGCGACTCACTTTCATATATCAGGTTGATTGCCTAACAAGACAAAACTTGACAGCTGTACGCTTTAACATCAGTTGATGATCCAATGAAGTTGCAATAACAACTCCTCAAGATCTTTTGCCCAGGAGTCAGTAAGAAATGATGAAAATTCATACAGTCAATCAACAATACTATAGGACACAATAGCTTCAAAAGCAAGTTTCTTTTTCTTTTTTGGTGCTTTTTTTTGGGGGAGGACGGAGGGGAGTTTACTAGAATTAATATTGAATTAACATAAAAGTGATGATCAAATAAGGCCACTAACCAACCTCAGTTAGACCCGTAAAGAAGTTCAAGTTTTAGCTCATATCACATTAACATAACCTGAATAGGCTGAAATCAGGTCAACTAGCATACTCAAAGTTCAATTATACACAAGCTTAAAAACCATTCAGCTTCTCTTGCTCATACCATATCTCCAAGACATTGAAATGCTTATTAAACTCTCAACAGTAAAACCAAATTCAAAAACAAAAATAATTTCAAATTCAAAAAAATAAAATCTTAAAGATTTTGGTGCTCCTTGCATCATAATATGAGCAATACCATAGACAAATCCTACTTCAAAAGGTTTTGTTTCATTAAAGTCCTCAGATACAAGGACATCCACTAAAACTAGTTGTTCTTGCTTCCTGCATACTCACTCTTACAGTAGTCCAAGACCATGTAACCCTTGAAATTGAGCAGCCAATCCTAGGTATTTCAAATTTAGACATCTTGTGTGAGCATTTCATGGCAAGGGTATGAGAAATAAAAGTTTTCTTTTTATCATTTGAGAAGGATTGTATCTATACTTTTTTTTTGAAGTAAAACAGCAGAAATATCTGTACAAGTTACTATAAGTAACTTACCTGAACCAATTCCTTTTCTTTTATTAGTCCCTTAATGGTTCCACCTTAGGCTAGTAGTTCAAACAATATCTGCAAATTATAAATTATATGGTAAGAATATATTTTTTTTTGATAAGTACTAATACTTATTCATAAAGAAAACAGAATGGTAAAACGTGTCCAAACAAGACTAGGATAGGATTATAGCAAAACTATAATAAGGTCTTGCTTCCTTTTTCATTCACTTAGACAGGCTAACACAGCCCCATGCCCCCACAAAGCACAACCACAAAATCTGTACCTGCAGAAACCTCAGTCCCCCAGACACCAATTGAGCTGTCTCATTGCTAAACTATCATAAGGTCCCAATGATATTATAGTTTTAAAACTTATCCCCCATATTTTGCAGCTACCATATCTTAAAACATTGCCAACAAGGAACTCTAGCTCAAATGACACCTCCTCCCCTTGTAAGAAAAAAGTAGGAGGATGAGGTCATGGTTCAATGCTTGTATAGCTTACCAATAAAAAAAATCTTAAAATCTTGCTCCTTTGTGATCCTTACAATTCCCTCAAGCCACGTGCTATTACAAGCCTAATCTAGGCTAGTGTTATTTGATATTTTACCTACTTATATGTTAGATTAGAGAGGCTCTTATGATCCAATAACATTATAAAAGGGAGGAAGGGGGAGTAGAAGAAGAAAAAAGAAGAAAATCTTTTATACTGATGAGATATTTACAAATAAAGTGAATTGACAAGACCCAAAAAACAAAAAACAAAAAAACTAGGACAAACATTTACAAGCGTGATCCAATGACAGATGCGCATATGATGATCAACTAGGACATCAGAGTTCAAATGAAATTTGAAATGTAGTATGTAGTAATCACTAGTACAGCGACAAACTCTTACCTCTTTCCCTATCTTTCCACTAATGATACCACCTTTTATTGAAGCAATCAACTTAGCTAGCTCCTGGGGGATTAACTTAATCTCATTTATGGTCAACTTTTCATTTTTCATGTAGGCAGCAATATCACTCTTTATCCAATTGGCAGCCAGCTTCACATCAGATCCCTTTGCACTAGTTGCATCAAAAAATTTTGCAACCTGAGACATTCATTCAGCAAAAGAGCCATATCTCAAATCATTCTAGCATGACATATGTCCAAAACAAATACTTTAAAGCAACAGATACATGGTCATAAAGGCATGCAAGAAATATCTTTCAGGCTTGCCTCTAAGACAGACTAAGGCAAATGCCTCAAGGTACAGCATTAGAGGCTTAAATGACCTTGGCCACCTTTCAAATCCTGAGACATTCAAGAGGCACATGGAATATGCTTGAAGCTTGTGATATATGACTGAAATACATGAATAAACAAATTTTGGAGTTCTATTACGGGATTAAGAGCTAACTCTCTCTCTCTCTACACTTTTTTACTTACATCTCATTTTGAATAAATGCATGTAGATTAAGGACCTTAGGCACAATTCTACATTGAGAATTACTGAATCATATATGATTTAGGACAAAGGGAACAAGCCAAATAAGATTTTAAATTCCTGGGTCAGGTGTGGCAGTTCTTGGACAGCTTGGTTTTTGGAAAAAAGGTGGAAAATATTAAGAACTACAGGGTTTCTGCTGAAAATGAATAATAGGATTTGGGAATGAAACAAAAGGAAAAAACCAAGGTCTGGGTTGCTGTTCCTGGACTGTGAACATAACCTGTGAACTAGGTTTTATCTTTTTATGGGGTATTTGGGGTTATTTGATGGATGGGTAGTTCCGTGTTTTGAAGTTTAGATTTTAAGATTTAATAGGTGAAAAAAGACTGTATTCGCAAGATTTTAAGTTGCTGAGAATCTATGAACAAAAAGGAAAAAAGAATAAACTTCTAGGCATTACACCTTGGCATCATACCTCAGAGAAGGTTGTATCGCAAAAAATCTCATACAAACTTCAAAGCTTCGGAAATATAGAAAACTTATTTATGTTCCCCATTGAATAGAAAGCATTACATCTGACTAATTCCTAAACCTACTCCTTGGAAGCTAAAAATTACAAATTATGCAACAATTAAAAATAAATAAAATAAAATCAAAATAATATTGTTTCTCACTGCCAGTGCCAATATCTCTCTAGACTAACCAAAATTTTAGCTTTTCTTATTTTTATTAGCCATTCCTTTAATTTTATGTAATGAATATGAATTGGGTTTTTCCTACTCTTCTCCTTTTCTTCTTCTTTCTTTTTTGATAAGTAATAAGAGACTGTTTTTAATCATAGAGGTTTTTTTCTATTTTATTTGGTTGGCCTTTACCTTCAAAATCCTGAATGTGTAAAGCAAAAGCTTGTAAATGCCAATTGAACAGTCCCCAGATAGTAAAAACATTCAAAGTAATGAAGAGGACTCACATTAATGTCATTTGTTAGGAAAAGAACATCCGCATGCTTAGGCCCATCTTCTCATACCTTCTACGCTTCACTTCTGGAAGTTCTGGGAAATATAGATAATCAGAAAGCCCTTCCTTTTTCCTCATTGTAACTGTTTTCTAAAAAGTATAACACAGGTTAATGGAGCATAAAGTAGACACAAAATGACCAAGTGAACCATAAATCTAGTACTTGTTTCCACTACATCACTAGAATAAAAGCAAGATGTAGCAACAACCTGAGCGCCTTCTTCCCAGAGACGAGTTTCCTGTGTAATTTGATCACTCTGGCCTTGGGCTATGAAGAAGCACCTGCCTTGAAATTTCAAAATCAATAGCCCTGCTAACTGACGAAAAAGAGTTCAGATTTTTTTATCTCAACCTGACAATACAAGAGGGGCTTAGTTAAGGCACCAGCGCACTGCCAATTACTATGCACATCAAATGCATTGAGCTCTAGCTCAAATAAGACTTTTTTCCTCCTATAACAGTAAGAAGCAAGAATTAAACTACCTTTGTCCCAAGCTGTGATTGCCCAATTGGTCGAACTGAGACATTCACATCACAACGAAGTGAACCTTCTTGCATATTGCCATTACTCACTCCCAAATAATGAGCTAACCTCTGTATTTCTGCTGCATATTCTGCAGCTTCAACACCAGTTCTCATATCAGGTTCTGAAACAATCTCTCTGCTCTATTTAAATCAACCTGCAACAAAATCAACCATATCAACAAGTCTATAACATACATAGTAATCAGCAATTTCGCCAAGAGCCTTGTAGCTCAACTGGTTGGCACTTCCTGGTGTTTCCAAAGGAGACATCGAGGGTTCAAATCTCCCCTCTCCCAATTATTGAATCATCAAAATAAGAATAATAATAATAACCAATTGCAGCTCTTCTAAATCTATATATAAGATACGTGTCACAAACAAATTTTTTTTTTGCAATGCATACCAACTCATTCATACTGCTAGATAATAAGGCAATAAATTGCAAAATTAGCATGCTTATAGAATCAACTTAAGTTACTTAACCCACAAATCACATGACTAACACTTGGAACCTGATTAAACATGAAAACAGTCAACAATAAATATTCTTGAAAATAAAAGGAGAATATAGTTTGTTATAATAATAATAATAATAATAATAATAATAATAAAGTGATTAAATTCATTATTTTCTAATTGCTTAAATATTTGGGAGAACCAATAATTTATCATAACATAGGGAGTTTTATATGTGTTTCTAGTTTACGTCCTATTTAAAAAATTAAAAATCTATGTATTGAGCCCCACCTATTAAAGGGGCACGCAAAAAGAGTGTTAGAATAATGAGAAAATAATTAAATTTATTATTTTTTTAATACTTTAGAAATAATTAAATCTATTATTTTTAGTACTTTTTTAGAGAATCGATAATTTCTCATGGTTAAAATATAAAATATAGTAAAAATTGGTACGGTACGTAGGCAAAGGGAAAGAAGTAATTACCTGTGAATAACTTCCATATTCTGAACGAAGCAGCTTGCCTGCATCTTCCTCCATGTGAACCCTTGTAATGCCAAACCTCCTATGCCCACCACCGAACTCCACAGGAATATCCAAATCAATGTAACCACCACTTGCAATTGGAACATCAAATTGAGATAGTTGGTACCCTTTTGGAAGGTCCGGGTAAAAGTACTGTTTCCTATCAAACTTTGAGTTTAGAGAAAACTTGCAATTCAGTGCAAGACCCAGTTTCACCGCTAATTCAATGACCTTTGAGTTCAAAACTGGCAAAGCACCAGGCAAACCCATGCAAATGGGGCAAACACTAGTATTTGGTGGAGACCCATAATTGTATGGACAACCACAAAAGGCTTTGGTGAGTGTTGAGCTGGACATGAGTTTCTATACCGATGATTGCTTCATAGTCTTTTAATATTTTATCAATCTGGGTACGAGGTAAAACTTTGATTCGAGGCTTTTGTTTTTCTTGAGCGGCTGTTTGGGCTTCTGTGGTTTTCATAGTGCAATATAGTAAAGCACCATTCTTTCTTCTAAACAATGCAGTCTGGTACAGCAACAAAGGGTAGTTTTGAATTCTTCTAAATATATTGGAAGCCATCATCAGGGTCTGAATCAATTAATATATCAAGCAATACATAGGCTGTCTGCAAAGCATTAAAATAAGGCATTGGTATGCTATAAATATATTGAAAAAAAACAGCATAAATCTATTATCTTTACAATTCAAGCATTCAAATTAAAGAGACAAGAAAGTAGTGAGACTTTTGTGAGTGTGGGTTAGCAATTGTAGAAGAATAAAAACATGGAAACCACTGTTTATTTATTCCAATATGGACAATTCCAGACCTGTTGGGCTTACTTAATAACGGCCCACGTTGAAAAATCTATACTTTTTTTTTTGGATAATTGAAATCTATCCTTAAATTCAAACCATTTACAAACAAACAAACACAATCATTACTCATAGGACACGTGTAGTCACTCTCATTCATCAACAGACACCTATTCTCAACGTTCCCAACCGCCAAAAATTTCCTCACAAAACAAGTGTTAGTGTTTCCAAAAGCCCTTCTCTGTTTGTGTTACCCAAAACCAGACCAAAACAGGGCAGGAAATGGAGAAGATGGCACTTTTTTGTTTTTCTGATTCATCATTAACCATTTGCTTTCATAGCTTCCATATGTAGAGCAGTTGCTTGTGAGTTCTTACTCTGATTAAACTGACTCATTCTTCTTCATAATTGAATTAATGTATTGTGAATGATTTGATATTTAGGTTTCTGTCTTTTTTGGGTTGGTTTGTATTAAACGTCTGGGTTGATGATTTGGATTGTTAAAATTGGGTGTATCAATGTATGTGAGAATTTTAATTTTTTGAGTCTGAATTAACTCCATTTTTCTAGATTTTATATGTGTTTTGTTCAAGTTCTGTTTTTTTTTTTTTTTTTTTTTTGCTGTTTTTTGAATAAGTGTGTTCTAGATTTTTATGTGTGATTTGTTTTTTGTTTTTGTTTATTATAATTATATTATCTTGGTTAATTTCCATTGTATCTGTAAATACAACCAGGGGCATGGTTCATGCGTGTGTATGTTGTACCAAAAACTTGTTTTCTTAAATGGTCCTTTTTTTGTATGCTAACATTACCTGCAGAATGATGATTTTGGTGTAGTGGTCATGTTTGGGACCTTTGGGATGAAATTATGTCCCATATAGATGACACACTTCCACTGTTTCATGTGATATTCAATTTACTTTATTTTGATTCTTTTTGCCTCTCCTCTATAGAGGTTGGAATTGGATTGTTTTACCAAACAATCAATTATATATGGTTCCAACTTCCAACTCCTAAACTAGGAAACACCTGTGCCTCCTTCCTTTAATGAAGTTTTATGGTTGTGGCTAAACTTGATTTCAATAACTTTTACAGATTTTCCAATGAGAAAAGATGGAACTTGAGAAAGTAGAATCTGATCTCCTTGCCTTAAGACAATTATATGGGCTCCTTCAAAATATTGGTCAAGGCCTGCAAAGCAAAAGTTCAGAAAATGTAAGCTCTCTTATCTCGAAACAATCTGTTTTCCTTTGACTTACCATGTCATGAAGTCTTGACTTTCAATTGTATTACTTCAGTACCACACTCATTATTTTGGCTATGGGAAAAATAAACAAGAAGCAATTAATAAACCTTTTCTTTTATTTGTTTCTTAATTTTAATTTTTCGCCCCAGGCATTGTGGTGGTAATATACTCTATCCTTTTGAAGAATCTTGAATTGTACCTCTTTGTTCATTGCATGATTTGATTATAGTCTTTATAGATACTTTGAAGAATCGAAAATGTGCGAAGAATATAGTTTCTGAGATAGAAGATAAATTCTAGAAAAACAACTACCTGGTGTTGTATTCACCGATATAATCGTTTAGTTTTACATCTCATGTCTTTTATTATTAGTACAACAGGTGAGGGGTTCTGTTTCTATAACAAACCATTCAAAAATCAAATAAAAGATCAGACAACATAATAAGTTATAAAGAATCTTTTGGTGGTGAGTAATATCTTCGGAACTCTTCTTGCCATTCACTGTTTTTGATTTCTTCTCTGCAGTCTGTGACTTATCCTTAATGAAGAAATCATTTGTTGAGTATAGTTGTTTTTTCTTTCTTGTTGATATTTTTTTTGAGTGGTGCTTTCAATACTACAAAATTTACTACATAAGCTCTACAAACCAATGTGTCAATTTTTAGACATGAGAAAAAAATTTAACCAAAAAAAATATTTATTATGTTATTGTGCTGACACAAATTACATTCATTGTCACTTCATTTTGCAAGTTTTTATTTTTATTTTTTTATTTTATAAGAAAATTGGTAGTAGTTTTAGCATTTTCTGTCTTTTTTTTCCCTACTTTTACTCCCAAGGAATGGACGTCTTATAGTATATAGCAACATAAAAAACATTTAGTGCTCTTTTGTTATGACTTAATCTTAACATGATCTTCTTCTTCTTAAACAGTTGGATGAGAAAGCACAACTCTTTTTGAAAACTTTGCTTGACAATGCAACAGAAAGAGTTTTTGAGACCCATTCAAAGGTACGTTTTGTCATTCAGTACTGTGAATGAAGTTCTTGTTGGTTTTGTTTCTAGAGCAGACTGTACTTAAGAAAACAAAGTATGATATTGGATCCTATTATCTTAATAGGCAAAGGATTATTGCCTAATTTATTTTCTCATGCTGGTATCACAGATTATAGCAGCACAATCTGGTGTCTCTAACACACCAAAGGCTATGCTAAAGTTAAACCCTCCTGTTCCAACATCTGTTCCCATCATTACTCAAGCCTCAAGTAAAGGGTCCAAATTCCAATCAATTACTTCACAGAAAGATGAGCTGCCACCCAGGAAACCAACACTAAAGAAAGCAACTTCCATGCTCTCTAAACCCAGCATTTCTTCAAACAAACCTGAGGGCAGAAGGCAACAATGTTGGATTTATGAGCAAAGCAGTATGAAGAGGCAGAACTCAGTTGAGGACACAAACAGCATAGCTAACGCTAGAGCCACAAGTTCAAACTTAAATAGTACTCGTCAACATCAACTGCACAACCAGTTAGGCCCTTCTAATGTGGTCAATGTGCAAGCAAAAGAAATACCACAAGTGAAAGAGAACCCAATACAGAAAAGAATGCATGAACTCCAACATAGTCCAAGCATTGCTAGTTCCTCGAGCTATTTGGCAACTGGGCTTATTGAACCAGGACTTGGGAATAAAAAACCGGACCAGGCCAGTGATTTTTCAAAGGATGTTGCTAGTACACTCAAACAAGTCGAATCCCACATTTCAGCTTTAAAACCTTGTTCTGGTATTGTGGATTTTAAAATGACTAGTGCAAGTTTGGCTGTGATGTCTAAGCCAGTTACTCCTTTGACACAAACAAGAGATGGGTTTGTTAAAAAAAGCGAGCTGGGCTATCTTGGTGAGCCTGTAGCTTTGGGTCTGGGTCAAAATGATCTGCCGAGTCAGCAGGTGAGTCAACTCAGCAGGAAACATGATAGTCGTTTGAGCCCAGCACGCAAGCCCATTTATTCTCTGAGTCAGCTAGCGAGTCAGATCGGTGGTGTTGGGGACAGTGAATCATTTTCAAGAGCACGTGGCTGGCCAAGTGTGAGGAGTAGAATTGGGTCACTGAGTCGAGCAGTGAGTCAGAATGACGATTTAACGAGTCAGAGCGGTGATTATGTTCACGGGTTGAGGTTTCCTATGAGTCAGCCTTCCAAAGAGAGTGAAAAACAAAAAGATCCTACGGTTGAGATAAAGACAACTAGGAAGGGGGTTAGATCTAGACCATCCATGCCACCTCAGTTAGTGGAATCCACTTCTTCTCTTGGTCCTAGTGAGAGAAAATTGCCACCTCAGATGGTAATCAAACCAACTCTACTAGGACTAGATCAAAGAAAAGGGACCCACAAAATCAGCCATATGGGCCCACACAACAAGATCTTGCCACGTCAGGTGCTTGATGAATTAGAGGGTCCTAGCTCTTCTTCAGATTCTTACTTCTCCACTATTAATAAACAAGGTAGTAGTGTGAGCAGCAGTGAAAGCTTTGATTACTCATCGCCAAGTCAGACTCGGACCCACCATCAAATTGGTCCCACAAGTGAAACTAGTTGGGCTAGTGAGAAAAATCAAGGTAGTGGGAGCAGTATTGAAAGCTATGGTTACTCATTGCCAAATCAAACTCGGGCCTATCGTAACATTGGTCCCACGAGTGAAAGTAGCTGGACTAGTAATGAAAGCTACGGTTATATTGGTCCCACATTGAGAAGGGTTGTAATTACAAGTGAAAGTAGCTCAGAAGAGACTAAAAACGGTCCATATGCGGGTCCTACTAGAAGATTCAAATTAGGCCGTAGGAGAAGCCCAAAAAAAGCAATTGGACGGTTGAGGAATTTCAAGAACAAATTAGGACTTATATTTCATCATCACCATCACCATCACCATCATCACCATGATGATGATGAGAATGGTCAGAAAATGTTACACCATAGGGATGTGCATGATAGTAGAGCGGTTCAGAAGGTGAAGAAATCAACGGTGAGTAGTGTGCCACGGAAGCATCAGGATGGACATTTTCATGGTTTGATGGAAGGGCTATTGAAGCATGTGCAACATTCAAAGAAATCAAAGGGTTCTAAAGGTGGGATCAACCGGCTGGGAAATGGGCCACGTGGTGGTAATAAGAAGTTGCATTTGTGGAAAATGTTACGACGTCGTGGTGGTGGGGTGAAGCTGCCCAAAAGCAAAAGGGGGCGTGTTAGAATAGGGTTTATGAGGAAAAATAAAAAACCACTTCTTAAAATGAATTGAGATTTTTGGTTCCTTTTGAAAAAATAGTGTATTTATGTTTTCTTTTCCTATTTTTTGTGGGACTCACTTATGAAAAGCATGTTTGGGTTTGTTTTTTTGTTCTCATTTTATTTTCATTTTCAATATCAAAAAAAAAAAAAAAAGTGAGAATAAAAATAGAATACGAAAACAACTCTTTAACATTTTTCAGTTTCAGCAAAATGAGTTTAGTGGTATTTTTGTAAAAAAATTGAAAATTGCGAGAAAAGATTGTGAGGATATTCAATGAAGAAAGTAGTTGTTTTTTCATAACTCATATGAGTTCTTGAAGGAAAGATGGAGGGAAATCCAATGCTGGGTGGGCCTTTGGCCCAAAGCTTATTTGGAAGGAAATCCAATTGTAGAATAATATAAAGATGGAAGGAAACCCATTGCTTATATGGACTATTCCAGGCCTGTTTTTATGGGCCTACTTAAAAACAGCCCACGTTGGAAAATCTATCCTCAAAGTCAAACCAACCATTTAAACAAAGCAAAAAAAAGCAAAGAGTTGCTGTACTCTGTCTATCAAATATCAATATCTCCTCTTCTCTCATGTCTTTTGAATTTAGCAGCAGCAACATTGCCTTTGTCTTCTAATCACACACACAACAGAAATGGGCTCAGCTACCAAAGAAAATAAGAAGAACAGTAAGTTTCTCTCTCTAAGTAACAAAGTACAAGAGAAAAAGTTTGTAATTCGTTTTTGAGTTAGAAGTTCTTATGTTTCCCAAGTACCCTTTTCAATTGTCTGATGCTGTTCGAAATTTGATGTTCAAAGTGTGGTTGGTTTTAAGGTAGGATTTTTCTTTGATTAATGATGTAATGATATAATGGGTTCTTGAAATTTTGCAGGTTCTGCTAAAAGAGTAGCTGTTATTGGTGCTGGTGTTAGGTACTCTCCTCATTCATTAATATTTATGTGTTAAGGCTTTTTATTGTTGTTGGTAAATTATTCACTGTGTTTTCTTAGAGAGAGGCTGAGTGGGTCTTTCATCAATGTGGTAATCAACTTCTTTGATTAGTATTGTGAACTATGTGAATGTATAATGTGGGGTTTAATTGTGAAATCATGAAAAGGCAGGACTAATGCTAGGATGGAATTAGCTATTAATGTTTTGATTATATATTGGAAATGTTTAGTTTGTTTAATTTGATTTGTGTGAAATGGTTGTAAATTGTGCCTGCACACAATGCTCAAGCTGACTGGTAAGTGGCCTCTTTTAGCCATTAGGATAAAAGGTAACCATACTCACTCTTACCTCAGCGATCTAGAACCAGGCAATAGAGCTTCTTCAGCTGTCTGCCTCTTTCTAGACAACTCGTAGTGTAAACTATTGACATTGCAAAATCAACTGGCACCTTCTGATGTTTCCAATGGAGACATCCAAGCTTCAAAAATATAATTATGGTCCCTTAAGAATGTCTGGAGTATTTAAACTCTGCTGAAGTAAGCCCATCAGTCCTCCCTCAATGATTGGATGGAATGTAAGGTTTTGGGTTCAAGACTCACCAGGTGCATCGCATGAGTAACTTAACCAATTATTTAAAAAAACTCTCTTGAAATAAGCCCATCAGTCCAGAACTTAATTTATGCTTCAGTGATGAGTTTATTATCCAATTTGACAAATTATATTATGATACTCACACATTTTGCAATATAATTTGTCTTTTGTTTTCCATAAGTTGACTTTTACTTTATCTTTTGATGGTCAAGTGGGCTTGCTGCAGCATACAAATTGAAATCACATGGTTTGAACGTCGCAGTATTTGAAGCTGAAGGAAGAGCTGGAGGAAAGTTAAGAAGTGTTTCACATGATGGTCTAATTTGGGATGAGGGAGCGAATACAATGGTAAAAATTTTTTGTTTGCAGATTGGGATGACAATGAGTTCTTACTTGAAACCAATAGTAATGGAGGTTTTGTTGCTGTGCAGACTGAGAGTGAACCGGAGGTCAGAAGTTTGCTTGATGACCTTGGACTTAGAGAAAAGCAACAATTTGTAAGGGTTTTCTTTGTTGTTTCAAACATTTAACTGAGTAACCTGTAACTTGTGCATTGTCATGCTATAGTGGGAATCTTTTTCTTTGATTTGTCTTCTATCACAAACTATGTTTAAGACTTTTGACTGCTAAACTTTGATTCTTGGAGTTTTGAAGAGATACCTCATTGCTTTGGAAATAAATTTTTTGAAGTTTGTGGTAGTTATTCTCTTCATTTGTTATGGAACTTTTATGACTAAATAAATTGTTGTCTTCTGTTACAGCCAATATCACAGAACAAGCGGTATATTGTAAGAAATGGGATGCCAGTACTGGTATGTCCCGCCTTTTACATTGTGCTAATTGAGTTTGCTACTTTTGATGGTATCACATTTTTTTTTTTTAATTATAAATTTTAATTTTGTTACTGTTGTTTATATGCAGCTGCATTAACTGTGATGACAACCTTTCATTTTTTAATGTCAGATACCCGCAAATCCCATTGCACTGATCAAGAGCAACTTTCTTTCTGCCAAATCAAAGGTTTGTTTCCAAAACATGTTCGGAAACCACTTCAACCTTAGAAAATTTCCATTATTTAAAAAAAAAAAATATATATATATATTAATTTGCAATGTTTTTGGGTCCATTGACAATAATCATTACATGTTTTGTTTGTGTGTTGACAAAGGTTGTTGCAAGAAATAATGTATTCATAACAAAGATCTAGGCTTCCTGATGTATCATATGTGCATTCATATGCATCTAATCAAATGAATTCCTTAGATTTTGAAACTGGCAAGTTTGGGTAGAATATGGCAACTGGCAACTATGCACATGAGATGTGAGATTCATGATCTAAGGGCACCAAGAGTTCACTACAGTTAAATGATAATAATGGCCCTACACAAAGTGTGCAAATAAGAAGCTACAAGTTCTCTGTGCTGTTTCATTGCACACTTAAGGTCATTAGGTTGTTATCTTCAATTTCTGGAATTGACTTTATTTTATTTTTTCAAGGGTATGCAGTGTGCTTTTTTGTATACTCTGTGTACTTGGGTTACACCCCCTTGGACACTTATATTAACTTAAAAAATAATAATAATAATAATAAAAAACTCATGAAATTCTATATATATAGCTCTTGACACTTGACATGCTAGAGCATAAGACTTCCCACAAAAGTATACTTGTGGAGAAATATTAAGGTTTTTTTTACCCACAATTTTTTTTATTAAAAAAAAAGGAAATATTAAGGTCACTTATATTAAATATTGTACATGGCCTGTAATTGTTGTAAGAATTTGGAAAATAGGAGGGCACACCTTGATAGTTTCTATTTTGCTAGTGTTTGCCTTGTATCATTACTCTCTACAACTCTTGACACATTTTATACAATTTAAAAGTACAAAACTCACTTTGGAAGGCTTAGTACAAAACTTGGCTTAGTTGATCTGTATCTTTTTGCTTGAAAATCTTTCAAGTGGACAGCCAATTCAAAACTAGAAGAATCGTATCTGACAAAGCATATATTTCTAAAGTTATTTACAATTGGGGAATTAATACACAAGTATACAAATTGCATCTGAATTGCCAAGGTAATTTTAAATTGCATAAAGTGGAACCCAATTAGATTTTTTTTTTTCTTTTACACTGCACATCTTTTCTGTGAGCATTCTTCAAGTTCAAGGAGCATAGTACAACTCTTTCTCTCTCTCCTTTTGAGTATAGCGAAATGTGCATTTCTGTGTGTGCAGTTTCAAATCATTCTTGAGCCATTTTTGTGGAAGAAAATTAACTCCTCAAAAGTTTCTGATGACTATACACAGGAAAGGTGATAACCCTAAAAATATGTAATTTTAAGTTTTCTGCTCATACTTTTTCTCTTCTTTGTTTGTTACTATTTACAGTAGTCCCTTTGTTTTCTTATTTGCTATTTGTTCTCTTGTAGTGTGGGTGGGTTCTTTGAGCGTCATTTTGGGAAAGAGGTATTCATTGTATTGTAACACCATTAATCCGTAATACATACATTTCTATACATGAAATGATGTTTATGTAGCACAAATCTTTTGTTCTTCCTGAAATTGATAGATGGAAATATTTAATGCATTTCTAATTAGTGCTTTTCACTTGTAAGGTTGTTGATTATCTCATTGACCCTTTTGTTGCGGGCACAAGTGCTGGAGATCCCGAATCTCTTTCTGTGAGTAATGTCTAAGATCTTTGGACTACCTACATACTTATCATTGCTAAGAAGCACAAGCATAGGATTTTTTTTTTTTTTTTCAATTGATCAATTATGTCACTAACTAAAGAAGATGCCTGTGCATAAGTGTGGTGTATTTATCCTGCATTAATCTTTGTTTTTTGGGCAATCAGAAACTTTTAGTTTTAGAGAGCTGCTTTTATGAGCCATGACTTCTTTATGTTATGACTTCAACTGTTGATGCTTATTCATTTTCATTTGTTCAATAACCTCTTTTTATTGCTTTCTTAATGTTTCAAATAGATCCGGCATTCTTTCCCAGATCTGTGGAATCTAGAACAAAGGTACTGTGTACTTTATGCGATTTCTACATTTTACAATTGATTATTGCCAAAGATTTTTTTTTGACTTAACTGTTTGTTTGAATCTGGATTCGCTGTCAGTTGTGTCATTCTGTACAAACCCTGCCTTTGCCTATCCTATTGTTAGAAGAGAATTTATACTTGAGTCATGGCTCATGATTCAGTTGACCTTAAGAGATTTGTCTCTTTATAGAAGAATTTGTGATACATCTGGCTACAAAGAGTATATTTTATTATTTAACAGTTACATGAGCACTTTAAAATTTGGTCTATTTCTCTTGGTACTTGATGTCTTCTTTATCTGCAAATAACATTGTACTTCTATAGCTTCATTCCTCACTGACTTCTTGCAACCATTCTTTAGGACCTAATTTGGTACAACTTTCTGTAATTGAATTGGCAGGATGAACTATTGTGATCTATAATTATTAATAACATATACATATTGATATTCTATTTATTGATGCTTGTTTCATGATCAATGTCTATAATTGGCCTATTTTCTACTCTGTCAGGTTTGGCTCCATTATAGCTGGGCTGCTTCAATCTAAGATATCTGCCAAAAGGGTAAAAAGTGGTGAAACAAAGGGTACTTTAGAAAAAAAGAAACCTCAGCGTGGTTCATTTTCCTTTCATGGTGGAATGCAGGTACTGATACCTCTTAAGAATTTATGTAGTTTTGCATGTTGTACCTGACATCACTCAGGTGTAGCATGCTTCTTGTAGATGTAGGAATGTAATGCTTAATGTGATCTTATTTTGCACATTGCTAGTTTTTAGAATAAATACTTGGTTCTTGTATTCTGATCTTGGTCTTTTGCAGACACTAACTGATATGTTGTGTAAAGAGCTTGGCAAAGATGATGTTAAACTGAACTCAAAGGTCTTGTCACTATCTTACAGCTGTGATGGGAAGTCTGCATTAGAAAATTGGTCAGTTTCTTATGCTTCTGACCATGACAAGCATTTACAACGTTTATCTGTTGATGCTGTAATCATGACGGTCAGTATACATATTTTCTCAGAAACATTTTTTTCTCATTTATTTGCAAGACCATGGAATATGTATTTTTAACATTCTCAAAAAAAATGTATGATTTATTTGTCTGATGTTGCTGCTGCTGAAGCTTATGCAGCTTGATGCGAGTTGATTTGAAAGAAATAAAACAAGAATAAATGAAATAGAGCAAGAAAGAAAATATATCCATTTCACATGGCAGTTGTTGGATTCCTGCCAACTGCCATGACAAAATTTGATTAAAGAAAGTTGTTTCTCAAGGAAGAACCCGTGCCACAGAGCACTTTAATGCTTCTAAATTATGTATACTTACACTTTAGCCACATGACTTGCATGGAAGATGCTTCTGTATTCTGGAATGTAGTTTCACCTGCTCACACTTGCTGCATTATATATATACACACACACACACACACACACATATATATATTGCCAAGAAAGAAACATTGTTGACTGACAAGGAGCTTAAATTATTATAGGCTCCATTAAGTAATGTCAAAGAAATGAAGATCACCAAAACAGGAACGCTCTTTCCACTTGACATTCTTCCTGAGGTATCTATTCCTTAAGTTTGACTTGAATTATGACGCATCAGGTAGTAGGTGCTTTCCTTTCAGGTTGAGTATCTAAACAGAGATAACATTCCTCTAAATTGACGTTCAATTAATCTTTATACCTGTAAATGGTATAACTAAACAAGTTATAGTCTTCAACAAATACTTTTGGTACCTGAAAAAAAGTTCTTTTCAATCTTAATGATATTGCAGGTGACTTACACTGTCTCTGCTGGTCATATTGCAGGTGACTTACATGCCAGTATCTGTCTTAATCACAACCTTTAAGAAGGAGAATGTCAAGAGACCACTTGAGGGATTTGGAGTTCTTGTTCCTTCTAAGGAGCAACAAAATGGTCTAAAAACCCTTGGTAATGCTTGGCTCTGGCTCACTATACGTGAACAATCTAAATTATTCTTCTAATGTTTCAACTGTATGTAATTTGCTGTACAGGAACACTCTTTTCTTCAATGATGTTTCCAGATCGTGCACCTAATGACCTATATCTTTATACAACCTTTGTTGGGGGAAGTCGAAACAGTGATCTAGCTAAAGCTTCTACGTATGGGAAGCTTCCATGCTTTTGATTTAGCAAATAAATTATGTATCATATCCTTTACTGTTATATCTTTTACATCAAGTTCTAGTCATTCTACTTATTTCTGTTCTAATTATATATTCCCGTCAACTAACATTTTTCTCCTGTTACCTATATTGCTAGGGATGAGTTGAAGAAGATTGTTTCTTCTGACATCAAGCAATTGTTGGGAGCAGAGGGAGAGCCCACATTTGTAAAGTATAAAAACCAATATTTCTTCTTTTTCATTTTTCCTTTTTCTTCAGGTGGTAAATTTTGGAAATGAATATGTTAAATCCTGTAAATTACCATATTTCTTTATTTAAGTTTGTTCTTATATTGTGAAGTGTACTTAATGGCAGTCATTTCTACTGGAGTAAAGCATTTCCCTTGTATGGTCGTAACTATGGTTCAGTTCTAGAAGCAATTGAAACGATAGAGAAAAATCTTCCTGGATTCTTCTATGCAGGTAATCACTTATCAACTTGAAGCTTGCATGTAATAACTTGTAATTTGGATAAGCAATCATTTTCAATCTCCAGCTGGATGAAGGGCTGGCTGATCCTGCCGTTTCCTAAAGTTATATTATTATTATTAAATAACTAGAAGTTCAAATTTAGACCAATGCAAAAATCAACTTATTATAAGTGAAGGAATTCAATGAAAAGTATATGAAAATACTTATCCAAAAAAAAAAAAGGTATATGAAAAATAATTACCTTATTGAATTGAACTTATATATGAATGTGAAAGTGGATAAATACGGCTTGTCTTATTCTCCTTAATACACATCAATGACTACACTGTTATTAGAACACTTGGTATATTTCCACACTTTAATAACTAGGGTGTAAGATAGATCCCTAGAGAGCAATCATCTGTGAAGGAGAGAGTGAACAGAATCATCCAACATGTACTTAACGTTGAACATTTATTGACAAAGAAAGAACGATTATTTTTCTAGGAATAGTGCCTAACTTCAAGGGCGGTCACTTTTATGGGAAATTGCAATCAAATTTAGATAATAAACTTTTAAGATCTTAATAAACTAGCAATCCCTGTGGACGCCCATGGATTGGGCCAAACCAACTGAAGTTTCTAGGGAGTCGATGGCCAACTTTTCAAATTTAATAAACTTGTAAGATCTTAATATGCCTTAGCTTCAAGAGTTGTTAAACATGATCAGGTTTCTATTAGGCTTTTTAAGACATTCATGTAAGAAAATAACAGCACATCATACCATTATATCACTATAAGTTGTGAATATCACCATTTATGCTGTCTTAGCATGCTAGTTAATGACATTGCAACAAAAACTGGAGGATCTGTATTGTTACCGTTCTTCTTACTCTTTTCCTTGAATTCCTTGTCCTAAGGTTTGTCCATGAAATGATAGGATTACATACAGCCCTGAAGTAGAACCGAACTTATCTCCTCGTGGCCTTATCCAACTGAATTAGATGGTGTTGGGTACAGAAATACTATTTTCAAAACATTGTAGATTTTGGGTAAATGCCTCTGAATATAATGAAGCTTCTTATCCTACATTTGTGAAAATGATAAAATTATGGAAAATAATGATTTTGACTGAGAAATGTTATGCTGCTGCTAAGGAATCCTCCGAGTGGATTTTTATCTTGAATTCTTGATATTTATTTGTGTACTACATATATGGACAGAGACAAACAAGAACTGCTTCTGTCCACCGTATTATGTTATGCTCAGCTAATGCCATCAATAATTTTAATTTTTCTTTTCTGGTATGGACTAGGTAACCATAAGGGTGGACTGTCTGTTGGCAAAGCAATAGCCTCTGGGTGCAAAGCAGCTGATCTTGTGATCTCCTATTTGGAGTCTTCTTCCGATGACAAATTGCTCAAGGAAGGACCAACGTTATAGAAATAGGAAGTGTATCCTTGGTACTTAAAATGTTTTCTAACCTTTCTTCTTTGAAGAATATAAGGATGGGTTATCTCTTGCAGAATGTATACCATTCCCCTCTTTTGAAGGGTAAGCAATGAACATTATCTCTTTGTGCATGATAGAGTTACCTTATTGTGACATTTTTGTTTATTAATAAGTCCCAAGATTTTCCCCCCCTTTTTCCATTTTGTGGGATAAATAGTTCTTCCAAGATTACAATTTGATGGTTCTAATTTTTTTTTTAAATTGCTTAAAGCCGGCCGATAGGCGAAAGAGGATCCACTAGTTCAGTTTTGATTAGAATAGGCTTATAATAGAGAATGCTCTAACCTTGGGAACCAGGCCAAGCCATCCTTTGTTTGTGGTCGACATTTCGGCAAATGAGAGTCAATAATTAGCTTAATCCAATAGCAACAAAAAGAACGAAAACTTAATTAGAGGGTGTTTGGTTTGAGCATAATTTTAACTCAAAACTCAGTTTTCAAACTCAGTGGCCCGCAAAAAAAAAAAAAAAAAGTGTGTTTGGCTGAGTTTTTGAAGTTAAAAAACAATAAAAACCAGTGAGGTTGATCGCATTTATCCACCCTAGGTACTTGCAATGTACACCCTAAAACTTCAAAACTTTGCAACAGCACTCGTTGAGAATAATCTGCGGTATTCATGATGATCCTTTCTATTCAAGCAGCATTATTGCAATGATGAAAACGGCAGAAAACAAGGGAACGCCCAGTATTAATAGACCCCGAATAAAGCTTCTTTTTTTCTTTACTCTTTTTTTTTTGGTCAAAAAATAATAATAATCATTCTGTGTAAGGGAAGTTCCACTTCCACCAAGCATAAGTATAGCGAGAATCATAATCAGTTTGGTTATGATCCTCATAATCCTTTTCTAAGTAAAGCAACATAGTGATTTAGGTTAGCATCACACTTCTTTCTCAAAAAAAAGGTTAGCATCACACTAGTACCACTCCAACTTTTCCCTTTGTTTGTACGTGTTTAATGGATTGCCTCACCATATGATTAATTGCATCAACATATATGAGTTTTTTTTTTTTTTTTTTTTTTTTGTGTGGAGAAACTATAGAAGTGAGTATCTACTAAGTTGTATTTAAATTTTAAAACTATGTCATACTAAAAAGATAATATAATTCATTGCGCTGTGACATTGCCTTTTAGAATGTACTAGTATAATTTATTACTTCCACACCCACCCTCCACACACACCCCCCCCCCCCCCCCCCCGTCAAAAAAAACAAAAAAACCTTATGGCTGGAATTAAACTTACACGAACCATTACGTAGGAAAATTTTTTTTTGGGCCAAGAGCTTTATAGTTCGACTTGCAATTTTTGATATTTTCAATAATAAATACGTTTAAGATTCAATTTTCCTTTACTTAACTATCAAATTATTATCATCTACTTTACGTGTGCGTTTGCGTACTATGGTTTCCGCGTTTGCGTTTGGCTAATCTCATGACATTGTTCATGGACCAACCAAGTTGCACAAAACGCTTGATTGTTTAAAAAATATTTTGTTACAGTGTTTTTAACAATAAATTTTCAGTTTTTAGCAAATAAACGGTATCCAAACAGGTTCTACATATCACACAATTTTATCATAAAATTATTTTACATTGTCAAAATAGGATCTCAAGAACTATAAAAATTATATAAGATAATAATATAAAAAAAAAAAATTTTCTTCTAAAGTGGATAATTTGAGGAAAGGTATGGGCTTTTAAGGATTTGACTTTCAAACTTACGAAGGCAACAAAATTTGCCCTTACAAATTGTCTTGACCATCACTCCTCTCTGCCATAGCTCGCTCGCAACAATGACTCAGTGTCAGTGAGTGAGCCAACAAATAGTTTTCCTCTCTCTAGGGTTTTTCTCTCAGGGCTTCAATCAACACCAATTCAGCCTCTCAAACCACAGGTAAGTTTCTTTTAATACAATTTACAAACCCGCAAATCTTTTCTCAGAAAGAAAAAAAAAATGTTTCATTTCATATGCAAAACGCTGATACAAAACAGAATTGTAAATTCAAAAACCAGTTATGTTTGTTATATCCATACCATGCCATTTCTCAGTTCTGTTTCAAACCCCACAGAGAAACAACCTTTGACAGTCTCTTACCTCATCAACTCATGTGGGTTGTCCTTAGAACAAGCTATTTCAGCTTCTAAAGTTGTCAACATTAAATGCACAGACCAGCCAGACTTACTTCTTAAGCTTTTGAGCACTCATGGCTTTAAAAAAGGTCACATTGCAAGCTTGATTTCTAAACACCCACCTCTGATTTTAGCTCATCCAGAGAAAACTATAAGACCCAAGATTGAGTATTTTGAGTCCTTGGGTATTACAGGAACTGACCTACCTATGATTCTCTCTTCAAACAAATACATTTTATTGTGTAGTCTAAAGGAACATATAATACCCTCCGTTAATTTTCTTAGGGGGGTTATTCATACCAATGAGAACCTTATTTTTGCATTGAAGCAATATTATGCGTTTCAAGCCAATATTAAGAATGTTATGGAGCCAAATGTATCCACTCTGAGGGCTCATGGAGTGCCAGAAAAACATGTTGCAAATCTCTTGATGATGCATCCTAGGTCACTTAAGTTGAGGGCTGATTTGTTCAAAGAGGTTGTTTGTGCAATTAGAGAAATGGGTTTTGACCCAATGAGAAACTCGTTTGTTTTGGCTGTCCGTTCAATGTCAGTAACAAGCAAAGTTACTTGGGAAAAGAAAAAGGAGGTTCTTAGGAGCTTTGGTTGGTCTGAAAATGACTTTCTTTTGGCATTTAGATTACAGCCAAGGCTAATGATTTGTTCAGAGAAGAAAATTCGGAATGTGCTGGTTTTCTTGACAACTAAGGCAGGTCTGATGCCATCGGATGTTACTAGATGCCCATATTTATTTCTGATGAGTGTGGAGAAGAGAATGAGTCCCAGATGTGCAGTTCTGCAAGTTTTGATGTCTAAAGGTCTGGTCAGCAAAGATATAGATTTAGTTCGGAATTTGAATTATGGGAAGGATTACTTTGAGAAGAAGTTTCTGACTCCATTTATGGAAGAAGTCCCTGCAGTGATTGAGGCATACCAGGGTAAGATGGGATTTCAGGGATTCAGTGATTGATTGTGAGGCTTGAATCTGAGGGAAGAAGCCCTGAACTATGTAAACATGCTGGCAACAGGTGTGGGCTCACAAATTCACAATATAGTGGTTAAGCAGGTTGGATTGGAACCACAGTCTCCTTGTGTTTTCTATTTTGGATTTCAACAATATGGTGAGACCAGATTGGTTTAGCTTGCCATGAAATAAGGCTTGTCACATGGTGACAGTGATGATGGTGATAAATTTTGAAGATAGCTAATGTTAGCGTATGGTTAGTGGCAGAGAAAGACAATACATGCTAGGCCTTTCATAGGTGAGGACTATAACTTTCTTGATTGCTTTTGAATGAGCTTATGATTTACCAGTTATATGGTATAGTTTCCTTTGTACTATTTTTCTTTGCATTAGCGTTTTTTTTATCAAGCTTCAGGATAGTGTTTAGAGTCTTTAGATGATGGTGTGGCTTTTTTATTCAACATTTGTTTAGGAATTGTGGACCATGCTACGGTATAATATGTATATAGTTTTTTCTTCAGAACAATCACTCCATTGGTTAAACATTTCTTCCTCGTATATCTTAATTTCAGCTTGTCTCAATTAACTGAGATTGCAAGGAACTTAATCTGCAAAGATTATATGCTGTCTCTGTCATCTTCGTGGGAAACCTTGCCCTGTTGTGTTTCTACTCTTGTACTTATAAACTAATACATTTACAAACATATATATATATATATATTTAAATTATTAAAACTAAAGCTTGAGCATCTGATGGTCCAAAGATCACCCCCCTTGGGGAAACGCCCACCCACCACCCCAAAAAAAGGACAGAAAAATAATTGGTTAATTACTTAATTTGATATAAGAGCTTACTTATCATTAAAAAAAAAAAAAAAAGATATAATAATAAGAGCTTACAGATACACTGTAGTGTTTAGATTATATCATAATTACTAGTTACAATGGTGTTTCCATTACTGACTTTGACTTGGAGAACCAAAATTTTTGTTCTTTACGGACATGATGCATAATCTATTGATCTTTATGCTAGATTTTGGAACTTACATGTGTTCAGCATATGATTTTTGGTTTAACTGGTACTATTGATAATTAGTTGCCTCATTTCTTGGATGGATTTCTTTTAACTCACTCTCTGTTCATGTAGCCTCTCATTTCTGATAATATTTTTTCCTTTTATTATGTAAGGAGCAAGTAAATACTAATAAAGTTTGAGATCTTTTTGTGCTGCCTTTATATCTTGGTTTTTCAGTTGTTTTCTTGGGAGTGAAACACAATTGTGTAGTACATAGACATTAATGAGCTCTAGCTCAATTGGCACCTTCTAGGCTTCTCCATTTATAGGAGATAGGCGGAGAGTGAGGTCATGGATTCAAAACCCATCAGCCATCGGGTGTGTGTGGAAGTGTGGAACTTACCAATAAAAAAAATGTGTCCTACATAGACGCGCATACACAAAAAAAGGGGTAATTTTTAAGTTGCAACAGCGTTATACTTTTATTATATATAGTTTCTGCTTGCCATCTTATCCAAAAAGAAAGCGGATATTAAGCGTGCATTTGGCATTACTGATTTCTCTAGCATATTCTGCGTTTAACTTATTTTTTAGCATCAAGTGGGTCCCTTTTCACCATGGGGCCCATTCACTGTGTAAAAAAAAGCCACCTTATTTTGCCCAATATGAACCGTTTAGCAACAGTAATATTTTAAATTTTTCCCTTTCTCTTCAGCCCAGCAATGCGTATCTTGCAAGATCTCAGCTCTTCAATTTCCACAGCCCGACTCTCTCCTCATCAATGCCACAACTTCTTCATCTTCAATGCTCTTCAATTTTACATCTATCCACCAACAATCCAAATATCTGCTTCACATCTGTCTGCCACTCTTTTCTTCCTTTATTTGGACAAACCCCTACTAGTGATATTAGAGGCTGTGAGAGATCGAGAAAGACAAAGAAATCGATGCTGCCACTGTGAGGGAGATCAGCCGATGTGTCAGTGAGTTGTATTTAAATTTTTTATATTTATTAATGTGTTTTCCCTTTTGTTGGGTGTGGCTGAATTTTTAGGGTTTGTTTGATGATTATGATGGGTATACTTTGATAATTATGATGAGCATACTTTGATGTTTAAAGATTAGAGATCAATTTTTTGGGTATTCTTTGATGATTATGATGGGTATACTTTGACAATTATGAATGTCAAATATTGTGATTTATTAGTTTGTTAAAGATTATGAATCTCAAATATTGACTTTATTTTCCTTTAGAATCTTTTGTTTTAAATAGATTCTTGCTTATTCTTGACAGAGAAGACCAACAATATTCTTTGATTTGTTAGTTGTTACACCTGCAAATGAAAAATTCAATGAAAATTTGTTCATTCTTTTTTCATTAATTTGTGTCCTCTAGATGCCTTCAGTTTTATACATGGTTTCTTGCTTCTATATATTTTGGCTCATTAATTTGAGAAGCCAAAGGCAGATATTGGCTTTGATGGGTGGTTGTGGGGTGCTAACATGATAGATGCTAGAAATATATCAAGCTCTGTTATTGTTTGGTTAGTTGATTCGCTCGAATTTGAGGCGGTTAGAGATGTTTCTCAATATGTCAATCAAATTCTTTTGCTACAATGCAGGACTCAATTGCATTTAGTTGGGTATGAGTACCATCTCTTTATGAAAGATCATATTATAAGCACATCTGCAACATAGCTATGTTCAAATGATTTGAGTTTTGGTTGCTGGTTAAAATGAAATCTATTCATGGCTTTGTCTAGCTTGAAGAATTTGAGTTTGGTATCTACATTTACTATAGGCTCTGCAAAAATTGCATTTGGATTGACAGATATTGATAATTTGGGGATTTGAAGATTCATTTTGCAGCGTGCAGCTAAAGGCTTAATCATCAGTCATCACAGGAAGGAAAGATTCTCCAACAGATAATAGGTAGGAAGGGGCTTTTTGCAAATGGAGAATTGTAGTTGGATTTAGAGAAATATGGAGGATCAAATTATGAGGTGTAGTCTGTGATTTTGATACTTTGGAGAAAATTATGAGGTGCAGTCTGTGTGTGTGTGTATTTTCTGTATGTGCAGTCTGTGTTTTCTTCTTTAATACATTTACTTCCCTAGGAAAAAAAAAAGTTGAATGTGCCCTGTTCTTTCTATGCAGTTTTGCTGGTCTTGTGAAGGGCCCATAGATTTTTCATCCCTTAAACTCAGTCTATAAGACCATAGTACACACTAAACCAGTAACAGTTCCACAGTTTAGCTCTACAGTTCATACTACAACAGTAACATCTCCACAGTAGCAGAAACAGCTCCACAGTCCTCACAACAGCAGTAACAGTTCACACATCAGCAGGAACAGCTCCATAGTAGGTAACTCTTTGATGATGATCTTAACAATTACACAATTATAACTTTGTTAAATTGTTACTTTTGTTTGTTGCATGTCTTTATGTACACAATGTTTATTTTTTTCTTGAGAGACTTATGTACACAATGTTTAAAACTTGGGCTGTTATTTAAATGAATGTGCAATAATGAAAATTTACACACAACGATAAGATTCTAATTAGGAAGGTTTAATGGAACATGGCTTGGAAGGTATAAAACAAGGTGTATGTGTTTTATACCAGTAATTTTTTTAGCATATGAACTATATGAAATGATGCTTATGAGCATAGAATTTATTTGTAGCCAAAATGGTTAAGGGGAAATCGAAGAATGCTGAACAAAAAGATGATCGAACAGAGTGGAAAGATCCAATAGAACTAAAAAGCCTTTTGTGATTTGTGTGTAGCTCAAGTCCTAGCAGGCAATAGGAGCGGAGGATTTTTGAAAAATGAAGGGTATGACGGAGTGATAAAGCAATTGAAGCTGATTAACAAAGTAGTGAGTCAGCTGCAAGTTAAAAACAAATGGGATCATCTAAGAGGTGTATGGAAGGTATGGAAGCAGCTTTTTGAGATTGGGTTGGGTTATGATCCTGACACTGGAAAAATTGATGCAAGTGATGAATGGTGGGAAGGAAAGCTCAAGGTTAGTTTACTTTAGAGAATGTTGACAACCTTAATTTTTTGCAACTAAGAAATAGTACCATAACTATTGTTTGTAAACATGTAGGAATGTCCAAAAGCAAAAATGTTTCGTACAAAAGGGTTGCCGAATGCACGGGTTATGGAAATCATGTTTGAAGGCACTGTTGCAACAGGAAAACATGCATGGACCCCAAATAGTCAAATACCAAAGGAAAGCACCAACTGTTCTGGGGACTCTTTTGATAGCAAAGAATTTGTTAACCCCTAATGTCAGTCCCCTGTGGTCGTTGACCCAATGGATGTTGACTGCCCACTAGTGTTGAGAGCAGGACCGGAAATCAATAAGGGGAAAGGCTTGGCAAGAAATGTCCAACTCTTCAAAGGAATTCACAAGAGGCGTGATAAAAAGCATTCAGTTGTGCAAGAAATGTCTGACACTTTGAAGAGCATGACAGATGTCATCATTGAAAGTAAAAGTGTAAGTAGTCGTGCACCATTTACTTCCGCAGCAGCTATTGAGGTTCAAGAAGTTATGGAAATGGTGTTGAGTCTTCCTGGGGTGCAATCGCGTCATCGCCACCATATATTCAATTCCTTATTTTTCATGGAAAATCAAAGTGCGATGTACATGTTTGCAGCAAATAAGTATGATAAAATGTTCCAATTGCTTTGGCTAGAGAAACAGTACGAAAAAAAGGCTTGATCTTTGGTGAACTGTACTTGTATTGAAGGGGTTGATTGGAATGGTCATGTTTGTGTTATGTAACTGGGGCGTTTGTCTTTTATTAGTATTGCTTAAAAACATGTTGTGGGGTTAAGAACTTATATTTTATTTAATTCTGGAATGGGTTAAGAACTTATGTTTTAGTCTTACTTATGTTTTATGTTTTATGTGAACAGCCCGATTGTTAGATATTTGGATTTTTCTTGTGTTTTAGCTGATTTTTACTTGATGATTATAGGAATTCAAAATTGGAATCACATATATGCTTATTGGAATCAGATATTCAAAATTGCTTATTGTTACTTGATGATTGTTACTTGATGCTTATGGAATCAGATATTTGGAATCACATATATGATTATAGGAATTCAAAATTGGAATCACATATATGCATGTGGTATTGAAATATTCGGGTCTCTAATTAACATATATGCTTATGCTACGGCAGAACAAGTAGGATGGTAGCTAGATGCTGTTTTGGGACAGATTTGAATAAACAGTGTAGAAAATATTTGATAATAATATGTAGAAAATATGAGCTGACTTGTATTGAATAAACAATATAGTTTGGTGTAGAAAACAGTGTAGACAATATTTTGAGTCTGTTCTGTGTTACTGATTTTTAACAATAATATGAACTTTTGTTGCTTGAGTAATTTTTATATGTACAGTTTGGTTTATGTTACTACATATATGCAGGGAAATGAGTTTTGAAATAAGTAATGAGCTTGTACACGCAATATATTTAGCTGGGTATGCAAGTGTCATAGTTTACATCAAGACATATATGAACAAAGTACCAATGCATACAAATGTATAAACAAGGTATGAATGGGTACAACATATTTTACATGAGAATGAGCGGAAATGTCGCAATGTATTTAGAGTATCACACCATGTTTTTGGAGAATTGTGTAATACATTGAGCACTCAATATGGATATGAGGGTAGCAAAGGAATTCACTTGAAAGAGTCTGTGGCAACTACATTGGTGGTATTTGGTCATGGCATGTGTAATAGAATGTTTTAGGATAAATTTCAGCATTTGGGGTGAGACAATAAGTCGACACATAAAAATGGTAGTTACATTGTTAGGCAATGTTATGTCACAAGACATTATCAAGCATGCTAATCCTGCATTTCTTAATGTGCCACAACATATTCTCAGTTCTAATAGATATTGGCCACATTTCAAGTACTTTGTTATTTTGGTATCTTGATTTAATTTTATTCAATTTATCTTTATGATGAAAACACGTTGCAAATTTCACATGGTATTTTTATGGCAATGATTAGGATTGCATTGGTTTGATTGATAGGGTTCATGTCCCTATGATCTTACCAGTTCATAAGCAACATACATACATAGGAAGGAAAGGGGAGCCAACAATCAATTGCATTTGTGCTTGTGATTTTGACATGAAATTCACTTTTACATGTGTTGGATGGGAAGGGTCAGCACATGACACAAGAATATTTTTAAGTTGCCTCAATAATAAGAGTGATAACTTCCCAAAACCTCAACTTGATTTGTATTGTTGAGTTTTAATTAATGTATTAAAGTATGTGTTATGTACTAAAAATGCTAATGTAATAAACATTCTCATTTGTAGGAAAATATTATCTTGTTGATTCAGTGTACCATATGAAGAAAGGGTTCCTTGCACCATTTAAGGGGAAGAAGTACCGCCTCCCCGATTTTCAACAAGGTTGAACAGCACAAAATTCTGAGAAGAAATTTAATTATATCCATTCATCACTTCGTTTTGTCATAGAGCGAACTTTTGGTGTTTGGAAGAATAGATGGAGAATTTTGAAAGATATGCTCAGCTATGATTTGCGCATTCAAGAACGCATTATTGTTGCTACAATGGTTCTTCGTAATTTTATTAAAGCACGTGAAGACAATGATATTGGACAAGAGCTTTCTAGACGAGACAAATGTGAAAGTAGCGAGGAAAGTTATTACAATGAAATGACACATGTGATCTCTTCTTTAGATGAACCTGAGATGAAAGTGGTTCGGAACAATATCAGCATCGATATGTGAGATTCTTCCATCGTAGGACTTCCTTTGTTACTAATGTTATAATTACCATTCATATTATGGTATTTTTTTTTTGTCCAAATCTAAAAACTTGTTATTATAATTACCATTAACATTATGGTATTTTTTTGGTAACTCTAATCGATGGCTTTCATGAAATATATATCATAATTATGATATAACAAACTTGATAGTAAATTATAGTTAAGATAAAAAAAATTAGTTATTATTATTGTTGTTGTTGTTAAATATTTGTCTTTCATATTTGGAAGTCACTTTGCATATTCAAGCATTAAAATAGGGTTAAAATTACACATAAATTTTTTTCTACAATGCTTTCAACACTTTTAGCTTTTTTTCTACAGTATTTTCAGTAAAAAAACAATCAGCTAGCTTTTAGCTTATTTTGCTATAATATTTTTAGCAAAAAATTTTCAGTTTCAGTAAAATAAGCGAATCACAATCAGACCCTAAAACTATATTAAACTATTAACAAGATATTTCTTTCAATTCTTTGTACTGTGACAGCCTTTTGTACTGTCTTTGAAATGTACACTACAGTTTATAATTTCCTCCAAAACCTTATGGTTGAAATTATAAAATTAAACTTATAATAAAAAATTTTGCTCTTTTTTTTTTTTTTTTTGGGACATGATCTCCAACACATATCACACAATTCTACCGTAAAATTGGCGCACGGACACGTCTTTAGTGCCTCAGAAGATTAATAATAAGAAAAAATAAATCTCCTAAAATGAATAATATCCGGCAAAATGTGGTTTTTTAATGTATATCATGACTCTTGTTTATGGAAGCTTTTTGTAATGTAGTAAGTATGGTTACCAAAGGTTTTGTTAATTCAATAATTTGACATAACAAATTAGGCGTCTAAACAAATTGTCTTCATAACACATTGTGAAGAGGGATTACCTAGAATTTGTCAAGGCTAATGGTATGTTTTAAACGAAAAAGGTAACCCTAAATGAAACCCTAAACACTCAACCGAGGTAGATTTAGCAAATTGTTTTCACAATACGTATGAAATTCTCATTATATTTTTTCAGTACTTGTTAAAGCGATATATTCATTGTCTATTTGGTATTTAGTACTTTTCGGTAGTTTTTTTATTATATTTTTTTTGCTAAACGTGAGACAAAAAAAAAAAGTTGGGAAAAGTTAATAGATGCTCTAAAATTATTGATTTAAGAAATATTTTATAGAAAAAAAATTGATTTTTTGATAGCTTTTTATATTTTCCTTAAAATTGATATTAAAATTTTCTTAAAATAATCCATTAATAAATACTTTTTTTTTAGTGGAATTAATAAATACCCTAAGAGCACTCGAACCTAAAAAGCTTCATATTTTTTTAAGTACTATTATTTTTTTAAATAATAAACAAAATAATTGGACCAAAAACTCTTCCAAACAAATGTGCATAGGTCCATGAGATGGGCCTGACTAAATGGGTTGGACCAGATATTGTCCCAAATCCAACCCAGCTGGGCCAGTGGTCATCACTCCTCCATCTTTGCTCGCTCACAACATTGACTCAGTGAGCCAACAAATCGTTTTCCTTCTCTAGGGTTTTTCTTTCAGAGCTTCAACTCCAATTCAGCCTCTCAAACCACAGGTAAGTAGTTTCTTTCTATTTCAATTTATAAACCCACCAATCTTTCCTTAGAAAAATGTTTCATTTCACATGCAAAACACTGATGCAAAATAGAGTCTTTAATTCAAAAACCAGTTATGTTCGTTATATCCAGACAATGCCATTTCTCAGTTCTGTCTCAAACTCCACAGAGAAACAATCTTTGACAGTCTCTTACCTCATGAACTCATGTGGGTTGTCCTTAGAAAAAGCTACTTCAGCTTCTAAGGTTGTTAATATTAAGTACACTGATAAACCAGACTTACTTCTAAACCTTTTGAACACTTATGGGTTTACAAAAGCTGACATTGCAAGCTTGATTTCTAAACACCCACCTCTGATTTTAGCTCATCCAGAGAAAACTATAAGACCCAAGATTGACTATTTTGAGTCCTTGGGTCTTAGAGGACCTGACTTACCTAGGACTATCTGTTCAAACAAATTCATTTTATTGTCTAGTTTGAAGAAACAGATAATACCCACCATTAATTTTCTTAGGGGGATTATTCATACCAATGAGAATCTTATCTATGCATTGAAGCAATCGTCCCATGTGATTCGATGCAACATTAAGAAGGTTTTGGTGCCAAATATATCCACTCTGAGGGCTCATGGAGTACCAGAAAAACATGTTGCAGGGCTCTTGATGATGCAACCTAAGTCGCTTATGTTGAGGATCGATTTGTTCAAAGAGGTTGTATGTGCAATTAAAGAAATGGGGTTTGACCCAATGAGGCGCTCGTTTATTTTGGGTGTCCGTTCAATGTCACTAATAAGCAAAGTGAATTGGGAAAAGAAAAAGGAGGTTCTTAGGAGCTTTGGTTGGTCTGAAAATGACTTTCTTACGGCATTTACAGTACAGCCAATGCTAATGATTTGTTCAGAGAAGAAGATTCGGGATGTGCTTGATTTCTTGACAACTAAGGGGGGTCTGATGTCATTGGATGTTGCTAGATGCCCAAATTTATTTCTGATAAGTGTGGAGAAGAGAATGATTCCCAGATGTGCTGTTCTGCAAGTTTTGATGTCTAAAGGTCTGGTTAGCAAAGATATAGATTTAGTTTGGCAATTGAATCACAGGAAGGAGGACTTTGAGAAGAAGTTTCTGACTCCATTTATGGAAGAAGTCCCTGCAGTGATTGAGGCATACCAGGGTAAGATAGGATTTCAGGGATTCAGTGATTGATTGTGAGGCTTGAATCTGAGGGAAGAAGACTTGAACTTTGTAAATATGCTGGCAACTGGTGTGAGCTCACAATATAGTGGTTAAGCAAGTTGGAGTGGAATCACAGTCTCCTTGTGTTTTCTATTTTGGATCTGAACAATATGGGGAGACCAGAGTGGTTTAGGTTGCCATGAAATGAGATTTGTGACTTGGTGACTGAAGTGATGGTGATACATTTTGAAGAAAGCTAATATTAGTGTGTATGGTTAGAGGAGGAGAATGACAATACATGTTAGGCTTTTCATAGTTGAGGAGTATGACTTTCTTGATTGCTTTTGAAGGAGCTGATGATTTATCCGTTATATTGTATATATAGTTTCCTTTGTACTATTTTTTCTTTCAGGCATCAGCTTTTTCCCCCCAGCTCCAGGATAGTGTTTAGATGATTGTGTGGCTTATTTATGTATCATTTGTTTATAAATGGTGGACTGTGCTGCAGTATAATATGTATATAGTTATTTATGTACAAGTACTTCATGCAAAAATTGTTTGATGGGGAACCAACACTGAGTAATAGCCTAAAAATGTATATATGGTGTATTCTCAAACACATTGATTATTTGCTCCATGAGGGATCTGTAATGAATTTTTTTTTTTGCACATTACCCTGTTTTCTTTCTCCACTAGTTAAACATCTCATTCTTGTATATCTTAATTTCAGCTTGTCTCCGTTAAGTGAGATTGCTAGGGAACTTAAACTGCAAAGATTATATGCTGTCTCTGTCGTCTTCATTGGAAACCTTGTCCTCTTGTACTTGTAAACTAGTACATTGAGAAACGCGCTCGCACACAAACATATATATATATATATATATATATAGAACTAAATCTTGCAGCATCTAATGGTCCAAAGAAACCCCCACCCCCAAATTTGTGATTATGCAAACTAAAGTTTGCGGCATCTGATGGTCCTAAGAAAAAAGAAAGGTTGAATTCCATTCAGGCGGAGGGAACTAATATAGAAGGAATACCCTTCCTTGAACCAAGAGACTACCCTCTACTCTACTCCCAAACTGGCCCTAAGTCCCAATGTAAAATGAGCAAATAGTAAAATGGTAGAAGTAGAAATTTCCAAGCACTAGTGCGAAATTGCATGAAGTTTGGTATGCAAGGTAAATCAAAGTTGCATGAAATTTGGTATGCAAGGTAAACGATTTAGGAAGTAAAACACATCACCTCCGTTTGTGACTATGTCAATTTTCATCCAAATTTCTTTGTTTAGGTCTATGTTTAAGTGATTTTGTTATTTATGTAATATTTTCTTTTGGGATATGGCTTGTGTCCAGTGCTTTTTTGCATTGGACAAACTGCGATGTTGACATGTATTCAAAACTTGACATTTGTCCAAATTGTATCGTGTTAAGTGCAAAATAGCATTGGACACAAGCTTCACCCTTCTTTTTGTGATATTTTCTATTTTAAAAAATGAGAAGGATGTTTCCTAGGGTTATTAGTGCATCAATTTTTGTAATTTTTTAAAGTTTTTATATTTTGGAAATTTCCCCTTTTCTAGCGTAATTTTGTGTTTAGGGTTTGTGTATATTTTTCTTATAAGTTGGAGGTTGTAACAACGTCGAGTATTAAGTTTGTTATTATCAATAAAAACTTCAAAGAGTTTTTCTCTTTCTTTGCCTTTGGATTGAGGGTTTACTTAGGCATGCTTATGCTATTTTTGAGATAGATGTATTTTACTTATGGTTATTCCACTGCGTTATATGTCATTTATCAAATTAATGTGTCGAAATTACTTTAAACTTAATAGGTTCTTCATTTAAATGAATGCTAATCACAAATTGGCACCATTCTAACCGATGACCCTAGCACCAAGCAATTTTTTTTTTTTTTTTGATAAACTACAATTTCATTAATAAGTAAAAAGTAGTACGACAATTGCACCTGCAAGTTTTTAGAACCGCAAGAGGCAGATTGCAATTATTACAAGAGAAACTAGCTTTAAAAACAACAAAAAATTTAGCAGCAGAACAAGTTGCTAAAGAGATCTTCTAACTTAGCAAAACTCACAACTAGCAAAACACAAATTTAAATCAAAAACATTACTAATGACAATAGAAATAGACCAGTCAAATGGTTCATTCCCTTCTATTATGAAATTGCCTAGCTAGTAGGTACAATTGGATTGCCACCCTGAGAATCTTGTTCCTAAGTGTATACCTACAAGGCATTTCCAAGGAAGAGTTAATGGGTTTTTCTCCAAATTTTAGATAACTAGCCTTGAAATTTCTTCTAAGGTGTGCATGGGTTGGGTTGGAGGGTATTTTCAACCCAACCCATATACAACCATCATATTGACAATAATTGTGTGGCTTATGCTGATACATCATGGATGTTAGGTAAAACTAACTCTATCTAGACTAGCAAATGATAAGAGATTCTAGCTCTTCTAGTTAAAACATGTGTTAAACCATTACATTGCTTGCAAATGTGAGAGAGAGACTAGCTAGAATGCCATAGCCGAAACCAGAATATCTTAGATGATATGAGTGAAATGGGAAAGGTGTGCCTCATTTCCTTTGATAGTATTGATTTATTGTCTTTGAACCAGCCTCAAAGATCACATTGTCAAATTCTCCAATCTTTGACTTAACTATTCCACTTCCTACTCATGAGACATCTTGAAAACCCCATATATAGATGTACCGATATTGTAGTGGATTGAACTTAAAATTTTCAGGTTTACATCACGGTTCAAACCAATGAACATTCCATCTGGTAGCTCGTGGGGGTTGATACTTGAAACAAATCAATTTCAAAAGATGATGATTAATTTTTTTTTTTTTTTTGGGAGAATCAATCGAAGAGGATTCTAATATATGTAATTCACTTGTAAGTAGTAACTGAACCCGTGCTCACATTTGGGAGTTTTGAAAGAACGACAAGCCTTACGGCTGTTTTCAAGACTAGGGAGCAATTGGTGGATTGAGCTAATGAGTCTGGTTAAGCGTGTTTTTTTTACCATTTGGAATTACTAAATGTGTCTGGTTAATCATTTTTCTAATTCATAAAAACATAACCAATATAGTAAATTACAAACCAGAAAATTCTGGGATCAAATAGGACCCACTTAGTCATATACCTTCACGGGTTTGAACTTTTCTAAATTATATGGCACTGAATGTGTATGAAAGTCTTTAAGCTATCACATGAATTGAAAGGGTTGAACCAACAAACCTAAACCAGCCCATGTATCTTTTAATAATTAACCCCAACCTCTCTTCATGTTCCCTTTTCATCTCTGACATACACGCCCAAGCAATCACACTTGTAGAATTTATACCCCAATTTTGTTGTGGTAGTAGTATGGTTTAGTTTACACGAATTAAACACAGTGATAGCACACAAGTTTACTAGAGAAATACTCTAATTTTATTATTTTTACACAAAGTACAAAGTAAATCAAGGTCCTTTAACACAAAATACTCACTCAGGGATTGTTTGATAAATTGCCTTTCACAATGCTACAACATACATTGCTCAATCAAAAGAGCATAAACTGTTTTTCCTTATACAACACACACTGCATTCTATCTACAACTTAGAGTTGACACCCCAACGTACAGTCTTCCTTAAGATAAAATGTAGGGAATAAGTGTTAATACGTAAACTTATATTGAAGGTTTATTGTCTTCAAAAGCAATTTTTTTTAAAAGGTAATCTAGTAATTGAGAGATGAAAGATTTAAATCCTAAATATCATTGTTGGAAACGCCAAAATATGCTAATGAATTACAAATCTCTCGGCTCAAAAGCAAAAATTTTAAGTTTACAAAAAATAATTGCTGCCATACTTTAGTAGAAGTAGAAATGTTACCATTTATTATTATTATTATTTTAGTGTTAGAAATGTTACCCCATTATTAATTTGTTCAGATCTGATGTAAACCCTTGAAACCACCACATTATTGGCCTGCCTACCTAAAATTCTATCTTAAGAAGCAGACAGATTTCCTTATAAAATTAGGAATACAAACATTCATCAGACAACATAATATAATGTATATATAAACGAATACTTTGTATGACAAGCAATAAACTTAATTTTATGAGTCCAGATCAGGTGTATGTATTATGTTCTTATTTTTTGGGCACCGGTAAAATTCATGATGCGACGTACATAGATATATATATCACAAGAAATTTTGTACAGATAAGTAAATCATGTACATTATTTATCATAAGAAATGGGTGACATTATCAAGCATAGGATTCCTCTAAGGTGTGCTTGAAAAAGTACATCGCAGTCAGCAATTCAGGTTGGGTCAGGGACAACAACGTATGGATCAAAACAAACCATGGGGAAGCCCCCAATTATAAAAAATCACTCACCATCTTGTAACACATGCTGTTTTATAGTGCAATGTTATGTAATAAAACAGTCTATTTGTTTATCCTAGTGCAATATCTAGGTGGAAATGATTCTATGATCTCGCTCGTCACACTCCCACCCAGTATAAAACCTAACACCTTCCTTCCTTTAAAAGTTATCATAATTTTTGCATGGATGGAATGTTTATATTCACTAGGCTCATGCGCCCTATGTAAGACTAATATGTAGAGTTTGTGATGTATATTTGTGTTAAAACCTCATTTCTTCTCTCCTAATGTGTTTGTTTCTAAAAAATAAATAAAACAATCAACCTCCCTCCCCAAAAAAAAAAAAAAAAGAAAAAAAAAAAAGAAAAAGAAATCTTTATACTCAATCCATGTGTCATGTACACAATGCAGCAGTACACTAATCTATACATCTATACATCTATACATACATTAATAAGTAAAACTGAGAAAAAATTCAATTAGATTTCAAATTGGAATTCAATTAGAGTCTAATTTTGCACCATGTGTTCTATCTAATCTAAGTTTTTAAATTTTTGTGCCAAGTTAATTAATTTAGTCTAAAAATTGGAATTCAATTAGAGTTTAATTTTGCGCCACGTGTCTCATCTAATGTAATTTTTTTAATTTTTGCGCCAAGTGAGTTAATTCGATGTAGAAAACGAGGAGTTTAATATAAATAAACCATAAAAAACCTAATCATATATATATACCATGACTATATACGGGCCATTACTAACTAGGTAATATATATATAAACCAATCAAAATTGAATTATTTAGATTTTTACTGTTATTTTTTCTCTGAACTAATGAGCATATTTTTTATACTGTTTCTATTTAGATATTTTGTATGCTAGGATCTTGAATGTAACAAATTGTAATTGAGCTGAACGATCTCATGCATCTATTCCCATTCAATTTAAGAGATACTATTGGATCAATTTTTTTTTTTTTTTGGGTATTGTATTTAGTAGAATTTTACGAAAAGTGATTATGAATTGATATTGTATATGTAGTATCCAATAGTGATTTTCAAAATTATATACATAATAGTAGTGTGTACAGTACACCAGCCAAAGCATGGGAGAATGCCAATGTGGCTGGATCTAGACCTTACACATGGAGTGGCTGTGAGCAAAGGAAGATGAAGTGTTGGCTATAAAGTTCTATCCTTAGCCTGTGCTAAGGGCGTGACTGCCTTGGGAAGGAAGTATGCATCTGACATGGTACTCAAGCACTCACAAAAGGGAGATAGTGACCTTTTAAGGTCAGCAACTATAGAAACACCTTTTATTGGCTAAGTACATGTTGGACCATGTCAAGGACACATGTATCACCTACAGTACTTCTGATGTCCCTCTCATTGCCCAAGAGTTGTTCCCCAGGCAGTGGCAAAGTCACCTACCCACATGCCACAATGTTGATGTTGGCGCACTCTCTCTCCTTTAGTCACCAAATAGTACCCCAGCTGTAGTAAAGTCCAAAATAGGAAAATGATGACTTGACACCTGTTTTTATACTCAGTCATATTCCTCAGATTGTAAGAGGAACATGCAGTTGGACTTTTAGGGTAAGAACCCAAGTAGATCTTTTGAGAAGAGGGTAGAAAATTGATAAGATAGTGAGAAAGAAAACAAGGTCTCTCTTTTAAGGAAGAACATCCTTATTGTACAAGGGTTACCTCTTTTTCCATACAATATAAAGCTGAACAGAGTAAGAATGATTCTTTCTTGCTCGAACTGTGGTTTTTCATCCATTTTCTAGGGTTTTCCACGTATATCTTGTGTCCACTTTATATTCTTGCTATCACTTTCTTCTTCTTTAGAAATTATGATGTCATAGTTTGCATTTTTGTCACTCATGAGCTTTCTCATCGAGATGTACTGTTAGAAAGCTTATTCACTCTCTCATATAAGCTCAAATCTAACTTGCACGTACACAGTGTAATGAGAAACTTGGCGTTGCCAATATCATAAAAATTGCAAGAAAAAACAATTTTAGTACCTCCAAATGTTCTGATCGAACTAATATTCTATATGTTTTATAACCCAAGCTAATATCAATAGCACCACTACAATTCATCATTTCTGTGCGTGAGCACGGGCTACATACTAGTAATAATAAAAAGGCGTAAATGCACTTTTAGTCCCTACATTTTGCATCTTTTCCATTTTGGTCCCTACATTTTCATTTCACCACTTTTAGTCCCTAAACCAATTAACACGTTCCATTTTGGTCCTTACCGTTACTTACTTAACAGAAATTGCTGATGTGGCAAACAGAGTGCACTCTTGGCACATTAAATGCTGACGTGGCCAATAAAATAATATTAAAAAATGTCACGTCAGCATAAAATAATGATTAAAAATGACACATAAGCATCCACATTTTAATTTTGAAAATTAATTTATCTATTTTAACAAAATAAAAAATAAAAAAATTAATTTATTCATTTATTCATTTTTTGCTCTCTCTCTCTTACATTATCTCTGACCCTCTGAAACTCTCTTCTCTCTCAACTCACTTGAACTCTCCTTTCTCAACTCTCTGCTTGGTCGGTGCTTGTGGGTTTTGTGTGCATTTTCCTTTGATTTTTTTTTTTTTTTTGTGGGTTTCTGTGCATATGGTGTTGCCGTGGTGGTGGGGTGTTGCTGTGGTGGTGAGGTGGAGGGTGTGGGTTTGTGGGGATCGGCGTGGTGGAGGTCTGGGTTTGTGGATCGGCATGGTGGAGGTCTGAGTTTATGGATCGATGTGGTGGAGGGTGTGGGTTTGTGGTGATCGGTGTCTGTGGTGGACATCGGTGTCTGTGGTGGAGCGTGGAGGCAGTGGGTTGTGGTCGAGGTTTGAGTTCGCGGTGTGGTTCATGGTTGTGGTTGAGGTGTGGGTCATGGTGGTTGTGGGTTGAATCATTTTGGTGGTTGTGGGTTGAATCGTTTTGGTGGTGACGGGTTGAATCGTTTCGGTATGGTTTCAGTTTGGCAGGTTTTGATTGATTTTGTGGGTTTGGTGGTTTGTTGTGATGTTTGGCGATGATGTGGTGGCGGTTCAGTGGGTTTGGTATGGGCTTTTTGGTTGGTTCTCGGTGGTTTACTACCTGAATGGTGGTGGGTCTTGGTGTTTTTCTGGGTATGTGTTCATGTGATTGAATATTTTGGCTTTGTGTTCTTTCTTGTTCATGTTTAGGATGAGATCAGATCCGAATTCATGTGTATTTTAGGTTCTAATTTTGTTTTTTTATATATTTTATTTTGTTAAAATAGATAAATTAATTTTCAAAATCAAAAGTTGATTGGGATGCTTATGTGTCTTTTTTAATCATTATTTTATGCTGATGTGGCATTTTTTAATATTATATTATTGGTCACGTCAGCATTTAATGTGCCAATAGTGTACTCCATTTGCCACATCAGCAATTTCTGTTAAGTGAGTAACGGTAAGGACCAAAATGGAACGCGTTAATTGGTTTAGGGACTAAAAGTGGTGAAATGAAAATGTAGGGACCAAAATGGAAAAGATGCAAAATGTAGGGACTAAAAGTGCATTTACGCCTAATAAAAAAATAGAAACAACAATGCTATAGATTGTAAGGAAATTTTTAATACTTTTGTAAGGTTAATTAAAAATTACAATTTCAATAGTTTTCTCACTAAATATATATGATTCCTTACAATTGCTTCCTTTAGTCTTTAGCTAGCTATTTGTTTACGCAAGAGCTTTATAACTCAATAGATACCTCCTAATGTTTTTAACGGAAATGTCCAATTTTCAAATGAACCATTGGTCTACACCACCATTTAACCTTTCTATTTTTTTTTAGTTCAATACTTGGGAGAGAGAAGATGTGGTTCTCCTTATAAAGGAAACAAGATAATTTCACTAGGTTACAAGGCTCTCGACTTGAGAAATTATTCACTCCAACGAGAGGATCATATCAGCAATGCCTAGTGGTCCTCCCGTACTCAATGACATTGTACCATGTGCGACAACTTATTTAATGCGATCCTAGTCACCAACCCAGGGGAAGTAATTTTAATTAATGCGGTATTTATATCTTTCTACTTGGGAGTTACTATTTATGTAAACTTTATTTATGTGATAATTTTGAGAAGGGTGATACAATAGGTTTTGAAAATAGAATGATAAAAGTGTAGGTCTCAATAGATTTCAATGAGGTTTTCATAAATAAAAAAAGAGGTTTTTATACCTTTTTTCCTAAATCTTATCAACTATAAACCATGAAATAATCCAAATGCGTGACCTCATTAGGATGATTAAGTGATGGATAAAACTAAGGTAAAGTACCTTAGGTGCTATTCCTTAAGTTTCACTCTTAAGATTCAGCCATGTGGCTACTTAACTGAAAAATACACTTCCATCCAACAAGAAAAAATTCACATGGCAGAATCTTAAGAGGGAAACCTAAGGAACAACACTTAAGTACTGTATCTAAGTCTTGCCCTTAAGTGATTATGGTGCCCTGTGTTTGTCCTTCCTACTGCAGATGATATGTATGTAACATGAAGATGTGCATTAGGGCATGCTTGGTGATGCATTATAGATTTGGGAACTTCTTTGCTGATTACTTTAATATAAAGATGCTAATTAAATAAATTTATGAAATAAAAAATAATATGTAAAGTCATTGCATTTAATTTTGGTTTGATCTTTTTAAAAACAAAATTATATTTAGTATATTCTTTCATTTTTTCATTTTACTAGGAAAATGATTGGGGAGCTTAAAATTTCATTGCATTTATTTTTTCAAGTTAGCTGAGCACGTAGGTGATTAAATTCCCATATAATTGAACATGAGAGAGAGAGAGTGTGTATATATATATATATATATATATATAACATGAGCGTATACTATTCTTCGTCAAGTTTTTAAATTTTTTTAATAATATCAAAATGAATTTTTTTTTTTAAGAGTGAAAATTTATATTATTTTATTACATTTTATTTACTAAAGGAAAAGTTAATGGATGCCTTAAGGGTATTAGTAAGGGTGTCCAGACCCGACCATGGCCCGAAAAACCGACCAACCCGCCCAACGTCAACTCGAACCAAAGCTCCAGTCGATCGGCGGTGGGTTTCCGATTCCAAGAACCGACGCCGGCGGGTTTGCTTCTCCAAAACCCAAGCAACCTGAACTTGACCGAAGCTATATAAAAAATCCAGCCAAATCCGGCAAGATCAAGCTAGATCCGGCCAAATCCTAGCAATTTTTAGCGAACTTTGTAGATTCTGGTGAAAAAATGTAGATTCCGACAAAAGAATGCAAATTTCGGCGACATTTTTGCAAATTCTGGCGATTGATCGACGCTCACCCTCACCCGAAACCAACTCGACCGATTGATGCCAGAGGTCAGTTTCAGGTTCCTTCACACTCTACCCGACGTCGATGGGTCGAGTTCAGGTTAGGTCCAAAATTGACTCGTGGACAGGCCTAGGTATTAGTTTAAAAATGATTTTTAAAAACTTTTTATGGGAAAAAAAAAAGCAATTGAATTTTTTGACAACTTTTTATATTTTTCATAAAAATGATATCAAAACTTTAAAAAATGATTTATTAATAAATATCCTAAAAGCACCCGTTAACATGACCCATTTACTCATAACAGACAGAAGAGCAGGATTAGATATTGGTCTTGCCAAAATGGCCTAGCTTGGTAGTAAGTAGGCCCTTATTACAAAGGCTGAAGATGGGCTCATAAAATCTGATAATCAAAGGTGGACCTCGTTTCGGCCTAGCTGATCAAGCGGAAGTTTGTTTGCATACTTGACACTTTAAAACTATGGCCAAATTATAAATTATACCCTTTTAAGGTTTTGTTAATTGTTAGTGCCTTTCATTTTTGTTTCTAAGCTGAGTTTCTCTGCCGTGAAAGGTCGGGTTTCTCTCCCGATTCTCTCCTCGCAGCAGTAGAATTGTAGTCCCTCCCTAGTGAGGCTGTCGTGTCCCCTGTGGTAACAAGTTACTATTAGGGCTAGTGGGCTCTTTCTCAGGGGTTCTGGGAAACAGTTTGGTTAATCTTTTTCTCTTCTCCCCCTCTACTTTCTCCCATTTCTCTCCCTCTCTCCCCAGGTTGTATTTTCTTCCCTACCTAACCAGCTATGGATGATATCACAAAGGCCTGGGACGATTTATCCCTCTTGGACAGGGAAGGGAACGATTTGAAGCTACAACAGAAAAAACCAACAAAAGAATTCTCATTTGTGGCCAAGTTTTTAACAAAACAAATGTTAAGTATTGATGTAGTGGCCAGGATGTTTAAACCAATTTGGAGGTCGAGAAACGGTTTTAGCATTAAAAATCTGGGGGAGCACAAACTTCTCTTTATTTTCGATAATAAATCTGATGTTGATCGGGTTATACAGCAGGAACCTTGGAGTTTTGATAAGCACTTAGTGGTGATTCAATGTTTTTGCAAAGACACCCCTCTAGAGGACATTCCACTCAGTTATATGGACAGGGAGACTGCCGAGGAAATCTGTGCAGTAGCGAGATGAGTTGTAAGTACAACAGGTGATGCTGAGTATAGAGGGGGAGGTTTCATTAGGGTAAGAGTAGTAGTGGATTTGACGCGGCCCATTTGTCGGGGTAGAGTCATTACTCTTAAGAATGGAAAGAAGACTTGGGTTTCTCTCAAGTACGAACGGTTGCCGAACTTATGCTACTGGTGTGGATGCCTTGACCACGATGACAAAGACTATGAACTCTGGATCAATAGTGAAGGGACCCTTGAGCCAGGAAAAAAGAGATATAATTCAAGTATTCGAGCCCAACCTGTTTTCCCTTCCAGCAGAAACGTGGTACATGTTCCGGGCTTCTATGAAGATCTGATAAAGAAGAAAACCCAAGTGCCAGGTTCTCCGACAAGGGAGCAGCAACCACCGGCGGTGCAGGCCAATGCTAAGGTTTCAGCCAAACAGCCTATACCTAGCAAGGAGGGTGCGAGTTTCAAGGGAGGATTTCATGCAGATAGCCCTTCTGACTCCTCTATTTCCGCTACACCTTTTCAGACCTAATCCCAAAGTCGGCGGGTACTCAAAGATGTAAGGTGGATTTCGAGGAAAAAATCAACGGGATTGATCGTGATATCCAGAGACTTGACTTACCCTCTACGGATGAGAATGCTCACACTACTCCTCCTCAAAACTGCCCCAAAGAAAAGCCTGATTCCAAACAAGCCTGTGCTATATCTCTAAAGCCCATGAGTAATGGCCCACCCCTTAGCACCCCTAACTTAAGCCCAACCCACAACATAGAGAAACAAGCTAAGTGGACCAGGGTGGCATGCCCTTTAGGACAAGAAAGTGAACCTGTTTGTTATGTGGCCCATGGAAAAAGAAGCCCACCTTCCTCAACAAATGAAAGTCCTATCCAAAAACGCAGGTTGGCTACATTACAGCATGTCAATGATAAGACCTCTCCAACGGCGGTGGCTGAATCTCAGCCTCACCAAGAGCCATGAGTTGGTTATGTTGGAACGTACGAGGGCTTGGGAACCAACGTACAGTTCAGGAGCTTGCAAATTTGGTGCGGGCGCAAGATCCCTCCGTCGTGTTTTTAGCCGAAACATGGGCGGACAAAGCTAGGCTAGAGAAACTTTGTGATGAGTTACATTTTAATGAGAAGTGGATAGTTCAACGAGTCACAAGGGTGGGTGGCTTAGCCTTACTTTGGAAAAACTCAATAGATATTGACGTGGTTTCATCTTCATTGAATCACATTGACGCCATTGTAAACAAGGGTAAGGAAGACACATGGAGGTTCACAGGTATATACGGCTTCCCAGAAGCATGTGGCAAATAAGAAACTTGGGAGCTTTTACGAAGGCTCAATCAGCATTTTGATCTCCTATGGGTTTGTGCTGGAGTCTTTAATGAAATCTTGAGAGGACATGAAAAGCTAGGGGGGTGCCAAGAAGAGAATCTAACATGGTTGCTTTCCGAGATGTGGCTGACGAATGCAGATTTGTCGACTTGGGTTATGTGGGTCACAAGTTTACTTGGAGGGGCAAGAGGCATGGTGGACTAATGCTTGAAAGGCTAGACCGTGCATTTGCCACGGCATCATGGCTATCCTTCAATCTAGCAACTCGGGCTACTCACGTTAGAGCCAATTCATCTTATCACAACCCGATTATAATCAAACCAGAAGGTATAGCAGTAGGTAAGAACAAACCATTCCGCTTTGAGCAAATGTGGATGAAAGAACAAGGGTGTGGGGATTCCATCAAATCAGCATGGGCAGCTTCTGAAAATCTGGCCTCCATGTCGCTGGTCTCAAAAAAATTAAAACGTTGTGCCGAGCATTTGACAGAATGGAGTAAACAATCTTTTGGCTCTATCCGGAAGCAATTGGAGGACAAGAACAAACAACTGACACAGGCTGAATATGCAGCTGCATTAGAGGCAGATTACGAGTTTGTTAAGGCGCTGAAAGGTGAGATCAACGAACTACTCGATAAGGAAAACTTGATGTGGCAACAGAGGTCAAGGGCTTTATACTTAAAATCCAGAGACAGCAATACTAGCTTCTTCCACAACAGAGCTTCTCGTAGGTTTAGAAGGAATAGAATCACGGGCCTAACAAACAATGCAGGTGTTTGGTGTAAGTCCCAAGAAGAGATTGTTGAGATTGCTGTTAACTTCTATAGAGACTTGTTCACGTCAGATACCCCACCAAATACCCAACTTGTTTTGGACACCATCTCCCCATCAATTACACCTGAGATGAATGCAGAATTACTAAAAAACTTCACAAGGGAAGAGGTAGAAGCTGCATTCAAGGAAATGGAGCCTCTCACAGCACTCGGACCTAAGGGTATGCCCCTTATTTTCTTCCAATCTTCTAGTCTGTGGTTGGTGATGGTGTTTCTCAAGCTGTTCTTGATTGTCTCAATAAATGTCATATTCCATCTGATCTTAATCATACATTTGTAACCCTTATCCCTAAGGTTAAAAGCCCGAAAATTTTTCAAAATTTAGGCCAATTAGCCTTTATAACGTTGTATATAAATTGGTCTCTAAAGTGCTTGCAAATAGAATGAAGAAGTTGCTACCTGTTGTGATCTCTGAAAACCAAGTGCGTTCGAAGCTGGTAGAGTCATTACTGACAGTATTCTTATGGCCTTCGAAACTTTGCATTATATGAAACATCAACAATCTGGTAAGTCAGGTTTTATGGCTCTTAAGCTTGATATAAGCAAGGCCTATGACAGAGTTGAATGGGGGGTTTTTTGGAGGGTGTGCTAAAAAAGATGGGTTTTCATGAAAAATGGGTAGCTTTAATGATGGAGTGCATAACAACCATAACATACTCTTTGATAAATGGTGATCCTACAGGTATTATTCGCCCCGACAGAGGCATAAGGCAAGGTGACCCCCTGTCACCTTACCTTTTCCTCCTTTGCACTGAGGGGCTTCATGGGCTGATTAACCAAGCGGCTACAGTGGGTCACATTAAGGGTATCTCTATTTGCAGAAGTGGTCCTAGGCTAACTCATTTATTCTTTGCAGACGATAGTCTTTTGTTTTGCAGAGCTACTATACAGGAATGTCAATATGTCCAAGATCTACTTAGAACCTATGAGGAAGCCTCGGGACAAAAGCTTAATAGAGACAAAACAACCTTGTTCTTTAGCAAGGCCACCCTTCCAAATGCTCAAGCCACTATCATTGATATGCTAGGAGTTCCGGAGATCAAACAGTATGAAAAGTACTTAGGCCTTCCTTCTTTTGTAGGGAAGAGCAAAAAGGCCAGTCTGATGTTTATAAAAGAGAGAGTATGGGCAAAAATCAGGTATTGGAAAGAAAAGCTCCTGTCACAAGCTGGAAGAGAGGTTCTCTTGAAAGCAGTAGTCCAGGCCATTCTAGCATATTCAATGAGCTGCTTCAAACTACCTCAATCCCTTTGCCACGAAATTGAAATTATGATTCGCAAGTTTTGGTGGGGCCAACATGGGGAAAGGAGGAAAATCCATTGGGTTAAGTGGAATAAAATGTGCAGACCAAAACATGAAAGAGGCATGGGTTTCCGAGAACTTCATAAATTTAATGACGCTTTGTTGGCCAAACAGGTGTGGAGATTAATGGTCAACCAAAACTCCCTCTTCCCTAGATTTTTTAAATCTAAATTCTTTCCACATGGGACTATTTTTTATGCGAAGGAAAATAAGGGTTCCTATGCATGGAAGAGCATCCTCAAAGGCCGTGAGGTTATTAAGAGAGGCATGAGATGGAGGATTGGTGATGGCTCTTGTGTCAAGATCTATCAGGACCACTGGCTGCCCGGTTCGAACCATGGGAAAGTACTTTCACCAGTGATGGACATCACCCCGGATGCTACAGTAGATATCCTAATTGACTAGGACCTTCGCTGCTGGAGGAATATGGAGATTGATAGGTTGTTTCTGCCTTTCTAAGCCAAATTAATCCAAGGTATCCCATTGAGCTTTGCCAGGAATAAAGATGTTGTTTTTTGGCCAAGAAATCGAGATGGGAATTACTTAGTTAAATCAGGTTATAAGTTGCTGCTTGAAGATGAAGTAGCTGATATGCCAAGTGCCTTGAATCCTAGTACATTGAAAGGTGTATGGAAGGGAATCTGGAAGCTGAAGGTACCACCATGTATCAGAACTCTTATATGGCATGCTGGGTCCGACTCCCTACCAACGAGGGTGAACTTGGAGAAAAGAAAGATTTTGACTAATACTCTCTGCCCTCAATGCAAACAAGAACCTGAGGATACTGTTCATGCACTATGGTCTTGTCCAATGCTATCTGAGGTATGGAGAAGTCAATTTGAAGCACTACAGGCCGCCATTAAGAGCTGCAGGAATTTCCTAGACATTCTGCACCTAGCTCAGCAGGATCAAACTTCTTTTGAGCTTTTCTCTGTGATGGTTTCTCTGATATGGATGCAAAGGAACAAAGTAAGAGCTGGGGAGGAAGCATTTCCACTAACCAAGATTAGCTCAATGGCAGGCGAATCCCTTCGAGAATTCCAGAACCTTCGCCCCACTCATGCAAAGATTCCAAGGACGGCAAGATCAGTCAGATGGCGCCCTCCTCCCAATAAATCAGTGAAGGTAAATTTTGATGGTGCTCTGTTTGCTGAGGAGAATGTTGCAAGTCTCGGCATTATAATCCGTGATGACCACGGACTAGTTTTGGCTGCTCTATCACAACAAATTCCACTGCCGACTTCAGTGGAGATGGTGGAAGTGTTAGCGGCTCGTCGAGCTCTCTTGTTTGCTAAAGAGTTGGGCTTTGAGAGCTTGGTGGTTGAAGGCGACGCAGAAGGTATTATCCATGCTATAAATGGTGAATCTATGCTCCTATCTGAATTTGGGCATATACTCCATGACATAAAGCTGTTGAGTTCCTCTGTTCGCAATGTATCGTTTAGTCATATTAAACGGCAAGGAAATTTTGTGGCTCATAGATTAGCTAGACGAGCCATTTGTAATCATTTTCTTGTTTGGATGGAGGATGTCCCACATGACATCCTTGATATTTACAACTTTGATTTGATCTCGATTAATTAAAATTCTTCCCATCACCATTAAGGGGGTTTCTCAAAAAAAAAAAAGTTGTGATTTTTTTTTTCTTTCTATTTTGTCTTTCAAGTTCTATTTCGTATTCAATGCGGTGCCTAAAATTTTCCTCGGGACAAACGAAACCAGCTTCAATCGATTGGTGAATCGCCCTAGACATGATGCACAAAGTAATGACATAGGAAAATGGATATAGTTGACTAGTTGGTAAATTCATGGTATGTCTCTATATTCCATACCATTAATGTTACATAAAATTGGTGTTTCATGACAAATTGTAAAATTTCCCTACTCAGCAGTCAGCATAAGGGAGAAGAAGAATCATGTAAAAGAAAATTGAGTGTGTAAACTTAAAGAAGAATGAATTGACATTCAGTAGTCTATCATCAGAGTTATCACAGTTTAAAGTTTCCCTATCTAGTATTCAACAGCTGGTTAACTTTTGTTTTATGTTGTTGAGCATTTGAGTCACATCATCAGCTGCATCCAATTCAATTTCTAGACAATAATACACAACTTTAGTGCCAAACCCAAACCATCCCTCACAGCTGCATTATCTTGGTGAACATTAAGGGCCTTTGGTAGGGAAAATTCTTAGGTAGTTAGGTGTAGTTAGAAAGGTTTTCATTAAGAGGACAGAAGATTTGAGGTGAAAGGGGAAGAAAGAGAAATTAGGAGATTGTTTGGTAGTGGGAAATAAATGTAAATGACATTGAAGAGTCAAATAGAATATCCATATGGTCCTGTATTTGTAATTTGGGAACTCCTATTTTATCCTTTGAATGATGGAAACAACCACACACTGATTGTCTTTGAATCTTTCTGGGTTCAAGTACACAAGTATGTGTATCATACCATTGAGGTTCATGGGCATCATTGTATGTGTTATAAACAAGTACAACAGCAACCAAGATATCAAAACAAAGAAAGCAAACTGATTGATATTCAAAAAGAAAGAATATGAGAATCTGAACTGAACTGAACTATGAATAAAGAAACAAAAAACTTTTGTGAGTTTAATCTAGATATCAAAACAAAGAAAACAAACTGATTGATATTCAAAAAGAAAGAATATGAGAATTGAATATTTGAACTGAACTGAACTGAACTATGAATGAAGAAACAAAAAACTTTGGTGAGTTTAATCTAAGGCACATATTCATTCTCCAATACTGGTCTTGTCCGAGTTCCCATTGCCAAAGGAGCTTTGGCATTCCCAAAGGTTGTTATCTGCAAAGTCTCACCCCTATCTGCCACCCATTCCATTTGCTGCACCTTCTTCCCATGTTTGAACCTTCTCAACCACACAGCCAGTAAACCCAATAGACCCAATAGAATAAACCCACCAAGTAAAGATCCAAACACTCTCCACACCTTAGACTGGTCCTTTCCACCATTTTTAGCAGTTTTAGCAGCAATAGGAGGAACAACCTCCACACCTGGAGCTGGTGAAGGAGCAATAGACTCTACAACTATAGAGAAATGTCCTTGTTGAATTGCTGAACATACATTCCCTGGCAACACATTGTCAAACTGCACTGAACCATGTAAATCAAAATACACACACTTTGGTGACACCCCATCAGGACCTAATTTCAAATCTGGAAACTTTACCAAAATGGGCTTATCAGATGCTCTTAAACTCAATTCAGGCATATTTGAAGCAGACAAATCAGAAGCATTATAGGCTAGGAGACCAAGAACAGGAGCTAAATATGAAAAACCAGGTAAAGGGTAAAAAGAATTAGACCAGTTACCGAGGTTGTGGTAGACCAAAGCAAGCCTCTCCACATAAGGCTGCTCAGCAACACCAACTGGGATCTGAAACTCCTTGAAATTATGAACCCCTCTGGTTCTCAAACTACCACTCCTAAGCCTCAAAGCTGAAACTTGAATTCCAGTGAGATTACTGGGAATGTGGTGGCTCTCATAAGGATTGCCTGTTTTGGGGTGAGCACCAAAGGCCATGAAAGCATTGTCTTGAAGAAGCGCATCTAGGGAGCGTGTTGAAAGCCCTGGTAGCTGAGCATTGAAGAGAGGCACCCAGATGAGAAAAAAGCCAATTATAACAAGCAGATTGGTTTTTTCCACCCTCATCTCCTCAGCATATTGTCTTTCTGTGAGAAATAACGCACCAAGATCAGTTCTTGGGAAACTCAGTTTGTAGAGGCACCAGGATTCTCATTACTCATATCATGCATTTTCTTGAAAGAGAACTACTGTATCTGTTTAACATAATCAGCAAAATGTAGTGGCAAATTAAGGCAACTTGTAGAGCGCATTGGCTTTGATTTGATTCATCTCCATATGCTTTTTGGTCTCAAGGAAAATGAAAAAAACCGTAAAAGAGAAAAGAATGTTGCTTTACTGTATGGCATTGAGAGTTTTTTTTTTTTTTTTTTTTTTTTTTTTTTTTTTTTTCTTGGGTTGAAGAGTGTATGGCATTGAAAGTTGAAACTCGCTGTTGTAACGCCTCCAGGTCAAAGGAACAGTAAGATGTTTCTCACCCTGTAATGTATGATGGCGTTTTTAATTTTTGAAATATAAAGTAACCCAAATAAGATAAATCTAAAAATTTAATATTGGAATTAAGTAAGAAAATTTAATGCCAACCAGGGAAAGTGATAGAATTTTTTATTTTATTTTTGAGAATGAGATAGAAAAAAAGTTGGAGGAAGCAAACTAATGTGAATGTGATGGATTGATAAGTTTCTTATGGTCAAATGACATGAGTATATGATTTTCTTGTTATTTACAACTAAAAATGAGAATATTAGGGAACATTTTAATATTTTAAGGAATCTTAAAAGATTACCATATATTAAAATATTTTCTATTATTCTTATATGGGAAATATTAACGAATACCCTAAGAATATTAATTTAGGAACTATTTTTAGAAACATTTTATAGGAAATTGATAAAGCAATTAATTTTTCTGCCAGCTTTTTATATTTCTCATGAAAGTGGTATTAAAACTTTTCTAATATAGTTTATTAACAATTGTCCTAATGACACTCGTTAATATGACCCTTTATATTGGAAATAACTAAGAAAATTTAATATTGGAAATAACTAAGAAGATTTTATGCCAACTAGGGAAAGTGATAGAAAAAAAGTTGAAGAAAGGCGAACTAATGTGAATGTGATGGACTGGTAACTGGTAAGTTTCTTATGGTCAAATGACATGAGTATATGATTTTAATGTTATTTACAACTAAATATGAGAATATTAGGGAACATTTTAATATTTTAAGGAATCTTAAAAGATTACCATATATTAAAAGATTTTTTAATATTCTCATATGGGAAATGTTAACGAATGCCTAAAGGTATTAGTTTAGTAACTATTTTTAGAAATATTTTATAAGAAATTGATAAAGCAATTAATTTTTCTATTAGCTTTTGATATTTCCCATGAAAGTGGTGTTAAAATTTTCCTAATATAGTTTATTAACAATTGCCCTAAGGGCACCCGTTAACATGACCATTCATATTTAGTTGTAATTTGTAAATCACAAGGTAATTATATTCCTACAAAGCTACACTCAATAAATATTTAAAAAAAAGTGGGTACTGGGTATCCACATTTGCAAAAAAGTTACATTTTTTTTAATAAATGGATAATTTTAGATGTTATTATCTTTTTTTTTATTAATATATATATTTTTTTTTTGTTTGGGATTGATTTGGATGCTAATATATATATATATATATATTTATTTATTTATTTATTTTTATTTATATTGATAAGACAGGAGATTGTGATTAGGGGTACAACTCGCCCATACTCGACTCGCCACCACCCAATCCGACAACTCCGTCGGTCAAACACGAGTTCGGAGATCTCTAAACCTGACCCCAGCGGGTTGGTTGCGGGTTTCCACTTTCAAAACCCGTGAAATCCAACCCGCCTATAACTATTTACTCTTTCCGGCAATTTTTCAAGTATTTCAGACTAGATTTGGTGAGATCTCGTTGTTATTTGACAAAATCTAGGCCAGATCTCGTTGCATCTTGCGAGATATTGGCCTAGGTGATAAAACCTGAGATTGACCCAATAAAACCCGAAATTGACGAGACCTGAACCAGCAGATCTGACCAGATCTTTTGGGTCGGTTTCGGGTTATGTTTTCATCCACCCGAATTTGTGGGGTCGAGTTCAGGTTAGGTACAAACCCGACCTGTGGATAGCCCTAGTTGTGATTGCCATGAAGCACAATAATTTTAATAATTATTTTTGTAATATACATGTAATTCATAAATTGTTAGACTATTGTTTTAATAGAATTGCCAATGTTTTATTTTGATAATTTGATAGCTAGAGAAAATCGGGATTTGAAGTCTAGATGTCTCTGTTAGAAATTTCATGATGTGCCAACCAATTGAGTTATAAGGCTTTTGACCATGATTTATAGTTTGTATTTTGTTTCTCATTATTTATTTATAATTTATAGGAAGATACTAAAAAAGAAAAAAAAATACTTGATATTGTGCTTATAAATTTAAGGATATTTTGGAAAGAATAAATAATTTCTATAAGATTTTTAGGAATAAACCAAATATAAGAATCTTTTATTATGAGGATTCTTATTAAATTCTTAATCAAACCAAATATATGAATAGTTACATTCTTGAGCATCTGAAATCTTATAACATTTTCAATAATCTAGATGTTGAAAATAATGTTGATTTTCTCCAACCAAACGCACAAGAGTACAATAATGTTATAGGACCTCATCTCAACTAATAATTAATCTCACTAATTATATTCGGGACAACGTTTACCTACAAAATTGGTTGTAGCCTAAGGTTACAACATTACTCAATAAAATAAATATTACTGCATATTTTGAAAATCTAACCATTGTATTGCATGTTCTTTACGCTCTTAATACACATGTGAAATTTTATGTCAACCGGATATTATTTACTATATGATCTATAAACTTATATTTTGTGCATAATTTCAAATTACAAAAACTTGCAATTTAAACAATTTAATCTTTAATTTTCTAGAAATTTTGCAAGTATGGAGGATATAAGAAGAAGATGTAATCCAATGGTGAATTTGTCAAAATTCACCTCTGATAAAAAGATATTGAGTAAGGTTATAGTTTTAGGCTACAACCAACTTTGTAGCTAAACTTTGTTCTTATATTTGTATTATGAATGACCCATTATTTTTTTTTAGAAGAAACCCACTATTCACGTAAGATAAAGGAGTACAACATTATTGTATTTCTAAAATACTGTATAATTTTTCCGTCAGGTCCACAATTGCTTCCCCGCCCACTTTCATTTAGCCATTTAGCAACAAATCTAATTATAAACATATAAATTGAAACTGGTGAAGGAATTTACTTGGTGTAGTTTGCAAACTCATCCTTGTGAAAATTGGTAGCAATGAGAGCTTTAGCTTTTGTTCATGTTATTGGTCTATGTTCCATCATTCATAAGGGGGATTATGAAGTGGTTACTAAAATCTTAAGAAGCGACGATGAATCCTTAACATCTTTTGGCTTCTTAATTGTTGAAACAAAATTGTATACAAATATCTTTAGTTATGTTTTTTTTCTCTCACACACCCATAGACAAGATAATTATGTAGCACACAACTTAATGAGGCATGCAAGACATGTTAGTGATTTATCTGTGTGGATAAAAGATGTTTCTTAATGCGGGATGCGGAAGTTTCAAGAAGTAGAACACGTCTACTTCTAGAAAACAAGAAACAAAACATGTTTACTTCTAAAAATAACCTCGAATCCACGAGGGTTCCTTGAATCTACAAGGAGAAAGCGTTCTAGAATCCACTAGAGAAACAATAGACAAAAGTCTAAATTTTTATTAATATCAATAATGCTGAAAAACGTTTACAGACTTGGAGGCCTATTTAAGGGCTCCGTAAAACTTAACAGACAAGAATATATATTCTAAAATAAGCCCTAATTAATACCTAACCATAATAGAAACTAAATTTGACCTAAAAAGTATTAAAAGCACATAAAAACAAGGAAATAATAACCCTAAACCTAAAATAACGAAAATTACAAATCAAATACCAAAATTAATAAATTACAATAATTGAATAGTAAAATGTGTCCTACATAAGACCCCCTCCATTTGAGACAAACTTGACCTCGAGATCATGTTTGAAATCTGAAATCTTCCACTCCAAATAAACAAATACTTTGAATGCTTGAACCCCTTGATCTTCTTTCCATACTTGCAACCCATCAATGGAATAAACAAATCAAATTGAATTTTTTTCCTTAGTCTTCATGTAATTGTAGAGATTTACCAAATAAGAACTGACAATTGAATCAAATCTATCAACCCCAATAAAATCAATAAACTCTGTTTCGGTGTCTCCCACTAAAATAATAGGAGTTTGAACATTGCAATTATCTAACTTGACTTCATCGAGATCGTTGACAACTTCCTCTATAATTTCTTCTTTAATGGTCTCTACTATCTCGTCCTCAAGATCTTTCTCTATAATAGGGTCTTCATTAATCTCCTCCACAATCTTGATTTCAAGTTTTTCTTCTATAATAAATCCTTCATTAATTTCTTCAAAAATCTCTATATTTTATTCTTTGACTTTTACACATTATTCAAGAAAAGTATTTTCTTCAACATGTAATTCTTCTCTTAATGGCAAAATATATGGCTCTTTAAAATAATTCAAGTATGAACTTCCTGGCCAATAATAATCTTGTTTCTTATACGACAAAAGTTTATCACAAACCAAAGGATAAAAGTTGATAGCAAGCATCTTTTTCATCCTTGGCCATGAATGAATTTTGTCTTTACCTCATCTAATTCTATCAAATTGTATTTGTTCCCACCAACGTAAGGCATACTTGATGTCGTCCAATTTTGTAACTGAAATTGTAGTGTAGCTAAGGTTGTCGTTCCACCGAGAAAAGGAAAACAAGAACACGTCAAAAGCACTAGTAATATGTAGAAAAATATGATTAAAACTTAGGAAAAATAAAGTTTAGTAAAATTCAATAATTAAAATCACTAGGGCGTTAGGGTTTGTCTACCAATATTGTTAAGCATCCATTATCAATCCAATTTAGTACACAATCGGGTAAGTAAACACATAAACTATCTGATTGGAAGATTTAGAAATAAGCTTTATTAATAAAACTCTCTTTGGTTGATTATATTCATCAATTGTTCCAACAATTTAGTCTAGAAAATAATAACTTTGCTAGAAAAACTCAAGAACATTGCATACCCTAGAGGCAATACTATGGCAAAAGTAATATCTAACAAGATTACCACGTTTTATTAGAGAGATTATAAAACTCTATTCTAACAATAAGAAGATTCAAGAATAGACTAATGAAAGAATTAGAAATCAAATATCAATCTAATAAAACAATTATAAAAAGAGAACAATTGATTTCAATAATCAAAACGTGAAAAACATGCTTGGATTGAATAGCAAACAACTTACAACATTGGGGATTCACCCCTAACCCTAGCTTAGGTTCTTAAGCTTCCATAGAAAATAAAAACTCTTCAAAATTGATGAAAAATAAGGTTTCCCAGCAGCCAAAAACGTGGCTGCCCTTGTATCCTTTTAATATTTATAACATTCAAAACCCTAAAACACATGCTTCCCAAAAAGGAAAATATAAAATGTCAATTCTCATTTTTCAACAGTGGATCAACTTCTAGGTCGGTTTTGGCCTTTAATACGGCAGATTATGAAGTTTTAATGAACTAAAAAGTTTTAGATCTTCAAGTCGTCTTTTCGTGGTTGCATGAATCAAGCCAATCCAATATCGGAGTAAAAAGATATGGCCAAAATACCAAAACTGGTCAGAATATTTCCATGCCAAGATTTTTTCCATCTTTGGCTCAAACGAATTTCTCTCTTTCCTTTTATGTTTCCACACATATTTGACTCACTAAATTCTTCAAAAGCCACTTCAAAATTGATCTTCACCCTTGGATTCTCTTGGCTTCTTGTCTGCGTGCTTAGCTTATTAGTTTAAATCTCCTACAAGAGAAAAATACACGTAATGAGTATATTTTAGAAAAAAATTTGCAAACTCTCATATTTACATATAAGTGTAAAAATAAACACAAAATAGATGTGATAATGCCTACCAAAACTAAGATAATATTGTACTTTTAAGCTAGGCGTAAATGCACTTTTAGTCCCTACATTTTGACGTTTTTCCATTTTAGTCCTTACATTTTATTTTTACCACTTTTAGTCCCTAAACCAATTAACGCGGGACATTTAAGTCCTTGAGGCACTATTCCGTCACCAAACTAACGGGAAAACTGACGGATTAATAAAATAATAATAAAATTTAAAAAGAAAAGAAAATATTCTCAATTAATTTTGTTTCACTTTTTTTTGGGAAGAACATGAATAACATGTTCATGTTCTTTGTGTTCTTCCCTATAATCAATCTCCAGCAACAACATCAAACCCAAAATCAAAGAGCAAACCCAGCAACGACATTTTCCATATTCGCTAAACATGGGTTTTCCATATTCGCTATAATCAATCTCCAGCAACAACATCAAACCCAGCACACATTCAGAACCCAACACACATTCATTTTCCATATTCTCATCAAACCCAGCAACGACATAAAACCCACAGCACAGCAGCCACCACCACCACCACCTAAAATCCAACAACACCACCACCGCCACCACTGCCAAATCCATACCCACAAACCCAAACCCACACAACCCATTCACCGTTTCCCACAACCCAGTCACCGATACCGACAAACCAGTCACCAACTCCACAACCTAGTCACTGAATCCCACAACCCAACCATCGATTCCCAGAACCAGTCACCGATTTCCATAACCTAACCACCGATTCATTGATTCCACAGCCCAGCAACCACCGTGACCCATACCTCAACCTCAACCACAAACGCCAATGTCCACCACAGACGCTGATCTCCACAAACAAACACCCTCCACCACGCCGATCCCCACAAACCCATACCCTCCACACCGACCTGAGAGAGATGGGCCGAGACAAAGAAAGGAGAGAACAAACCCACCCATCACCGGCTCTCCCTTCACCGTTGCCACCCATCACTAGCTCCATGTCATCGGCGCCACCACCAGTTCTCAAGTTCTCTTGGCTCCACTGTCAATCTTGTTCCTTCTTCAATATTATTTAGCTGGGTTTCTAGAGGTTGGGTTGTGGTGGGACTTGCTTTTAGTGGGTCAGAGGTGGTGGATCTGGTGATCAAGATTATCTTTCTTTGTGGTGGATCTGGTGGGACTTGCTTCCGTGTTCACCGTCAGATATCTTTTCACCAAATGAACACAAAAAACAAATATATTTTCTTTTCTTTTTAAATTTTATTATTATTTTATTAATCTGTCAGTTTTCCCGTTAGTTTGGTGACAGAATAGTGCCCCAAGGACTTAAATGTCCCGCGTTAATTGGTTTAGGGACTAAAAGTGGTAAAAATAAAATGTAGAGATTAAAATGGAAAAACGTCAAAATGTAGGGACTAAAAGTGCATTTACGCCTTTAAGCTATTATCAATACTCACTAAGTTTATACAAAGCAAGTTTAGCTTTTCTCTCATAATAAATATTCTCAAAGTCAAATAAATCTTCTAGATCAAGTAACCAATTAAGAAAATCTTCTTTATAAAAATAAACATTAAAACTTGCAATTCTTTTATAAGATCTGTGGGGTACAAGAATTTAAATAAGGTATTTGTGCCACGTGTCATACCCATGGCCGAGGAGGCCATTATCATGCCAAGGAGGTCACATGCTCGAATAGTAAGGCCATGTCAGTGACACGTTACCAGAGGAGGTCATACTGTAGAGAAAGAGCTTCGTGGAGGGGGTTAGCCCTAACATGACTAAGGGGATGGTGGCTAGCACCACATTTAATGCATCCCACCAAACCTTTTGGCTGCATTTATGTGGAGAAGACCCCTGAACAGTGCTGCATTGGCTGCCCCAACTCACAAGGGGCTTGGGAAGGTGTCTGATGGGACAAACACTCAAGTAGTGGCCTAGACGATCAACAAATGGAGGGCCAAAATCATCTAAAGGGAGCTATATAATGTAAGAGACCCTCCAGGGAGAGGGGATCGAGAAATCTGTAGAGAACACACTGTAGCAACAAGAACTAAAATTGTATCTAAGTCCAAAAGAACTATATTCAAGAATCATTCTCCTCGGACTTCGCCGAGGAAGGATTTCCTTACTTAGAACTTGTCTTTCTTTGTTTTCTTAGTATCTTTAATCCACTGTGCGCGTTGCCTGATCCATTAAAGCCTAACTTTTAAGCCCACTCTCTACAAATTCATTGTATCGGGCTCTTTGGGCCTTAATCCATTCATCTTTTGGGCTTAGGACCAAAACCTGCTCTTACAATTAGCGCAGTCTGTGAGAAAGCTTGAGCTTTAGTGGGTTCAACGTCCAACCATGGTAGGATCAGGGCAAGACCGGTAGGAGTCTATTGGTTCCCAACGTCAGGATCAGTTCCTCAACCTTGAGCGAATGAGGGACCGCGAGATTATTGTGCACACCACGCATACTAGCAGGAGCCAGTCTTTAGGAGAAAGTTACATTTCTCATAAAGAAAATACCAGAAGCATGCAGTTGGAGATTGACCGTCTTCGCAGGAGACTACGCCGAGAGCGACGGAGAAGGACTCCCCCAGATTCTAACCCCCCTTCTGATGATGATGGGGATGGTAGCTACAGGCCCAGGTCCAAGACTCCTTCCAGCGAGTCTTTTTTGTACGATGAGGACCGTCATTACAAACGAAGGAGTAAGAGTCCATCTCGCGAAGGTCTGGGCAATGATGCTATGAGTAGGACTCTTAACCAGATCTCTAAATCACCGTTTACGCGTAGAATTGAATAGGGAAAACTTCCTTGGTAGTTTACTCAACCAACATTCACCATGTATAATGGTAGAACGGACCTTGTGGAGCACGTCAGCCACTTCAACCAGAGAATGGCCGTTCACTCCCTGAACGAAGCCTTGATGTGCAAAGTGTTCCCATCTAGTTTAGGGCCCGTGGCGATGAGATGGTTCGACGGTCTGAAAGAAGGTTCTATTAGCTCCTTTAAGGATCTTAATAGGGCCTTTGGGGCTCATTTTGTGACTTGCAGTAGGGTTCCTCAACCCTTAGATTCCAAGCTGTTTATGACCATGCGAGAGGGGGAGACCCTGAAAATATATTCTGACAGGTATTGGGAGATGTTCAACAAGATAGATGGGAACTTTGATGACATGGCTATAAGGACTTTCAAGGTCGGCTTGCCCACCGAGCATGATCTGAGAAAGTCTTTGACTGGAAACCGGTTTGGAGTATGCGTCGGCTCATGGACTGTATTGATGAGTATAAGCAGGTCGAAGAGGACCAGCAACAAGGAAAAGGGAAAGCTAAAGTGGTCCCTCAGGATAGAAGGGACTTCAAATCGGATAGGTACAATAACAACCAACCTCGGAGAGACTTCACGGGGCATTCTGGGTCTACTACTACTCAGGTAGTTAGTACTGTGTTCCGAGAGCCAATACACCAAATCCTGGAGAAAATTAAGAATGAGCCGTACTTTCAATGGCCGAACAAGATGGGAGGAGACCCTACGAAACGCAACCAAAGTCTTCACTGCCAGTACCACTAGGAGCGGGGGCACACCACTGAAGATTGCAGGACATTGTGGAGTCATTTAGAGCAGTTGGTTAAAATTAGAAAGTTAAAGCAATTCCTGTATCAGCCCAATGGACAAGGTAGTCAGGTAGGATCGGGGCCTCAGAGAGACGCTTCTATAAGACCACCTTTAGGTACAATTAATGTCATTCTTGCTGCTCTAGGGAGAACTGGTTCTCGGCCAACCAGGGTGTTGTCTATAGCTCAGCCATTTATCGAAGACTTACCCCCTGATTTGAAGAGGAGTAGAGTGGAGGTCCGACCAGCTTTGAGCTTCTCCGATAAGGACAAAGTTAAAACCCTACAGCCACACGATGATGCCCTAGTGGTTACTCTCAGGATAGGAGGGTATGATGTGAAAAAGGGTGCTGGTAGATCAGGGCAGTGGTGCAGAGATCATGTATCCTGACCTATTTAAGGGACTAAAGCTGAGGCTTGAGGACTTAACCTGCTATAACTCCTCTCTGATAGGGTTTGATGGGAAGATTGTCTTTCCGAGGGGCCAAATTAGATTGCATGTTCAGGCAGGGTCAGAAGTCGTGGAAGTGAATTTCATCGTAATAGATGCCTACTCCCCCCATACTGCTATTGTGGCAAGACCTTGGCTTCACGCCATGGGAGCCGTGTCTTCCACCCTTCACTTGAAAGTGAAGTACCCGTTGAGGGACTGGGTTGAGGAGCTAGTTGTAAGCCTGTCTGTGGTTGGCAATGCTTGGTGGCTGCAATTAGACATCAGGCTGGAGGTGAACCCTCAGTGTTCGTCGAGCAGGATTTATAGCAATCAAGGGTGCCGGTGTTGTCTACGGGGGCAATGGCAGAAGGGGCTAAGTGCGAGCAACTGGAAAAAGTTGTTATTGGCGACGATGAGGAGAAGTTCTTTCAGGTCAGAGCTCGGCTGCCTCCTTGGGAAAGGCAACAGCTGATGGATTTTCTTAGAAAAAATATTGATGTATTTGCGTGGAGCACCTATGACGCCCCTAGGGTAGATTCAGATTTCATTTGCCACCATTTAAACGTTAATCCACCTGTCATCCCCAAGAAGCAACCACCTCGACGCTCATCTAGAAAACATTCCAATGCCATCAAGGGGGAAGTACTCAAGCTCAAGCGGGTTAGGGCTATAAAGGAGGTATTCTACCCCAAGTGGCTGGCCAACACAATGGTGGTGAAGAAGAAAACTGGGAAGTGGTGAGTGTGTGTGGACTTTACAAATTTAAATAAAGTTTGCCCAAAAGACCCTTTCTCCCTGCCTCGGATAGATCAATTAGTGGACGCTACTATAGGCCACCTTTGGATGAGCTTTTTGAATGCCTTTTAGGGTTATTATCAGATACCGTTAGCTTTGGACGATCAGGAAAAGACTGCTGTTCTTACACCCACTGGGAATTACCACTACAAAGTAATGCCCTTCGGATTGAAAAATGCAGGGTCTACCTACCAGAGGATGATGACCAGGATATTTGAGCTTTAGTTGGGCAAAAATATTGAGGTGTACATAGATGATATGGTGGTAAAAAATAAAGTAGAGTCCGAGCATATGGATGACCTCGAGAATATCTTCAAGATACTGAGGAAACACAAACTGTGCCTTAATGCCGCTAAGTGTTCTTTTGGCGTAGGCTCTGGCAAATTTAAGGGTTATATGGTTATCCACCGCGGAATCGAAGTTGACCCTGATCAGATTAGAGCCATTAACGACCTGCAGCCTCCTTGGAATCCTAAAGAGATCCAGAAGTTGATAGGAATGACTGCCACTTTGAATCGATTCATTTCTCGGTCAGCGGACAGGTGTAGGCCCTTCTTCCAGTTGTTGCATAAGTGGAAGGGATTTGAATGGACAGAAGAGTGTTCCTCGGCCTTCCAGCAATTGAAGGAATATCTTTCCTGGCCACCTATTATGTCCAAACAAGAACAGGAGGAGGTTTTATTCACTTACATCGCTGTAGCCTCACATGCGATAAGTCTGGTACTGGTGCAGGATGATGATGGGGTGCAGAGACCAGTTTATTATGTGAGCAAATCATTATATGAGGCGGAGATTCGCTATTTACCATTGAAGATGGCCATCTTGGCAATAGTGCGTGCTACACGGAAGCTCCTACATTACTTCCAGGCTCACACTGTTGTGGTTCTAACCCAACTCCCTCTCCGGTCATTGCTTCGGAAAGCTGATTACACAGGGAGGGTTGTGAAATGAGCAACGATCCTAGGAGCCTTCGATATTAAATACATGCCTCGCACCTCTATAAAAGGCCAGGTCCTTGTCGATCTAGTGGCTGAGTTTGCTGAGCCTTCGTTTGAAGAAAATGGTGAAAGGCCAAGTATGGATGGAAAATTAGTTGGGACGATATCCTTGCAGGAACCTCTATCTTGGAAGGTGTATGTTGACGGCATAACAAACCAAAAGGGATCAAGAGTGGGGCTGGTTGTAGTATCTCCTGAAAGGATTATAATTGAGAAATCTTTAAGACTGGGCTTCTCGGCTACGAACAATGAGGCCAAGTACGAGGCTTTGTTGGTGGGAATGGCTATGGTTCAGAAAATGGGAGGAATAATAGTGAAGATGTTTTCAGATTCAAGGTTGGTTGTAGGCCAAGTAAAGGGAGAACTGGAAGCCAGGAATGTGAGAATGCAAGAGTACTTGAACCAGGCTAGGCTCTTGCAATCAGGATTTGACTCTTTTTCCTTACACCAAATCCCTAGAAGCATAAATACGCATGTTGATTCCTTTGCCACCCTTGCAACCTCCTCAGTGTAGAGTCTACCTCGGGTCATCCTAGTCGAGGATCTATGCAACCCTATCGAGATGAAAAGGGAGAAGGCCCAAATTCATCAACTTAGGGTGGGACCTAGTTGGATGGATCCTATTTTCCTATTCCTTAAGAACGACATCTTGTCTGAGGAGAAGGGGAAGGTTGATAAAATGCGAAGAAAGGCTCCCCGATTTTGGCTGTCCGAGGACCAAAAGTTGTACAAGCGCTCTTTTTCTGGGCCATATGTGCTATGCATCCATCCTGAAGCAGTGGAGCCACTCCTAGAAGAGTTGCACGAAGGGATTTGTGGAAGCCATACAGGAGGCAAATCCTTGTCTCACCGGGCCCTTACTCAGGGATATTGGTGGCCCAATATGCAAAGAGAAGCACAGGAATACGTGAAGAAGTGTGACCAATGTTAGTGATTCACTCCCAACATTCATCAGCCAGGGGGCGTCCTTAATCCTCTATCTAGTCCCTAGCCTTTCGGTCAGTAGGGCCTGAACATTGTGGGGCCCTTCCCCAAAGCAGCAAGAAACAGGAGATGGCTTTTGGTCGACACTGATTACTATACCAAGTAGGTTGAAGCTAAGCCACTGGCGAACATTAGGGACATGGATGCCAAAAGGTTTGTTTGGAAGAACATTGTCACTCGGTTTGGGATTCCTCATACCCTCAGGGGTATGATTCAAATGTAAAGTTAAGACCCTTGGCCCCTGGGGACTTGGTATTGAGAAAGGTTATGGGTACTGCAAAAAACCCAGTATGGGGGAAGTTAGGGCCTAATTGGAAAGGGCCATACTGTATCACCTCAGTAGTGGACATAGGTGCATACTTCCTAGAAGATCTAAACGAAAAAGTTGTACCGCGACCTTGGAATGTAAATAACCTGCAAAGGTACTATTATTAATGAAAGGCAGCTCTGCCATGTTTTCATTTATGACATTATGTGTTGCGTTAATTGCCTATGTGGATATTAAACAGAACATTGGTCATGTCTGGCTCCTCGAACCACATACCTTAGGTAAATTAATGCTTCTCATTATTTCTCTAAGTATTAAACAGAATCTCGATTATGCTTGCCTCCTCGGACCACATACCTTGGGTAAATTAATACTTTCCATTATTTCTCTAAGTATTAAACAGAACCTCGGTCATGCCTGCCTCTTAGAATCACATACTTTGGGTAAATTAATGCTTCCCATTATTTCTCTAAGTATTAAACAGAACCTCGGTCATACCTAGCTCCTCGGACCACATGCCTTGGATAAATTAATACTTCCCATTATTTCTCTAAGTATTAAACAAAACCTCGGTCATGCCTGGCTTCTCAAATCACATGCCTTAGGTAAATTAATACTTCCCATTATTTCTCTAAGTATTAAACAGAACCTCGGTCATGCCTTGATCCTCAGACCACATACCTTGGGTAAATTAATACTTCCCACTATTTCTCTAAGTATTAAACAGAACATTGGTTATGACTGGCTCATCGGACCACATGCCTTGGGTAAGTTAATACTTCCCATTATTTCTCTAAGTGTTAAACAGAACCTTGGCAATGTTGGGTCCCTCGGACCACATGCTTTGGGTAAATTACCAATTATAATTATACAAGCCTACTATGGAATGGGGTGCTAGGTGAAATTCAAAGTATGGTGGCCTTCTTGGATCACGTACCCTGGATGGACATGGACTTCACTATCATTTGAGATTAAGAGGAGAATCCAGAAGTACACTTCATCCTTGGAGCTATTTACCTAAGGTACACAAAGTTTGTTCCTGACAAGGTAAAGTTATCCAACTACACTGCTAACTGCATAAAAGGTAATTGTTGGACTATTAGTTGCATGAGTAACTGTTAACTTTAGGGGTTAGAATATATCCTAATCAAGGTGATAGCCACTTTTCTCATTGTTTACACGGGAGTAATTTATTTAAATTAGCAACAATTCATTACTATTAGCTTTTGTTAAAGTATGAGTGTTCACCCTTAGAAGCATCATCAATCTAAAGTCTTAACAGGAGGCAAAACAATAACTACAGCCAACCAGAGACAGATATTGCAAGAAAAACAAAGTCCCACAAAAGCAAAAGTCTATGTCTTTTCATTGATTAAGAAATGAGATACATCTTAAACATGGCAAACTGTCATAACAAAGGAAAATTACATAAATATATAAATATATATATATATATATATATATATAAATAACAATAAGTAAAAGAAAAAGATCCTAAACTATGCCTTGGCTGGAGGAGGGTTATCTTTGTTGCCCGGTTGGGAGACAGGAAGATTGGTGGCCTTGGGATCAACTTCCTTGGATTTGGGAGCAGCATCCTTGTCGTTGGGAGCGACATCCTTGAGCTTAAAGGTAGCCTCTGGACCCTTGGCCTATGGCAGGGGCTTGACCTCCTTGCCCTTGCCCTTATCCTTTAGTCGAGAACCACCCTGGCCAGCCCCCTTACCCTTAACTACCTCAACTCCCTGGCCTTGGTCACCAGCCTTGTCAGGCCCTTTGGGGACCTCAGTAGGAGGAAGAGAGGCCTGGGTGGTAAAGGGCTGCTCAGAGGAGGTTGGTGTAAGGGTAGTAGGAGGAGGGAGTGCAGTTAGAACTTCACGGATATCTACAGGGTAGTAAATGTTCTCAGCCTTCCTCCACTTGGAAGCAGCAGGGACTCCTGCCCGGTTGAGCGCCTTTGCCCACACTTCCTAGCAGTAGTCCCTACAGACCTCCACCAGCTCCTCTGCCAGGCAGACCTCGGTCTCCTGCACCCCAAGGTCATAGGATGCCTGCTCTGAAGCCTTCGTCACTTCCTTAGCCGTTCGAGCAGCCTCTTTGGCCTTCCCAAGCTTTGCCTTCAAGTCCGCCACCTGTTGCTTAGCCATGGCCAGCTCTATTTCGGCATAATGGAGCTTCTTGCGTTGCTCCTCAGCCTAGTCTTAGGCGTTCTTGAGGCAGGCCTCAGCGCTCCTTCTCTCCCTCTCCTCCGCCGTCAACTTCACGGACAACTCTTGGTTCTTTTGCTCCGCTGCACCCAGGGCTTTGCTGGTCTCGGCATGGAGGTTAGCCTTGACCCTGGCTTCGTTGTGGGCGTCTTTCACCCACTCCTCAACCATGAATACCTCCTGGACGGCCTGCGCAAAAACAACAAGGGAATTCTATGTTTAAAAAAAAATAAAAAAATAAAAAAGAGAAGGGGAAAAGGACGACCTATCATGACAACCTAGCATGACCAAAAGCTTACCAAGGCTAAGTCCCTCTTCAGGGACAGAAAGAGATCCTACTGCCTCATGGTCTACAATGCAGCCATATCTTTGGGCAGCAGTAGGGGCTGCTTCAGAGCCTTAGCCAAGTAGTGGGTGTGCCCTTTCCGGAACTCCTTGATGAAGGAGCTTTGCGGTCTGGCCTCCTCCTTCAGCTCTAGCTGGAGATCCCACACTAGGGTTGGAAGGCGCACCTCGACTATGCTATGGTCCTCATTGCTTTCAACCGAGGAGGCCCTCCCTTGGCCCTTGGCCATGAGGCTGGGACCCTAGGGTGTCCTTGGGCACTGCTCCCTTAGCCCTGTCCGCAAGGAGCTCATGCAAGCCATTCTTCCTGTTCAAGGCCATCTCCTCTTCTTCTTCCTCGGAGCTGTTGTCTATGCGTGCGATGATGAAACCGGAGGTGCGAACACCTGAAAATCTATCGGGCTTGTCTTCTGAGTCCAAGACCTGAATCACAGGCTCTTCTTGCCCCTCTCCCTCTTCCTCGAGACGAAACTGGTCTATCTCCACTTCGAGTGACAGCCGCGATGAAGCTGTCTCTTCTCTTAAGACTGCAACCTCACAGGGAGAGCGACGGGAGGGCAACTCAACTGACACAATATCTTCTCGGGCTAAAAATTCGGGCATCAAGTCGTCTATCCTAGCTAGCCGAGGATCGCCTACCCTGATTGCGTGGCCCACGTCCTGGAACTTGTCAGATAAGGGCTGGAAGTCGAGGATGAGATGGACGGCTCTAAATTGTCTGTCCTCGCTCACAAACACCTCGAACCTTAGTACTTTGTTGAGGTCTGCGATGTTGACGAAGTTGATGTTGGGGGCCACGTATCTTTTATCTACAAAAATAGCCGAGAAGCAAAACCATGGTCAGAACAATGAAGCCCTCCATCAGAAAGAAACGAAATACTAAAGAAAAGAAGAGAGCAGCAAAACTAAGGAACTAGTGCCCATGTTAAAAGACCTAAACCTAGGGTACCCTACTTGGCTCTCCCTCCCGGGTTGGGCAGTGAAGACCGTCGTGCCATTCACCAGAGGCGATCAGGTAGTCATCCTTCATGCCCTTGTTGGACTTGGGAAGACACGAGATGAGACTAACCACTGAAGACCTAGACTTAAGGTAGTAGCCCGAGTCTGCCAGCAGATGGCACTCGTACATCCAAACGACGTCATGCCAGGTGAGGTTCAACCCCATTTACTCGTTAAGAGCGTCTACGCTACCCAAGACTCTAAATAGGTTGGGCGCGCACTGGTGAGGGCAGATCCTATGGGCTATCAGGTAGTCTCTAGTCACCCTCCTCATGGGTAGCCTCATCCCCCCTTCTATGAAGGCAATCATGGGAATGACAACCTCCCTTTCCCTTCTGTGGGTAAGCCACCCACCCGGAGTGCAGTATTGCAAGGAAACGCCTTGGGGAATGTGATACAAGGCTCTAAACCCTTCCATACCAACAAGGGAATCTACTAAATGAGCGAACCTACCCATCTAGGAGGACTAAGGAGAAAAGAGAGAAACTTAAGTGAAGGCAGAAATAGAAAACAGACTAGGCGAGAAGATTGGCTGAGGAGAAAATAGCCTAAGAACAAAGAAACTTACGAGAATAAGGACAAGGGTCACTTCAGAAACTTCTCAAAAGCTTAAAGATTTAGGAAGTCTTGAGAGTTTGGAGATTTAGGAAGTCTTAAGGATTCGAAGATTGGTAAAGTGAGAGAAATGAACTCCCCAAGCGCCTTATATAGGAGGCGGAATTGGGTAGGAGTTATCCCGCCCAAAATTTGAGGAGAAATACCAGCTATAGGATCTCCATCTCACCGTAGGACGTGGGGAACAAAGTGCCACCTAGAGCATTTAATGAGACATTGCGGACTCCGAAGTGCCAGAATGGTTGCGGGGCACGCGAAGTGACGCTTTCACGTGTGGAAATCAAAGAAACGTGTGGAATTAATTATCCAAGGTCAAAACCCCATTTTTCTCCTCAGTTGAAATAAGGTATTTGCGCCACGTGTCATACCCATGGCCAAGGAGGCCATTATCGCGCCGAGGAGGTCACACGCTCGGACAATAAGGCCACGTCAGTGGCACGTTACCAGAGGAGGTCATACTGTAGAGAAAGAGGTTCGAGGAGGGGGTTAACCCTGACATGACTGAGCAGATGGTGGCTACCACCACATTTAATGCATCCCACCAAATCTCCTGGCTGCATTTATGTGGAGAAGACCCCTGAACAGTGCTGTCTTGGCTGCCCCAACTCACAAGGGGCTTGGGAAGGTGTCTGATGGGACAAGCACTCAAGTAGTGGCCTGGGCGATTATAAATGGAAGGCCAAGATCATCTAAAAGGAGCTATATAATGTAAGAGACCCTTCAGGGAGAAGGGATCAAAAATCTATAGAGAATACACTGTAGCAAAAAGAACTGAAATTGTATCTAAGTCCAAAAGAACTATATTCAAGAATCATTCTCCTCGGACTTCGTCGAGGAAGGATTTCCTTGCTTAGAACTTGTCTTTCTTTGCTTTCTTAGTATCTTTAATCCACTGTGCGCGTTGCCTGATCCATTGAAGCATAGTTTTTAAGCCCACTCTCTACAAATTCATTGTATCTGGCTCTTTGGGCCTTAATCCATTCATCTTTTGGGCTTAAGACCAAAACCTGCCCTTACAAGATCTATATCAAATTTGCTTACTAATAAGTTGCCCGTGAGTTATGTCTCCGCAATAGTTATCCCTATTGTTTCCATGCTCCAACGATGGCATCCTAGCAAAGATATTTATGAGTGCTAGCTGTACGTCACATAATACTTGCTAAGTTTTTTGTCATCGGAATTGCTACTGTCTCATACCAGGATAAAGTTAAGGCTCTGATACCAACCAATGTGGGATGCGGAAGTATCGAGAAATAGAACACGTCTACTTCTAGAGAACAAGAAACAAAACACGTTTACTTCTGAAAATAACCTTGAATTCACAAGGGTTCCTTGAATTCACGAGGGTTCCTTGAATCCACAAGGAGAAAGGGTTATGGAATCCATCAGAGAAACAATAGACAAAAGTCTGAATTTTTATTAATATCAATAATGTTGAAAAACGTTTACAGACTTTGAGGCCTATTTAAGGGCTCCGTAAAACTTGACAGACAAGAAAATATACTTTAAAATAAGCCCTAATAAATATCTAACTATAATAGGAACCAAATTTGACCGAAAAAGCAAACAAGGAAAAATAACCGTAAACCTAAAATAACGAAATTACAAATCAAATACCAAAATTAATAAATAACAATAATTAAATAGTAAATTGTTTCCTACATCATTTCTCCACATCTCAATGATGTACTTCTAACCGACTATGACTAAGTTTTATCAATGATATTTTCCTGTCTTCTTCTCAAAAATTAAAAATAAATAAATAATAAGCACATAAGAGTAAATTTCATTTCTAAATAATAAGATACCAAAGATACAAAAACATTTCTTATTGTGTAAGCCATACAGGGGTGGCTCCAAGTTATGGTCAGGGTGTTCAAATCAACACCCTGACCTTGAAAAAAATATAATATAATATATAATTTGAAATATTTTTTTTTCTACCTTAAATAAAAAATGAACACCCTAAAATACAGTTACAAAGACCAATAAGGGTAAACATAGTTACAAAAATCAATAAGTTGAGTAACAACAAAAATTCCTAGTGTAGAATATATTTATTTATATCTATTTTAGCATAAAAACCTAAATTTTCTACTTTACATAACCACTTTTCAAACAAAATCCAAATCAAACTATTTATTTTACACTATATTTTATTAAAGTATTATTTCTTTATAAATTTTTTACTACTCTCTTAAATCATCTCTCTCTATATATGAGTAAAGAATTAAAAGTATTAAAAACTAAATTTGCATATAAACAGTATTTGCACGGTTACTATAACTACAAATGTATTTTGCACAATAATACATAAGTTAAAGTGGATGATTTTTGTAGTTTTTTTTTTTTTTTTTTTAAATAAACTGATCACTTTACAACTAACAATATCACTATACAAGTACCAACAAACTGACGTTCCACCACTTTAATGCCCCCATACATGAGTTACAGGTTTGCGTTACTAATATAAATGCTCTTAATGACCACCTTAAAAAGATTCTTATAGAGCCGTCACTTAAGCCATAGCCCATAGGTTTAATAGACATCTAATAAGCACAGCACAATTCTATGCCAAACTTTGCTTAAGAGAAGACTATTTTATTTTCACTGTTTGCACTTTGCACCTTGAGAAATCTTGCTAGACAAATAATATGAACAAAGCAATCAATGCTCCAACAAGTTGGTTGTCTGATTGGCCGATCCATTATGAGATAACTCTTTAACTATTCATGCTTATGCAGTCTCTGAGGAAATGAAGTGATTACTGTCAATATAGTTTTTTTTTAAAAGAGAGTTTCAACTTATGACGTTCGCTCTTAATGATAACTCTTTATTATTAGACCAAAACATCAATTAGTTTTTGGTGTAGACGAGAATTAAACTCTAAATCTCTTATTTAACCATTAGAGACTTTACTGTCACTATAGTTCTAATGGAAGACTATCTCAATTACTCAAAAAAAAAAAAAAAATGGTAGAATATTATTATGACTTATGAGCTATAATAATCTGCCTTTTTCATTTTTACGAGTAGTATGATCATATAGTGGTCCTCTTCTTTGACAATATAGTAGTCTCTTTTTTTTTTTTTTTTTTTGTTGATAATCGACAATATCGTAGTCATACTCGTACATACTGATACAATTATAGCAAAAGAAAGGCTTTGTGGTTGAACAGCTTCTTGGTCAAGATCTTCCATTTGATATTGATCAATGATTGCTCAACTTGGGAGCGATGGTACATTTCTCCATTCTGATTTATATAATGGACAATTTTTGTCGGCAAGTGATTTTTAAACCTCATTACCTCATACCTAAGCAATGCCAACGAGAATTGAAAAAACTAAAAGCCACATTGTTTTCATGTGATTATTACAATTTATGTTTTTATTTTTCTATTTTTGGGTAAACTTGAGTTACTTGTTATGCGGTACCTGAAAAAAAAAACAGTAGTAGCATTTTGAGTGACATTTTTGCCATTTCGCACTATAATGATGGTGGCCCTAGTTTTTTTTTTTTTTTTTGGGTGACAATCATAGCACTAGGTCTTAAATGAAAAAAAAAAAGTCTTATATGAAAAAGGGTTGTTTTTATTTTTTCTTTTAAGATTTAGAAAAAAGAGAAATGTTATATTAGTAACATTTTCTCAATATTTTTACAACAAATTATAAATGATAAGTTGTTACAGCCTTACAGGTTATTATTGATGGGCAAAAAAAGTAATTTCAATAATAAATTCAAATTAAAACCAATAATAATTTACCATTTATAATTTGTTGTCAACATGTTTTGATAACGTCATGGATCTTGTCATATAGCATTTCAAAAAAAAAAAAAAAAAGTCTTAAATGAAAAGAAAAGGAGCCTAATAAAATGGGTGTCGATATTTGATTTTTTTTTTTTTTAATGAATACGTGTCATATTGATTTGATTGTGTTTCATTCACCAAAAAAAAAAAAAAAAGTAGAGATTGTGTTTGAACTATTTTTTGGGATGAGAGATTGTGTTTGAAGTTTGAACTTGTGTTTTTATCCATTTATGAACCGTTATCTGTTTTTATTTAAAAGAAAGGATAAGCAGAATTCTCAGGGAACAAACTCTGTTATAAATAAGTACTCCCGCCAATTTACATGTATGGTGGGAAAATTTTCTTCTAAAACAAACAGCTTTTTCAAAAATGGTAAAGGATCTCATCTGATCTCAAAGATCGGTGGGTGTTTAAATTTTAAAAATTCTTAAACATATCAAGTAATGGAGGATATCTAGGATGGTCTATATTTTGAATAGAAATAATGAAATACTCTTAGCTGTCTTCATTGATTTTGGACCACTCTGCCTCACGCCCTCACTATCTGTTTTTCACTTTTTTATATCAAATATCTTTTTGATTCTATAGTATCATCATTCATCTACCGTAATTAAAGTACCCCATTGCAGGTTTCTTTGTCCATGTTCTTTCTATACAGTAATACCATAGTTTTCAATTATTATTACTTGATTAGGAGCAAATGGATCTATCAATTAGTTCCTTTTTTCTTGGTATGAAATTATTGAGTAATACGCGTATTAGCTGAAAGCAGTGAGCTAGAGAGAGAGAGACACGCACACAGAAAGAGACGCTACAGAGGCATTAATGGCTCGGCCAAGATACGTGATTGAAAAAGCACAAAAAGGGTTCCTTTGTTTTCAATCAGTGAACTGAATACAGAGTGACTGTGATTACACTCAACAACCACATTTCATGAAAATCATAAAGCATCACCACCCATCAAATTAGTCTACTAGATTTTATTAAACCAGAACTTAGAGAGAAATAAAGATTTGATCTTGAATGGAGACACCCGTGACTGCCACTGCCAACAGTTCTTCTTCTTCTTCTTCTTCTGGGAATAGTAGTAGTGACAGTAGTGGCAATGGACTTCGAAGATTCGGGTTTCGAGTGGCGGTTTTGAATTTCGTACAGAGTCCATTAACATCCTTGTTTGAAAATTCTGGTTTACTAGGAGGCAGAAGATCAGTTATCATGTCTGATTCTCAGGAAACAGCTTATCAAATCGAGGACGAGGATGAAGAGGAGGAAGAGCTCTCTATCAGAATTGTTGGTGCAACAGAGTCAGAGGCAGAGCATTTCATGGCTCATTCAGAACCTGAACAATCTGCATCAGATGCCGGAAATGGGTCCCCGGATGATCTTACTAATTCTGTAAGAAGAAGCAGCAGTAGCAGTGGTAGCAGTAGCAGATATGATATTCAGCATTTGGCCAAATGGGTTGAGGAGATCCTCCCTTATTCTTTGCTTCTTTTGGTCGCCTTCATTCGTCAGCATCTCAAAGGTATTTATTAATGTCTCACTTCTCTTTCAAATGACCATTATGATCTAATGTTATGCATCAACTTCAGGTTTTGCTGTTATTATTTCGATCGCAGCTGTCATGTTCAAATCCAATGATATTCTTAAAAAGCAGATTGCTCTTAAGGTTCTCTGTTATATGCATTCAGTTTATTACTCAGTTGTTCCGTCTTCTTCTTCTTCTTTTTTCTTTTTTCTTTTTTTAATTTTTCTTGGTTTAAAGTTTTTGATTTGATGGTTCCACTTTCACAGGAGGAGAGGAAAACCTCTGTGGTTGTCAGCATCGCTCTGGTATTTATGCTTCAAGTGGTTCTTATTTATTTGTGGCTTCGAGATACTGATCTCCTATACGCCTTGGTTTTACTTCCCCCAAAAGCAGTACCTCCCTTTTTGCACGCTATATTCATCATCACCGTGAATGGTATGTACCGTATGTAATTAAACGGGTCACTTTTTTTATTGCTCTTTGACTTACAAATCTTAAATTTGCCTTTTAATCACTTAGCTATCTATATCTATGAAGATTTCTATAAACTTATGACTTGGTTATTCGTTTCTTATAATTCTGTGCTCGCTTGTAATAAACCAGGAAATTAGATGAAAATATATACTAATGGTACATTTAACCTTTTCTGCTATCATGATTTTGAATTGAGATTAAAAAATGGTCCCATATCATGTTCTGTTTGTTTCTAGCTGCCTTTCTTCCTTGAATGGTGGACATAAATCCTATACCCATATAATGATAGACCTTGGTATGCTGGTTATGTTATGTGTATCAGTGTCTGATCTAGCTGGGTTTGAATAGACCTTCTCTTGAAAATAAGTTTATGTAATATTAATTGATACTTTCTTCAAGAATGGTGAACAAATATACCTCTACTTGTAGACATTTTGCGCATTGATCCCTTCAACTGAATGCCATATATTTTGTTTCAACTGAGGTCTCAATAATGGTTGTTTTCTCAGACATTATGGTGCGGCAGGCAGCAATGGCCCTCAAATGTATGCTTTTGATATATTACAAGAATTGCAGAGGCCGTGACTACCGTAAACAGGTTACTTATGTTACATTTAGTCAGTGCTCTCCATGAACTACTTCTCAATTGTCTTCTTTTGATGTGTTAAATTCTTATGACTGTTGAAGGCCTCTGTTTATCCAGGGTCAAATGCTAACTCTTGTTGAGTATACCTTGCTGCTGTACCGTGCCTTGTTGCCTACACCTGTTTGGTATCGCTTCTTTTTAAATAAAGGATATGGAAGCATTGTTTCTTCCTTAACAACAGGGTTGTATTTAACCCTCAAGTTTAAATCAATTATAGAGAAGGTATGATTTTCTTGAAATACGTAATCCCATCTATATGAACTCTCTCATGCTTTCTTCTGCTCTTCTTATAAGAACTCCTCAAAAGGCCATTGAATTTTGATAGTATTATCTTATATTATTACTTAATGATATGGAATTCAAGGTCTACCCCTTATTAGCTGCACTGAAGGCCTTAAGGCATAAGGAGATGCATTACGGCTCATATGCCACGGCAGAACAGGTCAGTTGGTCTATCTGCATTTCTCAATAAATAACACAATTGAGAAGAGATAATTATTAATAAAAGGTAAACATATGGTAATCTTCCAAATATGTTATTTCCTTTATATTGGAGTAATAATTTTAAGGGATCATTGCAACTACAAAGTATTCATTTTAGTTCAATCCTTAGTTTTTTAAAACGGCAAAGAGTTGGGGGGGGGGGGGGGGGGGGCTGAGATCTCCTTTAAATTGCAAACAGATAATATCCTTCTCGTTCTTGTTCTTAGACAGAGACTTTAGTGGATATAATTCTCTCTCTCATTCACTTTAACTTATAAGATGACCACCATGGACAGTGCCTGGTGCCATGATCTTCTTTCATTTGTTTCATAAGAGGTATTGACACGTTCTAAGTTGCCATTAATTTAACTGTAGGTCAATGCAGCAGGGGATCTCTGTGCTATCTGCCAGGAAAAGATGCATGCTCCAATTTTGCTTCGCTGTAAACACATATTCTGCGAAGAATGTGTATCAGAATGGTCATATTTTTAACTCCAGTTTCTCTATACAAATTAGGAATATAGTTTTTTTAATCCATACTTCTTACCATATTGCTGTTCTATGCGTTTAGATGTTAATCTGATAATTTATCCCTTGATTGAATGTAGTATCTTAGCCACAGCACTAGTCATGAATATATATAGGATAAAGGCACAGTCATATAATGTGAATGTTATTATTTATTAATTCTACTTGGGTGGATTGCCTTTTGAAGAGGGGGGGAGTTTTTTTTTTTTTTTTTTTTCTGTATCTGCTTGAGTTTTTTCACTTTGTTGTACACAATATACTTGATTAAATACTGGATCAATTTTTTGAACCAGAAATAACTGATTTGTGGTTTTATAGAACCTTAAATAATGAGAAATTCAGTGTCTAAAACCTTTTACATTTGTCTAGTTCTCAATAGGCTATATGTTTAATGTCTTATATTTGGAGGATTTGAGTCCTGGTTTCTATGCAGTGGTTTCTTTTATAGTTTAGTGAAAATTTGTCCAAATCCTTATATTTTACTATTTTAAGATCAAGGTTCCGAAACCTGCATATCATAATGGTCTCTGGCTATGCAAAATCTATTTTCTTTAACTATCATTAGAGTAATTTGATTTTGGATGACTTATCAACATCATTTTTGGGTTGAATGACATGTTCTTATTGCACATCAATCTTATGGTGATGTTTTAACTAGTTTGTTGTCAACATCTTAAAGTAACATGTAGCCTTCAATGCTGATAAGTTTAGCCTTGAATTCTCTTGTTAATTGCTGTTATTCTATTTGTGCTTGCATTGTAGACTTGGAGCCTTTCAGTCGTTTACTTGTATTCCATCTGCTAGACTCCCTCATGTCTTAGCAGTGGTGTTCAACAAACTGCTTGATGATAATTGGTTTACTATTTAACCGAAAATGAATATCCAATAGTGAAGCTACAGTTCCAATCACATCACTTGCTACTATTTTTTTCCACCTTTAAATGGTGGCTGCTTCCCTGTAAAGTACTATGGAAAAAAAATGCTGTCTACTTGAAAAGAATTTATGTATGCATGTTTGTTGCTTGCTTATGCTGTTGGGTACCAAACTTCATACAGATTGATTATACATGTTTGTTTTTGCTTGGGTTCTTACAGGGAGTTTATATTACCATGTTTTCAGGTTTGAGCGAGAAAGGACATGCCCATTGTGCAGGGTCTTGGTTAAAGCAGCAGATATCAAATCTTACGGTGATGGATCAACTAGTTTGTCTGTCCAGTTATTTTAAGATCTACTTGCTTAAGAAGATAAAAGAAGTAAAGAATTGCTTTGGAAATGAAAGATCATTGCCAAATATTATATTCTTGATGCGCTGCGGTAACTTATAATTCCATTCTTTCCACCACTGCTGTTAGTTGAGGAGAGGTACTAAAGGTGGCAGCATTCGTTCATAAGTTGTATCTATGAGGTGGATATAATCCCCAGGCCAATTAATATATGTTAACCACAGAGACATTCTTGTTCATATATTATTGTCTTTAGATATGTGTATAAGTAAAACGTCTCTGTGTCTCCAGGCAAAACATTCATCATTTATTCTCTATACTTGAATATGCAGATTCTATTTATATCTGATCTTTAACTCTGGAAATTGTGCACAAACTCTCGCTGATTGGAACAGTCCCAAGAATCCACAATCCAATTTGAAAGAAAGCACAGGATAATAGCTTTCACAAAGAACCACTGAAGTGACTATCATAGTTCATAGGTGACAAAGCCTAAAAGCTAATAATAAAAGGAATAAAATTACTTCTTTTCAGTCAGGCAATGGGCAAGACTAATAATAATAATCATAATAATATATAAAAACAAGAAAATCATATTGTTACATTTCAAACCTTTGTTGAAACATGGAACACAAGACATTCCCAATTAAAGATAAGCATTTATAATATCTTTTGCAATCCTAACGGAGTTGTACAAGCTTGTTTATGTGGCATTTGGGAAGATGACCCCCTTCAGCTCAGTGTGGTCTTCCGTCACTTGCAGACAGCTCCAGGAGGTGGTTGTGGAGTCGGTGCTGAGGAAATAGAGTTAAGATTCGACCCTGAGGTTCCCAAGATGGGGTAAACTTCAGTGACCTGTTCAGTGCCCTCATCCAAGTATACAACATCCTGCATAGTGAGCTGGTGGTACTCAACAACCTCCCTTAGGAAGCGATTCTCACGTGCATAGACTGAGTTTTCATGGGCCAATCTGGCCTTCTCTGCCAGAAGTGTTTCAAGTTGAAGCCGTATCTGGAATAGAATTATTTCATGGGCCAATATAGGCATCAGAATTCAGAATTATTTGATGCACCAATAACAAAATGCTTCAACAGACTGTTGCCTACTAATAAAAATAACAACTAAAAATGGATTGCAAATGTAAACATGAATTCTTTGAGCAATTAGGTTAACAATTGAGTTAAAAGGGAGTTAAATTCAGTTGCTCATGCCACAACCCAAGTTTCTGTTGTAATATTTCTTCCTTGCCTCACTCTGTTTTGGGTGCATGGAATATGGATTTGGCTTCCTTTTAGTTTAATGGAACCTTTGTCTTAGGAAAAAAAAAGGATAACAATCAAGTTACAGGGTTTCAAAGTGATGTACCACATTTACCCCAAAAAAAAAGGTGATGTACCACAAAAAGATTTAACCAAATTTGCCCTATGTGGAGGCAATCAAGAAAGCTGCATATGTAAATATGTTATCCAAAAAAAGAGGGGGGCTAATCCTAGAATCTTGCTTGCAAAATGGGAAAGAACCACTAGTTCATCTCTCAATGAAATCAAATTATCCTGAGGTGTGCATTTATAAGCCATTGCTAACATTTAAATCAACTGCTTCCTTTCTTCTTTCTATTATTATTTTCCCCAGCAAACAGGTTTCAATGACTCCATCAACAATTATGGTTAGAAACATGTTAATACATAAAGCACTGCTTTAAACAATAAAGGGAACAGTACAGCTTTAGGTACATAAAATGGTAGTGATATTTCGCTTTTATAAAAAAAATGGAAAGAGGGTAGTTGCATGCATCTGCCTCATCTATTATTTGCTTTGGAAAACACTGCCTAGAGATTTGGAAATTAAAATTTATTGCCTGATTATAATATGAATTTCAAGGTATGCATAAGTTTTTTGGTTAATATTATACCAAGAAGTCATTAAATGATGACATGCGATCTTATTTTGTTGAGAATTTTGGGTTTTGAGCACTAATAGAGAACTTGACTGATGATGATAATTGTTGGCAAGAGAACAGCAACTTGTAATATCTAAAGCATTGTGGTTCTTTAAAAATATAATTTAAATGGGGGGTGGTTGTGTATAATTTATCAAAAGAATAAAAACATAAGAGAAGAAAATAGTTTCAGATCATCATCTTCAAGATTGCCTCAATACATTAAAAAATGTAAAAGGAAAAGGAGAGGTAAAAGGAAAGAAAATCCTAGAATAAGGGGGAAAAATGCATACCAAATCATCATCTTCTGGGTTGCTTCCCCTTTCACGATTCTCCCGAAGAATTTTATTTTCTTCCTCCAGCTGAGCACATCGCTCCTTTGCAAAAGCCAGATCTGCTTTGACAGTCTTCAACTCCCGAAGAAGAAGCTTTGCTTTTGCAGCCATTGCCATAGCAACCTGTAATGAAAACCAAAGAGCAAATTAAGAATCTCAGTATAAATATTATGTTATAACATTAAGAAAATTAGCATGCCCTTGTTATCCTGAAAATAATTTCAAAGTTCCAAAACCCTCCTCTAATCTATTTTCCTTCTCTCCTTTGCCACTTTAAAGTTACATACAGCTTACGTATGAGATTTAGGGGAGCGAAGCAAGCTGATATGAATAAACTCAGTAGATCAGTTAATTGGGTTCTAGAATCTAAAATAAAATAAAAATTGCTTACTGTAAGTGTGGGTTATTCACTGTGAGACAAATAAGACTTGTTGCATATCAATTGAACAAATCAAAATTAACATGTCCATACAAAAAGCCAATCTCTGGAGCTGCTTCTAGGGCCAGGAAAAAAAAAATGCACAAAATTTATAGCAACCAACAAACTCAAGTATTTCTATTGTATGAACCAGTGATACAAGGTTGCCACCTTACGTCGCGAGATGCCTTCAGTTGAAGCCCTTGGTCAGTTTGCATCTGGGGTTGCATCTGTGGTTGTTGCCATGCATTACTACGGTTTGGCACCTGATTCTGTGCCTCAGAACCGCCAGGCTTTTTCTTCATATGTTTGCGAGTTTCTTGAATGATGTCTGCAGTCCGACTTTCCACGATAGTAAGACCCTCCTGAAAATTGAAACAGCATTAATTCAAATGATAGAATTGGTACAAAATCTGATTACTGAGCAGTTTACGGATGTAAAGATAGATGTAGTGGAACAAGTGGAGAAATTTGCATAATGGTGAATGCTTGCCTAGAAAGAAAGAGAGAGAGATATTGATTATCACCAAACAAACATAGATTATACTTCATGCTTCAGAAAATGGCATAAATAGCAGGAAAATTTGCAACTACTATGGCCCTAAGGAATGAAACTAACCTCTAAGGCATTACCAATGGTGCCACCAATATAATTAAGAGAAGATGCAATGGCACCCAACCCCTTCTGTCGTGCAGGACCATCTGTGTTTTGACGTCTCTCATCTGAGTGATTTGAATTTTCATACTGCAAATAGGACAAACAAATACAAATAGCATCACACATTACAAGTCCGCAGACATACAGGGATCCAACCACAAAGTTTTGGGAAACTGCAATTTTCAATATATAGTGATTGGTCAAGTATGATGAACTAACATGTAATATAAGCTTTCCTAAGTTGAGCAGCTAATTACACTTAAGAATAATCCTAAAATATTTTCACCATTTTGGACCATTTTCCTTCTAGATTGTTTTTTTTTTTTTTTTTTGGGAAATAGAAATACAATACTGAGAAGCTCACCTTGCCCATTGTGGGTGTAGCTGCAGACATGGGAGACCTTTTCCTTTCAGGCGTTTCAAAATGTTGGGGTTCAGTATCCTCATCAAGAATGGCTTTAGCTTTTCTAGCCAAAACACCCCAAAACCCATGTTTGGATTCACTCATACTTTTCATTGATGTATACTCATAAGGCTTGGAATCCTACATTTACAAATAACACAACACAATTGGCACATAAAAAAAAACCCAAATAGTAAAACACCCACACACACAAAAGGGCAATAATGCTTTTGTAGAGCTCTCATGAGCTCAGAGTGATGTGACACACCAATAACAACACAAACTAAACAAACACATTTATATCAGTAGAGTTGTAAACAAAAGATGAATAAGAGAAAACGCACCTGGAGGGAGACTGGAGGAGAAGATCTGGTGGGGTTGGGAGAGCGAGAAGAGGAAGATGAAGAGGAAGGAGAGAGAGAAGAAGAGTGGCCATAACCATAAGCAGAGGAGAGGGAAGAGTCACGGTGTGCCGAAGATGCTCTTATAGCCTTTGCCGCTAGAGATGCCGGAGATTGAGCCTGAGGCTGAGGCTTGTGAATTCTTTGATGATGTTGTGGTTGTTTTTGTGGTTCAGCATCAACAGCATCAATGTCATCCTCCTCGTCTTCCAGAAAAATGGGGGAATGTCTTGATAACGATGATGATGATGATGTTATTCCCTGTTGCTGTTGTTGCTTCCTTCTATACGCCATTATACCTCTCAAAATCAAATCTTTTAACGTTACATGATTTGATTTTGAGAGGATTCATTCAAAAGGAAATTTCCCTTCTTTTTTCTTCTTCTCCGAAATACAAATACAGACAAAGACAGATAGATCTGAACTGGGATTCTAGTATTATTGTTGTTGCTGTTGTTGTTTTGTTTTTTTTTTTGGCTCAAATTTATTGTCCTTCGTCGTCAACGCACTCTTTCCTATGTATGTATCCTTTTACCTAGTTCCTAGTTCCTAGTCCCGAATTCTGGATTCGTTTTTTAGTTTTAACCCATTTTTTATTTATGTAAATACTACATGGTCTGGTCTGGTCTGGTCTGGGACTAGTCGGTGCTTGCCATTTTTTTTTTTATGTTTGATCCTTATTCCTTAGCCCATACCTCTACTCTTAGCTCTTACTACTAGTTAGTACAATTTTTTCTATATGGGCTTTGATGGCCTGTTTTTCTTTTTGCTAGGCTGGGTTTTCTCTTGCACATTTTTGGGAATAGCTATGCTGCTTTGTTAAAGCCCAATAACTTTGTCACTGGTAATGGCCCAGGGTTCACTACTTTCACTTTATTTAGGTAAACTTTTCTGAATCAGAAGTTCTGATATATGCTCTTTTTGCATCCAATTTTATACTTGCCTACTAAGATAAGATGTTCACCAAAAAAGCTACCCCCACTTACATTAAAATCCTAACAATCCATAGTAAAATAAGTGAATCAGATTTTGTTGTTGTTATCAACAATTTTAAAATTGTTGATAACAACAAAATCTGATTCACTATACTCGAATAGTACTAATAAATGTATTTGTTTAGTTATTGATAACATCACAAAATCCAATTTAAATTTAAATATATATACTCAAATAGTACTACTACTAAATAATAAATATATTTGTTTAATTATTGATAACATCACAAAATCCAATCTATCCATTCAATGATAAATAGGCAAGATTTTAAAAATTACACTGCCGAATTAACCTAAATAAATCTAGAGAATTCTAATCCACTTCAAACCAACAAAATATTCTTTATTGTTGTGTTGATATTCAATGCTTCAAAAACATGTAAGTCACCTCTGGTAGCTGGATTTGAAGAAACTAAATTGAGTGCTCTTATTAATCCGGTGTCCAATGATTGGGATATTGATCTGCTCAATGGCTTATTTGCACCTCTTGAAGTTGAGTTGATATCAAGCATTCCTCTATGCGAGTTTACTCAGTCAAGTCTGCATATAATTTCCTTGCTAAGGAAAATTCCATAAATAATCGGGTACAAGGCAATCAGATGCAACATCAGGATGTGTGGAAGGACATTTGGGGACTCACAGTATCTAACAAAGTGAGGAATGTCAAATGGAATTTAATAATTTATGCAGATGCAGAGTTCTAACCGAAGACAAGTGTGATCATTGTAAACAATCTTCTAAGGATGTGATGCATGCATTGTGGAATTGCCTTACTCTATCGCCTATTTGGAATTCAACCCCAGATTGGTTGTTTCGGCAATCCAGAATTTTTCCTAAGTTTAGTGATCTATTCCACTACGTCAATAGTGAAAGAAAAAAATCTAGAACTATTTGCTATGTTGGTGTGGACAGTTTGGCACTGTAGAAACCATATCAGAACAACCTTTAAGGACTATCCTATCTCACAAGTCCTCCCTTTGGCCACTCAAGCTTTAGCAGATTTTATTTGACACATTCCTTCTTCCCCAGGGTTCGATGGTTACCTTCTACAGCCCTCTTGGTTAAAGTTAATTTTAATGGAGCAATGTTCAGAGAGTCTAGAGAAGCAGGTCTGGGAGTTATTGTTTGTGACAGTCAAGGGAGGGCTTTAGTTTCTCTTTCCAAGAAAGTTATTCTTCCTCCCTCTATAGATGATGTTGAAGCTCTGGCAGTGGTGAAGGCCTTTCACTTCGCTCAAGAACTCGGCTTCTCTTCTATTATTCATGAGGGAGATTCAGAGACTGTAATCAAGGGCTTTAAAAGTGAAGAAGAGTCATTTGCCTCCTTTGGTCACCTCCTACTTTCTGCTAAACCCTCTATTATTGCTTTCAATAATATCTAACTCTGTAGTTCATAATCTAGTTAAACATACAAGTAGGGGCGGATCTGTATGTATCAATTGGGGGCGATGGTCTCCCAAACCAATTTTTTTTTTTTTTTAAATGCTGTAGAGTAGGTAAAACTAATATCCCAATTTAGTCTTTTCATGAGCTGGTCACTCCAGCACAAGATTTGGCCTCCCCAACTTGTTTTTGCCCCATAGATTTTTACATATTTCTATTTTTTGCCCATTAGTTTTTCCCCATCTCTTTCTCAGCATAGCAGCCACCCATATTTTTACTAGCTTTCTAGTTGAGCTTTTCCCAAAATACTTTATAGTTTTTACCTTCCAGTCACCCAAAAACTGTTAATCACTTAGTATTCTCACATTCTCTTCAATTTCACTTCATTAAAGTTCTTCCTTAAAACAGCTATCTTAAGGAAAAAAAGTATTTTCTTAACAAATAATTTTATAATACGAAAGTAAGTGAATTTTGAGAGGTACACAATTCTTGTTTTGCCTTTTCATTTCTATTATAGTTCAATCTTTATTTACTAATCTTATGATTATGGTTTGTGATTTTTTTATTAAGTTAAATTTCTATATATTTGAGAGGTACAAATTAAAAGTGATCTTGAATTTATTTTTTCACTGTAGTAATCTAATTTGGTTTAATTTAGATTCAATTTATTTTATGCTTGCTAACAGTTATTTTGTTATATTTAATTTCTATTAATATTACTTGTTCTTGCAATGTAGTCTAGCCTAATTATATTTTATTTCTATGAATGGTATGGACTTATAACTGTTTAAAGGAATAGGAGAAACTCAAGGGAAAAAAATGTCCTTAAAATGATCAATTGGTTGTTTGGTTTTATTAGTATTTTGGGTACTAATAAGAATTACATTGATTAAAAATTTCTAACAAAAAATTTGCACTATTATACATACTTCCAAGTTAATTGAAACACTTTTCTTTTTCTTTTTTTGAAAAATAATGCATGATATATATATTTATATATATATATATATATAAAAGAAAGTTTATAGGTATAAAAAATTTCACATGTTTTTTTTTTTTTTTTTGAGAAACAAAAATTTTTGATATGACTAATTGTTAGTTAAAGGTAAAAAAAAAAAAAAAAAAAAAAAAAAGAGGTGATGTTAGTAGTGGGCGTGGGCCTAAAAGAGAACTGATAAAAGCTAATATGATAGCTTTGCCTTGGCCCCTCTCCCTCCTCCCCCCCCCCCCCCCCTCCCGACGAAAGTAAAATTCCTAACTTTGCCCCTGCATGCAAAATATGTTAGAGGTTTATCAAAGTGGATGGTATATGTTCCTCCACACCTTTATGATGTTTTTATTGTTGATTATGTCTAAGTTTTTAATACAAGTTCGAGGTATTTCTTCTTTAAAAAAAAAACTTTTTTCTTTATGCTTATTTTTTCTTTTTGCATTTGTTGTTTAAATAATAAATTGAGAAAGTGGCAATAAAAAAAATTAGAAAGTGCTAGCCTTAACTCCATTATACTCTGTAATAATTAATATATAAATACTTGTGTTGCATAGCAGTACCCTTATGTCAGATGACATTACTAAGATAGCTCTAGTACAATTTATCAGTGATTGAAGAAATCACTAACTAAGTACGTCTGCTATATCCTAAATGGACTAATTATAATTATGCTTCCTTGTAATCACTTATATAGCCAAGATTGATTGAGTACATATTTGACTGGTATAGGACTCATATTAGTAGATTCCTCCACAACTTATTCACAATCCAAATCTATTTATATCCACATAATTTGGGGCGGCTATTACTAATTGTTTAAGGCAACTTGAGCTTGGAAGGAAAGTAAAATCAAATAGAGAACAAATTAGATATGGAATAGGTGTGTGGTGGGTTGCATGATTGAGTTCAGGAAGTGAGTGAGAGCACATTGTTCAAAAGTGCTGAGACACTAAAAGGAAATTAGTGGTAATAAGGAGTCTTGATTTGCATAATCAAGTTGACAAGCACACTCATAGCATGTATATCTGGAGGGATTGATGCATTAATTAACTAGGGAATGGATGAGAGACATAATACACTCAAAGTGGAGAGACCCATGTAAGCATGCATATCAATTATCAAGGCCTTGCGATGCGTGTGTAACTGTGTATGCCAAAGGCGAAAGTTCCAAGCATACGCATATGCCTTTGAGAGTATATTTGATGCATTGACCATTGAGTCACTTGTGTGATTGCCCCTACCAGTGTTTGACTGTTTGTTGCAACCACCAACCTTATCATTAAAGCTTCCCTACCATACAGAGAGAATGGGTGTTAGTTTTTTATATTTATTTTTTGGGTTAAAGGTTAGAGTAGTAGGGGATTCAACTCCGGTATAATACCACTGGTAATAAGGATCCAGATGCTAGCAAAAGCTAATGTTTTTTTTTTAATGGGAAGACTGAAAATTTTATTCATAGTTTGAAATAGAGGTTACATCCGGAATAAGTGTTTGTTCTAAAAATAAAGACTCTTTAATTCAAGTAGAAAAGTCATCTATACCTAAAACATGTTTTGCTAAGAAATGAGTTAGTCTATTACTTTGGCTATGAACATGAGAGAATTCAAACCGTCAAAAATCCCTACAAGAAACAAGCATACTTGACAAGCCACAGAAGAGGGAAAGGGATTGTTCATTTAAAGCTTAGTACGAGAATCACCTTCAAGGTTAAACTTTTGGATACCGACATCCTTTGCAGATGGTAGGGTAGCTTCATAATGTTGATTAAGAAGCAAGGTTTGATTTCTACATAAGTTAATGTTATTGAGGTAAAAGTTATCGTAAGGGTTTGGTTTTTAACCTTTTTTTCTTTTTTCTTTTTTAAGAGTTAACATAGTTTATTAGTTAATTTTGTAGCTTTTAATTTTTTTTTGAATGTATAGTTGTACTTTTATCCGCTCTCACTAAACAAACAAAGTAACAAAACTCTGATCTAAACGCACGCAAAAAAAGCAAGGTTTGATTCCTCTACGAGTGTCTTTGGGGCTAAGCTCAATCACAACAGCATGTCATAATTGACTTCCATTACCTAAAAAAAAATGTGAAGATAGACTTCTCAATACCATAGACGACTATTATAAAAAAAGCAAACACTATCGTACAGGAGATTCAAAAGCATCTGAATATATGTGTGGTAGAGAATAATGATGTTTAACGTGAAAATTGATTAATGCGACATGCATGAGTAGTAATGCATATATTGACTTAGAATAAAGTGGTTTAACAACATTTTGGATTTACACGACTTTTTTATGTGTAAAAAAATTTGTGAAAACGAAATTAGAAAAATGGTAGGTGGAGAGAGAGTGAATTGGTGGTGGTGGCCACCTGTTTCCTAGACAAAGAAACATGGGTAGCTCTGACGGCGGTGGCAACTTCATCATTTTGATGTAAACTATATACGAAAAAGGTCGGCAATCAATAGTAGATTGAAACATTGTGTTGGTGGCCGTATACGCACAAAGACACATACACATGCCTTTACCCTTTAGAATCAATCTCTTTGCAGGGACATCAGACAATTAGATTCTTAGGAAACCCTGGAGGTGGTCTGCCAATTGAATAAGTGGACACATGTTTGCTTCATTTTTATTTATTTTTTTGTTGATCACTCATGTTTGCCTTTTGGTTTTGGCTTTGATTTTAAGTGAATGAAAATGTTAAGACATTACACACACACATGTTTGCTTCATTCATAGAAAGCATAGCAAAACAATACCTTGAGGTAAGACACAATCATTCTAAGTTGGCTCTCTCATTCCTTTTTATACCACAAAGGAAAAGCTTAATTAGGTCAAAAATCTCAAAAGTTAGCTAAAGATTACACTATTATATATTACCTCCTTAACCTAATTTTAATTTTTTGTTTTGAAATGACATAATATTAAAAATAAAGGAAAAATATGCATTCTTTTTTGTTTCAAAATGGCCAAAGGTTGCAAGACTTTTCAACATTTCTTCATCATTTCTTTGAATTAGTGAGAAATAACAAGGGAAAACGAAAGTATAAATGTTTTTACTTTTTGAAAGTGAGCACTTGGGGACTTTCCAAGAACCTTCGCAAAAAAAAAAAAAAAAAAAAAAAAAAAAAAATCCAATAAAGAAAGCAATAGACTCAAAATGAGCATAGGAAGTGTTTTAAAGTGATAGAAGTAAAAAAGAAAAAAAAAATACTATCACTAAAATGAAATAAGTCCCATAAAATTAGCTTGCCCTGTTAATAAAAATTTAGATTTTGGTATATATTCTTTTATATATAGAGAGTGAGAGAGTATTTATACTATTGAATTAAAGGAATTATGTGTTTTGGTATTTTTTTTTTAAGCTATGATAATGTTAGTCCTTTTTTTAAAAAAAATGTTACTCGGTTTTTTTTTTTTTTTTGTTGTTGTTGTTGTTGTTGTTGTTTATTGTCATACCCTGTAAACAAATTAAAAGTGGAGCAAAAAAATGAAACCATAAAATAAAATAATAATTTTTAAAAAAGTTATAGTAGAAAGGTGAAACAAATCTTAGTTAAGCTCATTTTTGGGATTAGATTATAAGCTAGCTTTTTTGCTTTTACATACAGTTTTTTAAAATCTCACTTTGTATTTTTTTAAATGTACAATTTAGCATGCTTTCAGCAAAAAGTTAAATAAGTTATTCTCAAACAAGAGAAATGTTATGTCTATAATATTTTTACAACAAATCTTAAGTGATGGGTTGTTATTAGTCGTTATGGGTGGGCAAAAAAGTAATTTAAGTTGTAAATTTAAATTAGAACCAATAACAACTTACCACCTATAATTTGTTATGAAAATGTTGTGAACGTAACACTCTTCTCCCAAACAAATACAAAGTTTCCCTCCCATAAAAAAAAATTAATAAATAAATAAAGTTTCCCACATGAAATGAGAAAACTAAAGAAAGGAATCCAGTGATTACAGAAATTCCTATACGATAATGTCATAAATAAATGAATTACGCTTTTAAAATATGGATAATTACATAATATATTAAAAACATTTTGACATTAATTTAAAATTTGATATTTTTTTTTTTTTTTGAGAATCATTTAAAATTTGATATTGAAGTTATAATTACATCAATGTCCATAATAACTTTGACGTTAATATAGTTTAAACCGTCTTCTCAAAAAAAAAAAAAAGAGTTTAAACTCCTTAGTAAGGTTTAGCTTCTTCTCAAAAAAATAGTAAGGTTTAGCACATCAAAAAATTATATAAACATATAATCTTTCTCAATAAATATATATATATATATAATCAGTTTTAATTTTTAAGATAAATTCTTTTATTCTTTGTTCAGAAAACTGGTTCAAATTAGGCTAAATATATTTCCATAAAAGACTAGTTTAAAACATGATCTTTCAAAAGCACATTCCCCAAAATTGTGCTTTTAAATTATAGGGTTTTCACTGAATATTCTCATGAAAAAAAGTTTCAAATTGAATTTTCACATACATCTTTTCTCCAAAATTACGCTTCGTTTGATAGTATTAGAAGAAGAAAAAAATTGGTCAAAGAAAAACTATCTCTTAACTTCATTTAGCTTGGAATGAGATATATTTGTTTTCTGCTAAAAATTTGTGAAAAAATAACTCTATCTCACACGAAATTAAATAAGAGAAATTAATAGATAGTTTTCAACTTATTTTAACATCGCTATCAAACATAAAAAATAAAAAATAAAAAAAAAAAAAAAAAAAAAAAAAAAGAGATAGTTTGCTAAAAAGTGTTTTATGAAAATTTATAAATTTTCTAGAATATGTTAATGTTGAAACAAGAGAAAATTGATGGTTATTTTAGTTTCAAACTAAGATAAACTAATAAAAAAATCAAATTTGAATGATTTTATTTTTGTTTCAGCTTATATTGTAACCGAACTAAATTTATGGTTTTCTCAAACATTCCCTAAAACTAATAAAAACTCATTTAAGTTACACTTGTGGCTTATTTAGGCACTAAAAAAATCCCTCAGTATGAATTGCAAAATGGTATTTTGACAAAAAAAAAAACCCATGAAATGGTTTATTAATGAGAAAAAAAAAAAACAGATACAATTTAATTAAATTATAATTCTTTTGTGGTTTTTATATATTTTATTTTATAATTCAATAGTTGAGATTTGAATCTGGGGTGTTTTCATTAAAATCTTTAGGTCTAAGAAGTGTCGACTAGTTTTTTTTTTTTTTTTTGAGAAAAAAGCCATTGAAGTTGATGCTTTTGTTTATGCTAATTTACCAGCTTCTTAATACAATTCAAGTGTCAACTAGTTGAGTATTAAGACACTTGACTTTTGTGAGTTTTATTGTACGTTTTACAATATTCACTTTACTTTCATATAAAGAGCTTTTTAATGCTCATATGAATTAAATTCAATAGATGAATTTCTATTCATTTTCATTAATATGGACATATTAAGTATTCAGTTGCAATTGCAATAACTTCAATTCGAGCATAGATATTAATATAATTTTTTTTAGGGAAATATTAATTTAATTTAATTTAATTTTAAACTAAGATCAAAACTCTAGGGTTTTATTTATCTATGATTACCCTAAAAAATACTATATGATAGCACATATTACATAGAAAGTTCATTAAAAAATATATGGTAGCCTAAGGATAGAGTTTTACATTTACCATTGAATATTAGGCCAATTTTCTCAACAAAAAACAAAAAAAGGAATATCAGGCCAATCGAATATCTAAAAAATAATTATAATTACTTCTCCTGTTATTTCTTGATGTGGGGTTTTTACTTTATCGCATGCCCTTTTACAGAGTAACACCTAAAATTTTCAGTTTTATAACATCCAATCCATTACCCACTACTTTATTCTTCTATTTCTTACAAGTTACAACTTTACATTTATCTCAGTTTTGTTAAATGTATTTTTATATTAACTTTTTAGTGCTTTGTTGGATGTAGGTAAAAATACTTTTGTACTTAATGAGAAAAGTTCTTTTAATTAAAAAAAATACTACACATAAATAAAAAAGTCAAATAAAATTATATATATATTTATATGTATAATAAACTAAACCAAAACACACACTTATCATTTGTTCTTGTTGGATTGAAATTCATTTGCCCCGGTTGATGAAGTTTTACTTTTATCTTGATTTTTTTTCTCCATAATGTGGGCACTACAAAGAATGCAAGTTATAGCCACGTTTTTAAAACGCGGCTTTAGCTCCTAAAAACGTGGCTATAGGTTCATTTGGTCTATAAGACTAATTTATTAAAGGTTGCCTCAAGATGCTAGTTAAATATTTTAAACCCAAAAACTCATAGATCTCATAAGGCATTAGAAACCATTAGACCAACATCTTCAAATTTGTATTTTCTATTTGATTCGTATAATAAGTGATAATGGCAATGTAAAGGTTGAAAATGATGTGATCAAAGTTTATTATTATTAGAGTCAAATTCAAAGAGAACTCCTGTAGTATATAGGTCATTGTCAAACACACCATCTGTAATATATATAAAATTAACTTTTTAAAACCCTTGCAGTAATTATGCTTCTTTGTTTTTATTGGACGAAAAAATGATCGTGGCATATGTTCTAGGTAAAAATCAATTATCAAGCACATGTTTGATTTGCATGATTCCCACCTAGTGGTTATGAAAGCCTAACAAAACGGTCAATTGCATAAAGTACCACAAAAAGCTTAAAACATAAATTTTGTAGTACAGAGAGTATGTTTGTGTTTGAGAGTACAAACTACTTCTTATGGGCTATTTTTACTAAGACACTATGTGCGTGACAGGATTTCGTACCCAAAGGATGGACTTTGCCACTACCTAACTCCCAAGAACTTTCAAAAGTGCAAATCAATCAATAACTAAGAAACAAAACAACAAATATTATTATTGTTGATACTGCAACGAATTACAAATACCAAATTACAAGATCGTACAAGTACAAAACCGAAATTAAATTATAATACTCTTAAGTTAAGTTACAATCCTACTCCTAGATAATTCATACGAGGCGATACGTACTTATGAACATGAAATTATCATTTCGTTGATTGGGGGAATGAAATCCGGTTTGTTAGATTATGTGTGTGTTTGTAAAATAAAACTAATTTCTATATATTTATACCTAGTTTGTAATAGTTATTGTATTGTCACATGTTTAGAATACATAGATCCTTTAATAATAACTACTCGCACGTTCGTGTGCTCTTCACTTGTTCAGATAACTACTCGTACACTCATGTACTCTTCACGAGAATGGATAACTGCTCGCACACTTTCTTGTCTTCCACGTGCTTAGATAAAATGCTCACACACTTTTGTGCCTTCCACGTGCTTACATAACTGTTCGCACGCTCATGTTCTTCAAACTGGTTCTCCGATGTCTCACACTTTATAATTTATAAAGGATAAATTACTCAATACTATAGTGCCACTTGTATTCACCTGAGGACTTCATTTTATTGATAACTTCCCAATGGTTTATTTTCAAGAGAGATACTAACGGATGCTCTTAGAACAATGGTTAATAATCCATTTAAATAAAGTTTTTATGGAAAAAAAAATTAATGTTTTTGAAAGCTCGATTATGTGTTAAAACACAAGAGCTGTTTAGATCCCCAAATTAAAAATTACGGCTAGATTGCTTTTACTCTAACTTATCTAAGTGCGAAAATAAGAGTAAATGAAGCGCAATCAACCGATACTACTCTAGTGCATAAATATGAACAACAAACAATAAAAGTAAAGTACAAGAGTAAGGGAAGAGAGATGCAAATACAAAATAACACGCCGATATGTTATCGAAGAGGAAACCAAAGTACTCGGCGAAAAACCTCTCTGCCGCCCTCCAAGCGATAAATCGATCTATTAGACAATAAGTTGGGATACACGAATAGCAAGAGACCTTCCAAGCCTAATCTGCCCAATGTACTTAAGCCCTCTAAGCTCCTACTTCAACAAGACTTCTCGGAACCGTGTCTTGTCTAGCATTCCGGATCCCGTAATATGCCCGATTGCATCCGCCAAGCTTCATCGGCTTATTTTGGCAAATCTCCAAAACTTTCCAAGCTCCAAAACACTCTCTACACTCTGAAAATGTGTGAGTTATGTTTGGATACAAATCTCCTCTCAAGGTATGATAATGGGAGAGGGAAGGAGAAGAGGCTAGAATGATTTCTCACTAAGGATGAGTAGCTCTCTCTCTAAAAGATGGGTGTGTGTATTGTAGAAAACCTATCTAGGGTTTTTCTCTCTGAATGACCTCCTTTACTTTTGTGGGTAATAAGGATATATATAGTATGGGTGAAGGGTAAGAAAGTTACACTTAAAAATCCTACAGGCAGAATGTTTCGCGACTATCTCGCGAGAAGGCCTTACCTGCGAGACACTCGCGAAACTAACAGTCTGGCACAATTTTTCAGCTTCCAGTCATGTGCTTCTCACATGACTACTTCGCCGGTTAGCTTCTCGCGAGCTTCTTGCAAAATCCACTTGATCTTCAATTAAGCTTGAGTCTTCACCAAGTTAATATTAAACCCAATACAATAAAATCCCACAAAATACAAGGAACAAAATTAAAGCAATTACAACACTTTTTGTCATGGAATAAAGCCAACATAAAAAATAGTTATAAATCACAACTTTACAGTTTTGATAGTTTTTTTCATTTCCCATAAAAGTTGTATTAAAACTTTCCTAAAATGAATTATTAACCATTGCCCTAAGGGCATTTGTTAGCATAACCCTATTCTCAAATACAAACATTATATTTTAAATAATATCTTGTATACAAATACTTATAAATAAATTTTGGTTGCCACATGTGCCATTATTTTATTTATTTGCCTAACATTTTGATAGAGAAAATTCGGGGACACAACTTTTGTGTTACAATTTCTACCATAACTCTATTGTGGTTTGATGGGGACTGACGATCTCATCAAATTCTACCAACGAGGCCGTCCTCTGAGACGAGCTAACCACATCACTGACGAAAGTAACGAAGCCATTTAATGCAGCCAATAATGACCCGAGCGGTTACAAAACCAGCTGTATGGATCTTTGGAAGCCTCATTAAGGCCCACATTGCTAAGTATAAGGCGTTACCAAGAGAGACATTAAAGCCACATTAACAACCACAATGGCTAGGGGCTGTGGAAGCATATATAAAGCCCTCAAAGCACCAATACAAGGTACATAGACACACCTAGAAAGTATTACTAGTTATTCTGATACTTTGTTATTTCATAAAAGCTCTTTTATACTGACTTTGGCATCGAAAACGTTGTGGCAAACACTACACCGGTGACCACCTTAAGGGAGCTGCCTTACCATTTTCGTAGTGATATAGACGAGGACACGGCTCCATCTGGACGCACTTATAACAATTGACGATCTCGACATCATCATGGTTGATTGTGAATGATAAGTTGTGGTCATTGGAAAAATGGTGTTTGATAACGAGTCAATGACACATACTACATTAATCTCTTTGCATTTAACTTTTATTATTGTAGTTTTTTCAATTAGCTTAATTTGTCAAATTTTTTGTCATCAAATTAGGAATCTGGGTTTTGACTTCTGTCTGCACTAACAACCAATTGATATTTTGTTTTATAATAAAGAATTATTTAGGTGCTGTACCTTAGGTTTCCTCTTTTAAGACTCAACTATTTAGCTGTACTTAATTAAAAACACACTTTCATCTAATAAAAAAAAAAAAAAAAACCATAAATCTTAAAAGGAAAATCTAAGAAACAGTACTTAAATACTGTACTTAAGTTTTGTCAATTCATATATATATATAAAATGATATACATTAGTAAACTATTTTAATAAAATTTTTATAAAAAAATAAAAAATGACTAACTTTTTTTTTTGATAGTTTTTTCAATTTTTTATAAATTTTTTTAAAAAATAAATGCATAACTTGTATGACCATGCCGACGTCTATAATTGGTAAAAAAGTCGGTGGCTGTACGACAGTGCCGACGTCTATAATTGATAAATTTCGGAAAATTTAAAATTTCTAAAAAAATTGGAGATATATAAGCATATTATATAAGCACAATGACCAAGAGTTTCACAGCCAGATTATGAGTGACCTCAAACCCTATATATTGTGTTGTACTTTCATTCTACTACTACTGGAAAGTAGAGGCGAGTAGTGCGGCACAGTAGACTACCTGCTATTGCTACCCCGTAGAAGAGAGAGAAAGAGAGGGCCAACTTAATGGTCAAAGAAAGACCCATCATAACCACACCCTTTCTTCTCTCCACAGTACAGGGTTGTTGGATATATATGTGGCGTATATACGAGGCTCTCTTGCCCACTGTAAGAGAGAGAGAGAGAGAGTGAGGAGCCCTTTATTATCCTCATCTTCTAGTACAAAATTACATCATCTCCCGAAATATCTGTGAAGAGAGAGAGAGAATATCAGAGAAAGAGAGAGGAGAAGAAAAGAAAAAGAAAAATCCACTTTCTTTTTTCCTCTTCTTTTTTATTTTTATTTTTTATATTACTTCTGTTTTAGTATTTATATGTTTGCCAGATTAGTAGATTAGCCATGTTCAATCGCTTTCCCTTCTCTGACTCCCATGAAAGACAGTGACATTTCCTCTCCTGAAATTTCTCTTCCGCAATTTTTGCAACTCTTTCTCTCTCTCAACTTTCTGTTTTTCTCAATATAAGTTCAATTTTTAACCCCTTGTATACACTTGATATTTTTTTTTCCCTCATATTGTATTATGATTTGTGAGCACTTTGCTTTCTTGCCATGGTTTTTTTTTTTTTTTTGGGTGTTTTTCCTTTTTCACATGAAAGTGCAGCTGATCACTGTTCAAGCATCAGATTTAGGGTTGGTGAGGAAGCAAAGAAGCGTCAATGGAGCCATTGTGCCAGTGTAAGTTAACTCGTAATTATCCTTCTTGTTTCCTCTTTCATTCTTGCTTCATAAGCCCTCTGTTTTGTGTCAAGAAAGAGCTTCTTATTTTAGTTATTGGACGAGCAAAAACTTGAAGATTTAAGTCCTTACTGAAGCTATTTTAAAATCTTAGTGTCAGTTTTAGGAATCAAAAAGATTTAAGTCCTGAATACACGGTTAATTAGGATTCAGAAAGCATGATCATATGTGACTTGGTTTATAGTTTTAGATCTGCATTGTCTGATCTGATTTTATGTTGAGTGGTGTTGGTTAATCTAGGCTGGAGTAGGTTAAATGGCATTGTATAGACTGGTCTTGGTTGGTTTAGTACACTTAGGGTTAGGGTTCATTCATGCAAACATTTTTCCTTTTAAGAAAGAAAACAAAGAAGAGCAGCTTGATTCTATAGGTCTAGGGCTCTAGATGTTGTGATCTTCCGGGAAATTGGTGTCACTTTCTGGTTTTTATCGAAGTTCTGGACTTTTCCTTGATGTCTTATTGCGTTGAACCTTTGCCTGATGCTTCGGAGGATAGTATTGTTTGTTGGAAGCATCAGGTTTAACAAAATGTGGAATTTTAACCTGTAATTTTAACACTAATAATGGTTAAAGACCCTAGTTACTTGTGCATCGGCTTCTCTATGGGGCATACTTACAAACCAATTACTATGTTAATGGTTTGATTTGGCATGAAACCCAAGCACTAGGTAAATCCGTGTGAATGGATCAAACAGAATAGCTGATTTCTTACCTTATTTTTTTCAATTGAAAAGTTGATTAATCTGGTAAGGCTAGAGCATTTAGGTTATCATAGATTAAGACATGTGTCTAGATTATCATAAATTATACTATAAATTGCATCATTTAAGTTGTCAAAGATTACAATATAGAGTGGTGTTTACAGCATTTCTGCACCTCTAACTTTGTTATTATATAGTATTTGATTTTTTGAGTCATGAACATATGATCTATTTGTCTGTTTTATTCCTTTTTTTTTTCTTTTCTGAATTAGCATAACATACCCAATTTCAATTTTCATTGATGTTAAGAATTATATAATACCATGTATTTGTTTTACATATGTTCATAAAGGGTGGTTTAAGAGAGCTTCCTTCAGTCCACTCATGGAAGATAAAGGGTTTGAATTAGCTGCCGACTCATTCATTCAAACACAATAGAAAGGGACTGATTTTTACTACTGTGGATGTGTGAATGATGCGGGAGATAAAATTCATCCTTTGCTTTTCTTTGCTTGGACTGAAGGGAGCTCCCTTCTACTACTATCTTCATTGAATATCTTCATTAGCTTCTTCACTTGGTTTGTATGGTCATAGGCACATTTATTGTCATGACAATTTGTAAATTCCTTTATTGGAAATTTGGTAGTTTTCTTTATGCTCTTTAGTTTCTTTTGTGTTAGACGCTTAATTTTTGCTCCTCCCCCAAATAGCACAAACTTGAGGGTATTAAGGTCTGTCATTCAACTCTCGTTTAAATCCCTTGCGGTGGTGAATTGGAATAATGCTTCTGCTCCTGGCTGTGGTTTCAATTTTATTATTTTTGTGTTAAATATTTTACTATATATTTGTATGTATGCTTATAAGGGAGATATTACTTATTAAAATTGTAATTGTATACAGGATATTATTTTTAGAATAATTGTCTAAATACACCAGATCGCATACTCAATTTCACAACTTATTACTTATTAAAAATGGTATACAGGGGATATTGTTTTTTGGAATAATTTTTCAAACACACTTAGATGGCAAGCCCAATTTCACAAGTATAAAAATGGTATACACTCCTCATAGACTAGTCAAATGAGTTGTGAATGTAGGACTGTTGTTTTTTTATGTCCTTTTCTTTGTTTTTTCCTCGTCTAATTTGTTCTTCTTTCGCACATTTTATTCTCTGCAAAATATCACCAGACTATAATTGTCCTTTCTAACTATGCCATGATTGATGAAGTTGCCCTCCGATTGAGAGTTACAAGTCTAGGGCTTCATACATTTCATTTATTTGGGTAATGGTACTTTTTCGTATGAGAATGTTTGTGACGGTCAAATTTTGGTAAAAGAAGCAAAACCAAAATATTTGTCCAAATGGCTCATCCAGTTCCACTTCCATTTGTTACACAGACAGAATTAAATTGTGGGGGGTTTGGGGCTCTGAGTCTTTAGCTCTAGGGAGAAACTGATATGTCAATATCAGTTACGTAAAGAGATTCAGTGGCAACCAATATAGCTCTGCAAAGCAATTCCTATGGTCAGGACTAGCCTGGACACTGGAAAAAAGGTCGCATCTTGTCAAAATATGGAGAATTTAATTTTATATACCACTGGGAAAAGCTGATGAAAGAGATCATCGATATATTATTATAAAAAATTTGTTTGTTTTTTTTGTTTGGGGAAAAGTATTGTTAGTGAGAACTGGGAGCGAGTTGTCTTTATTCTTTTGGCCAGGTTTTTGTATGCTGCGCATGGCATTTAATATTTTTGGGGTTGCGTTGGCATCATAAACCCGCCTCTTCTACAAGTGGGGCTAAATGCAGTCTAAGCAGTGGTTGGAACTTGGAGCTATGGAGGGCTTGTTGACATTCGTGAGGGTCTATTATATTTCTATATATATATATATATTTTATAGTATTTCATACAATGTTGTCATTCTTTGTGTATGTTCTTGAAAAAAGAAACGAGCCGAAAAAATATAGGACCACATACTAGAGTAGCCTCTACATTTGGCCACCCTTTTTTTTTTTTGACCGATACATTTGGCCACCCTAGCTAAGCTAACATCTTAATTTATTTAGTTTTCTTTCTTTTATCTCCCAAACCCAAAAAATCTTAAATGCTAACCATTATGTTTTTTTGGAAAAGCAAAACTTATGAATTAGGTTCTTAATTGAAATTAATCACATGGTTGTACTTGTATCTATGAATACAACAAAAAGAGTATTATCTTTATTAAGAAAAATTATATTTAATCAACTAAAGAATCACATATTTTATTTTAATTTGATAACCAAAAAAATAAAGTACTATATATATACACCTAAACGTGTTGTATATTCAAGTTTTATCCGGGATGTCTCTCAAGGAAAAATAAAACATTTTATCCGGGATGAAATACCTTAAATCTGAGTAGTTGTTAGGTATAAACATTTTGAACAAATCTATTAAGAATTTTTTCGCCAAAAAAGAATATATATTTTTTCTAAGAACAAAAAGGAAAACGTAGAATAAGTGTTTATTTATTTATTTTGAAACTTGAATAAACCTTTATTATATACACATTTTTGGGTTGAATAAGCCTATATTATAGCTCATATACACAAAACCTTAATGTGTGACTATGAACGACGTGTTTTCTGGTCATTTACAACCAGCAGTGAGTCAGTTTCGAAAAGCTGATGGGTCACCATGGAAGGCAATGCTTCTTTTCTTGGGCTAAGGCTCATTTCATTTGTTTAATAACTGTGCGTGTGCATAAAGAAGTGACTAAACGTACTTTCAGCTAGAAAAAAAGCCTACACTAAACGTACTTAAAAAAGTATAAAGCCAATGCCTAAGTGTGTAGATCGAGGAAGCAAGTACAGTTGAACTGGTTTTTATAATGTTATTACTCGAATAATGGGAATGCGTTTTGCTTAAACTTATTAAAGCATGACTTGTCCTTCTTTGAATCATTTCTTTAATTCTATTCCATCTTAAAGGTGAGAGAGATCAAAGGTCTGTGATATCAGGCTTTTGAACGCCTTATTTTATTGGCTTGTTGATGTCATGTTAATTTGTTATTGCATGAACCTGCCGCCCCTTGTCGTTCTTTTTTGTTGTTGTTTTGGTGCATGGCATGTGTTGAAAATCATATGACTTTTCTGGAAATGTATGGGATATAAATTCTTCATGACATCAAATATATTACATGTACTCAGGATTACTTAAATATATAGTCTGAATTTCTTTCAACTTATGAGGGTTGCTCATAATGATTCTCTCTTATCATCAACCCAAAATATTAATTGATTTTTGGTATATGTAGAAATTAAACCCTAGATCTTTTTGAAGGCAAAAATTTTTACTGGGTTAGTTAATTGGAGTTCATGAGTTTTATATATATTTTTGGAAAGAAAACAATCATTTTATTGAGTTATATCATTCTCCTAATGATTGTCTCTTATCGTTAATCCAAAACATTAATTTATTTTTGGTATAAGTAATTCAAATCTTAGATTTTTTCGATGACAAAACTTTACTGGGTGAGCTAACTAACTAGAATTCATGAGTTTTATATATATTTTTGAAAAGAAAACAATCATTTTATTGAGTTATATCATTTTATTTTACAACTTCAAAACCTACTTTATTTATTTTACCATCTTATTTTACAACTTACTCAACATCTCGGTTTCTATTTTTATATATAACTCATTAAAATAATATAAATTACAATATCAAATAATATAAAAAATTATGTTTCTCTCTCTTCTCTTTCATTTCTTTTTCCTCTCTTTACCTCTCTCAAATAAAATAATAGTATTTTTTTACATCCAAGTGAACAGTTGGTTCTATATATATAAGAACCAACTGTTCACAGGTTCTAAAATTTTTTAAGAACTCATACCTAGATGGAGCAACATTTTTGAAGTTTAGGATGTAAAATAGCAATTAGGGGGTGTTTACACCCCCGATGTTAGTGCTCTTATGAGTTATGTCATTTTATTGAGTTATATCCTTTTATTTTAGAGCATCCACAACAGATGTGGCAAATGTGCCAAATGCCAAATATTTGGCACATTTGCCACACCAAACACAAAAACGGAGCTTTATCAGATGTTCCAAATGCCATAATTTTTGCCACATATGAACAGTGCCGTTGCATATTTGCCATTGTACGGACGGGAATGGTATAACTGATTAATATTTTTTTATTCTCTTTTCTCTCTCTCTCTTCAGTTTATTCTTTTATCTTCTCTCTCACCTCTGTTCTCTCTCACTGATTCCCTCTCTCTTATAAATTGTTGATCTTGATCCGTCATCGCCGATCGTCATCGCCGATCCGTCATCGCCGATCTCTCACCGGTTGCATTTTGCATCGTCATTGCCGATCTCTCCGAGAATCGTCATTGTCATCGCCGATCAGAGTTGACACGGGCATCGACGTTGAGATGAGATCAGAGTGTTCATCACGATTGTGGGCATCGACGTTGAGGTGAGGTGAGATCTTGATCGTGGGTTGCCGGTGCTAGTGGGTTTTGGTTGGCGGTGCAAGTGGATTCGTGGCTTTGGGTTGGCGGTGCTAGTAGTTTCGTGGGTTTGGGTTGCCAATGCTAGTGGGTTTTGGTTGTGTTTTCTGGGTTTGAGTTGCTGTGCTAGTGGGTGTTGCTCTGTTTTTAATGGGTTTTGTGGTGGGTTGTTGATGACAGTAGTTGTGGTGGTGATTTTGTTTTTAGTTTTTAGTTTTGCAATGGATTGTGGCTGTCACGGTGGTGGTGGTGGTGGCGGCAGCAGCAGTGTTGTGGTTGTTATTTATTGTGTTAGATATATTATTTTTATTGTGTTGTTTATATTATTTTAATGTGTAGTAAATATTATTTTAATGTATAGAATTGAATGATAAAACATCTGATAAATGGAATGTTGTAAAATGATATGGTAAAATAATAAAGTAGGTGTTTGGTGTGGCAAAATGACATTTTTTTTGCAACATCTGCTATGGATGCTCTAACCTCAAAACTTATTTTATTTATTTTACCATATCATTTTACAACTTATTCAACATCCTGGTTTCTATTTTTATATACAACTTATTAAAATAATATAAATTATAACATCAAATAAAAAAAAATTATGTTTCTCTCTCTTCTCTTTCGTTTCTTTTTCCTCTCTTTACCTTTCTCAATTAAAATAATAGTATTTTTTTACATCCAAGTGAACAGTTGGTTCAATATATAAGAATCAACTGTTCACAGGTTCTAAAATTTTTTAAGAACCCATACATTGATGGAGCAATATTTTTGAAATTTTGGATGTAAAATAGCAACCAGAGGGTATTTACACCCCCAATATTAGTGCTCTTATAGCCTTCTTCTTTTTTTTTTTCTTTTTTTTCTTTTTTTTTTTTGTGTTTTAGATTAAATACGCTTTACTAGCATATTTTTTGGTTTATCAACTGTTTGAAAAAGTGATATCTTACTTACTTGAAATCATATACTAGTATTTTTCAGCCCTACAAAGTCACAAATTTTACTACGTTTTTCTATTTACAAAATTTATTTTCTGATTAATTTGAAGGATTCCCTTTTTTCTGTATTTTGATGTATAAAAGCTGGGTAGTTCTAGGACCATAAATTATTCTATAATTTTTTTGTCATAATTCTAATGTGGCAGAATGTGAGTGGTTAACTATCATTTACATTTGGACTCACCATTTTTTATTTACCAATCACACTCTGTCACGTCACAGTTATAACAAGAAATTGTGAAAAATTATATAGTCCTAAACTTTTCCATAAAAGCTCTCAGTTGCAGTGCTTGTACGCAGCTTAAGCTGCCAGTGTGCTGCCAGTGTCATTAATAGGCTCAGGCTGTGCCAGTCTCTTCTGTGCTTTGACTACTTTCAGTTTGGATGAATGATATTTCTTTACATCTTAAAAAAGAAAAAAGAAAGCCTTTTCTCCTCCCTCCACTGTAGAAAGATGAAAATAGGCACCTGATACAACTCAAAAGTGAGTCAAGTGGCTGTGGAACCACATCATATTATGTGGTCCTCTCAATTTTTTTGGTAGTATATAATCATTACCAGTTCATATATATATATATATATATTTTTTTTTGCTGAATAAAAACTTTATTGCTCAAAAAACTCTACCCGAAACAGGGAAGAAACAAAAAGATTGTACTAGTTAATAATTTTTCATATTGAGTGAGAACATCATATTTTAAAAAGGTATAGTTTTAGTAAAGTGGGTATTTACATACCTTTCTTGTAACATTTTGGCTTAAAACATGCTCCAATTGAAATTTTGTAGTGTTCTCAAAAGTTTGAAGTCGGTACTCACTTTATGCAATTTGAGATTGTACTGCCAAAAACTCTCATAAATACATGTTGACAGTACTTATTTTATTCATAAATTAGTACTATTTTATTACCCTCCAAAAATATATATATATATACTAATAGCCATTTATATTTAGAAAAGATAAAATTTAGCTACAAAATTAGTTGTAGTTTAAAACTATATCTTTCTTTTAAAAAATTAACATTATTACATGTTTTGAAAATCTAACAGTTGAATTACATGTTTTTTACGTTTTTAATACACCTGTCAAATTTTATGCCAATTAAATATTATTTACTATATGATTTATAAGCTTATATTTTATACATAATTTTAAATTACAAAAATTTGCAATTTAAACAATTTATTGATGACATAGCTATTGATTTATAATTTTCTAAAAATTTTGCAAGCATGAACGATATAAGAAGAGAATATAATTCAATGATAGGTTTGTTAAAGTTCACATCCAATAAAAAGATATTGAGTAAAGTTGTAGCCTTAAGTTACATTTAATTTTGTAGTTAAACTTTATCTTTTAGAAAATTTATACAATATATTATCTATTTTAACCTTCTAATTTTACAATTTTGTATTAATTAATTTTTGCATCCCATGGGTATATTATTGGTAATAAACTAAATATTAGGCGGTCTTACATGTATACAAGAAAGTTTTAAAAAAAAATTAAAAAAGAATTTTAGTATTTTGTTTCAGAATTTTTTTAAAATTTTAAAAATGAATAATCTAGTACTCTTTTGGTTTTGAATACGATAGAAGTCTTCAGGAAATAGATTTACATTGAATTTAGGAATTTTTTTTTTATAAATAATAAATTTCTTAAAAACAATATTATATTTTTCTATAGCAATTTTTGGTTATATTATATAAGCTTATATTACAGATATTTTTGGTGGCTACTAGCAGTACATACCTCATTAGAAAGTGAACTAATAACCTAAGTTTTCTCTATGGAAAAAACATGAAAATGTCATTGAACTATAAAGTGCTTAGTTTATAGTTTTATTCCTCTTTTTAAAGAGTTTATGGTTTGTTTTTAGGGATATTTTTGGATACATCGAAAAAATCCAGGGATTTTAGTGATGTTGAAAATATTGGTGACTATATATCTTTCGAGGTAACTGATTTAGAATAAGCCCTAGGTCTTGGCAAAAGTCCAATCTAATTATCTGTACTAATTACGTGGTTAGCAAGCTATTGTTTTTTCTTACTTTTATTAATTATAAATTAAAATAATTTTGAATGAAAAGAAATTTTACCTTGAATGAAACTTTGTTACAAATGGGTTTAGAAAATTCGAAATGTTAGTAGTATGAGAATTTTTACTTTTGTAATTTTTATTATTCATATTTTAATAGATCTATATATTGAGGGTGAACAAAGTTTAGTTACAAAATTTGTTGTAGACTACAACATTACTCAATAAAATAAATATTGTTATATATTTTGAAAATCTAATTGTTGAATTGCATGTTTTTTATGCTCTTTGTAGGGGTGATAGGCCAACAATCTGATCTGCACGTAGAGGGTAGAGATGAAAGGGAAAGATAGTATAAAATAGAAGGGAGGTCCTGAGAGAAAGGGATCGAGAAATTGAGAGAAAAACACTGTAGCAATCAAAAGTTGAACTTGTAATCAAACTTGAGAAGAAATATATAAGAATTGATTTACTCGGATTGTGCCGAGAACGATTTTCTTTAAGTTAAATCAGTCTATCTTCATTTTCTTGTCATCTTGATACACTTTACCTGTTATCTAACTCGTTAAAGCCCAGTTTTCCAATCCACTCTCCACAAATTCATTGTATTGGGCTCTTTGGGCCTAAATTCATCCATCCTTTGGGCTTGGGAGTCGAATTGTGTCCTTACACTCTTAATACACATGTCAAATTTTTTATCTATATAATATTATTTACTATATGATCTATAAGCTTGTATTTTATGCATAATTTTAAATTACAAAAATTTACAATTTAAATAATTTATTAATGATATAGCTATTATTTTTAATTTTCTTGAAATTTTGTAAGCATGGAGAATATAAGAAGAAGATGTAATCTAATTGTGGATTTGTCAAAATTCACTTCCAATAAAAAAAAATATTAAATAAAGTTGTAATTTTAGGTTACAACCAACTTTGTAACTAAATTTTATTAAATGGGTGAATGATATATCCTGAACATGGAATTTAAACCCGGACCGGACCGTACGGTCGGACCGGGAAACCCTCGAACCGTTCACATCTACGGTCCATTTAAGGTGAAGAACCGTTCCATGCGAAAAAAACATGGAACCGTCCGGACCGCGGTCCGACCGTCCGGTTCTGTGAACCGTGACCGGTTCACACGGTTCAAACGGGCTGCCTTGTTTTAGCCTAAAACGGCGTCGTTTCGTCCCTCTTTTTTTTTTTTTTTCCTAATACTGTGTTGTTTGGGGCATTCTGATTAACCCTGAAATGAAACCCTTAGGTCCCTCACTCTCTCACAATCACCCTCTGCCTCTTCCTCACTCTCTCAATCACTCTCTCGTCTCTGCCTCTCTCCCTCGTCGCCATCGCCGCTTAGCCAAGATCACAGCTCACTCTCTGCCTCTCTCACACGCTCATCTCTCTCACGCTCATCGCAGCTCAGCCGTCGCAGCTCACTCTCTGCCTCGTCGCCGTCGCAGCTCACTCTTTGCCTCGTCGCCGTCGCAGCTCACTCTCTGCCTCGTCGCCGTCGCCGTCGTTTGGTACAATAATCAATTTTTGTCAATTTATATATTTTTTTTATGTTGTGTTCTGGAGGTACTAGATTTGGTTGTGTTTGACTTTATTTGGTGAGTGTTAGATCCAAGCTGTAGATTTTGATTGGATTGTGTGTGTACTTTGATTGTTTTTTAAGGTTGTTTTTTGGACACTCAATTTTGTTACTTTAAATTGTGCTTGGTTTTTTAATGTGATTGGATTTAAGAATTTATGGTTAGAGCAGAAAAAGAAAGGAAAAGGAAATTATGTCTGTCTGTCCACTGTGGGAGTGAGTGAAACATATGTGTGTGTGTGTCTGTTTGGTTTAGCTAAAATTTCGGAGTAAAAAAAGTACTACATTGTTTTGGTCTAAGCTGTTCAGCTTTTGTTTGTTCGATTTTTAAGGTTCTTAACAGCACTAAATTTTGAAACTTTCATCTCTGTTATGAGAACTTTAGTGTGAATTCAGCTTGATCAACTATAGAGAGAAGTATCCTTTTTTTTTTTTTTAATGGCAATGCTGTTTAAGTTGTTCAGTAAATGCAAAGACTTAATCTTCTTCTGCAAAAGTAATTGGTCATGGTAGGATAAGGTTTAGCTCTTGAGTAGTTGAGTTCATCAGTAATGGTTTTCCAATGAAATTTTTGGTTAGCTGGGAAAGCAATATTTTCGAGTACTCTTTAAGAATGTTGGAATCATTAAATCCATGTTCTGTCCTTTATAACAAGGAGATAAGAGGGAATTGTAGGGATATTTATTTAAGCTTACTAAGATTTATCTGTGGAAGCTTTGACAGCATTATGGGAACTTTCTGAATATAGATTTTGAGATTTAGAGAGAATTAATTGATAGAGTTTATTCTTCTTACTGAGATTTATCTGTGGAAGCTTTATCCTTTTTAATTCTTCTTTCTTTTATGTCAATTTATATTTTATGAATTGGAATAGAATTGATTGACATTAGTTGGTGTATTTATGTGGATAGAGTCTGTTGTTATGTTTTAATCTGTAGTGTCTTTACTCTTTTTAACGGTTGGTAGTGTTTTGACATTACTCTTTTTTACGGTTGGTAGTGTTTTAATGTTTATGAAGTTGTGATTCTTTGATGGGTCTATGCGTGTTTGACTGGTTGTTTAGTCTTTTAGATTAAAATGGAAACAGAGACCGGGTCTACTCCATCACATGAAGTTGATTCCAATGTAGTGGAGTCTAGCTCAAGAGTAAGGGAAAAGGTTGATCCGGCTTGGGAACATTTTAGCCTTGGGACGGATGAGAAGGGACGGAATACTTTTACATGTGTGTATTGTAGGCAAACATATAAAGGTGGGGGGTATTAATAGGATGAAAAAACACCTTGCGGGGATAAAAGGTGATATTGGATCGTGTAAAAAGGTTTCTCATGATGTGAGATACCAAATGTTGGAATATGTGAAGGAGTTTGAGTTGAAGAAAAAAGATGAGAAACAACGTCAAGAAGAAATGTTTAGTGTGCCTTCCACAAATAGTGATATGCAAGAAGATGAAGATGTTCAAGAAGTATTTAGTATTGGGTTGTCTAAAAAACCTGTTTTAGGTAAAAGAAAGGGTACAAAGCCAGTGGATAGTTACTTTGCTCCAAGAACTACTCCAGGAGCTCAACCTGGTCTTAAAAGTGTGTTCCAAAGCAAAGAAAGGGTGAGGCAAGCTGATATGGCTATTGCAAGGTTTTTGTATGACAATTGCATTCCTTTTAATGTAGTGAATTCAGTGTACTACCAAATGATGATTGATGCTGTAGCTGCTGCTGGTCCTGGTTACAAAGGTCCATCTTATCATGCTGTACGGGTCCCTTTGTTGAGGGATAATAAGAAAGAGGTTCAGTTGTTGGTTGAGTCACAACGTAGGCATTGGGCAGAAGTTGGATGTACACTTATGGCTGATGGTTGGACAGATACTAGACATAGGTCATTGATTAATTTCCTTGTTTATTGTCCTAGGGGAATGGTATTTGTAAAATTAGTTGATGCCTCAGATATTGTGAAGAATACCAGAAACTTGTTTAAATTGTTTGATGAAGTAGTTACATGGGTTGGTCCAAAAAACATAGTTCACATGGTTACTGATAATGCTTCCAATTATGTATCTGCTGGTAAATTGTTGTGTGAAAAGTATAAAACTATTAGTTGGTCTCCTTGTGCAGCACATTGCCTGAATCTTGTGTTGCAGGATATGGGAGACATGCCTCATGTGGAGAGACTAAAAAATCGTGCAACCAAAGTTACAGTTTTTATTTATAATCATGTAGCTTTGATTGCTTGGTTGAGGAAGAGACCTGGTTGGACAGATATTGTACGTGCAGGAGCAACAAGATTTGCTACTACTTTCCTTTCATTTGGAAGCCTTCATGTGCATAAGCATGACTTGCAAGCCTTAGTGACTAGCAAGTTCTTTGTGGACAATAGATTGGCAAGAGAGTCAAAGACAAAAGAAGTAGTTTCTATCATTTTGGATAATTCTTTTTGGGATGATATTAATGTTCTTGTCAAGATTTCATCGCCACTCATTCGTTTGTTACGGATTGTTGCTTCTGATCAAAGGCCTGCAATAGGATATGTGTATGAGGGCATGCATAGAGCACGGTTGGGAATCAAGAAGATCTTCCGAATGAAGAAGCACTTGTACAAGCCATACACCTCAATTATAAAGAACCGTTGGGACAAACATTTGCGTAAAGATCTTCATGCTGCTGCATATTGGTTAAATCCCGCTTTTCAATATGATGAGGAGAATTTTTGTCGGAAACCAGCAGTAAATATGGCTATTTTGGACTACATTGGGACAAAATATGATGGTGATCAAGAAAAGGTAATTAAGGAAACCCAATATTTTCGAGATCGTATTGGGAGTTTTGATAGAGATCTTGCATTGTCAACAAGCAAGACCACTCATCCAGGTAAGAAGTAATTAGTTTACTTTAATACTATAAACAAATCTTAGTTTTTTTGTTCATGTTGAAAGTTAGTTTTGTCACTAGAGTTAGAATAACTGAAGTGATTATTCAATTGAAAGTTTGTTTGTTTATGTTGATTAATATTAGATTACGTTGTGTTATGAAAATCAGATGAATGGTGGAAGTTATGGGGTGCTGATGCTCCAAACTTGCAAAAATTAGCAATTAGAATCCTTAGCCAAACTTCTGCCTCTTCTGGATGTGAGCGTTGTTGGAGTTTATTTGACCAAATACATTCTAAGAGGAGAAATAGGTTGGAGCATCAAAGGCTCAATGATCTTGTGTTTGTTAATCATAACTTGCGATTGAGACATAGGTAACTAAATGCTATATCTTGTCATTATATTAATTTTTAAGAAGTCATTTATATAATGTAATTGTTAGTTACTAATTATGTTCAAATTCCAATAATGAGCATGACATTTTATGATGCAGGCTTTACAACAAAAAGTTTAATTTTGACCCCATTGATTATGCAAGTATCGACAAAACTGATTTGTGGGTATTTGTGGAAGAGGAAGACCCATATCTTAATTATGAAGAGTTGGAGAATGCAATTTATGAAGAGGGTGCATATCCAGCAAGTGTAGAGCCTTCTTCTAATATTGAAGGTTAGTTTATATGTAAACAATTTGATAACCTATAGTGATTTTTCTTTTATTTTTTTCAAACTTGTATAAACATTATAATGATTTTTCTTTTTATTTTGTTCAAACTTGTGTGTAGAATCTATAGATGATAGCAGTGAGGTTGAAGGAATTGATTTGGGAACATTTGGACAACCTATTGGCCCTCCTCCTGGATTTCCAGGGAATGATGACGAGCATGATAACTTTCATGACATTGATGATTTATGATCATAATAATTATGTTTGAACTTTGAAGTTCTATTTTGTATTTTAGAGATAATTTCTATGTCTTTTTGTAAGACACAGTGTGTAACTTGGAGTTTGAAGTTTTATTATTGTTTTTTAGAAATAAGTTTTATGTATTTTTGTAAGAAACAATGTGTAGTTGTGTACTATAACTTGGAGTCTTGTTTATGCATTTTTACTTTGTACTTTTAAGTTTTATGGACTACATTGGCTAGTTTGGACTACATTGGGGTGTGAATTTTGGTAATAGAAGCAGTACTAGTACCAGTACTCCATCTATGGTTGCTTAATTAATTATTAGTTATGCATGTTTTACCTTTGTGTTAGTATAGTTAATTAGTAAGAGTAAGGTCTTTTTGTGCTTTTGTAATAGAAGCAGTAATAGTACTTTGTAATAGACAGCCAACACATATCTGTAATGCATGTGCATGAAAGTACTTGGATGAAGATTTCATTGCAAGCCCACTCTCTTGAGATCTAGCTAGGGCTATGAAGATGAATATATTATATATAGATACTTCAAACTAGTAATTTACTAAGCCTTGCCTTTTTCTCAGCCTGTGAATGCATTTGTGTATGTGTGTTGGCTGTCTTGAAAGTAAATTAGACTATTTTAGTTAATTTTTCTATTTTTTATTAATTTAATGTTTTTATATATATTTAAAATAATTATTAAATTAATTATGACATCATCACGGTTCGACCCCGGTTCGACCTCGGTTCGACCTCAAAAACCTTGAACCTCTCCTTTTTACGGTTCAATGAACGGTCCGGGTCTGAAAACCATGATCCTGAAAGCATACTGTTCTAGGCTTCTAGCTACAAGATAATATGCCCAACAACGGATTTTTTCATTTGTATTCTTTTTTTTCCTTTTTTTTTTTTTAAATTTATTTTTTTAACTAAAAACGAGAGCTACTTTAATTCATCAATCAAAGCTGCCTGCCATGTATGGATGGACAGGATGGTATTGGGCCACCTTACTGAATGCTGGATTTTTGGAATCGAAATAAATAGAAGATGTATTATGATTTATTATACTTGAATAAAATTGGTATATAGTCTTTGAAAAATATAAGAGTAAATTTAGCTTTTAAAGACACCACTCTTCAGATTATTGAGGAAATGATTCAAAAAAAAAAAAAAAGGATTATTGAGGAAATGAGTCAAAAGACGTTCACTCATTGCCTTTTGTGATAAACTATATAGATAAATCCTTACTTTATGAAGCAGTTACTTTAATTCAATATTTCATTTTAAAAAATTAAAAAAAATCTTAATCAAACTTTTTTTTTTTGTTGTTGAGAATTTGTCTTAACAACTAGTTAAATCTAACTGTTAAACTGACATTAAGCAACTTTACCAATAAATTCATCCTCCCCCTCCTCGAGTGAAACTACTGGGACTGGGTAGTGCTGAAAATGTCAAACTTATCAACAAAACTTGGAGGGAGTAAAACTGTCCTCAAGGCCAAGGCCCAATGCTGATAAGGGTTGGGGCCCAAGCTCAACAAACTTGTAGACAAGCCCTTGGTCCAATACCTAGCCCTAAGTAAGGGTATAGACGATGCGATTTTGGGCATATTTATCACCGCACTGCATGGTGCGGTTTGTCCAAAGCCTCACCACACCTTACCTTAATTGATCAGTCACCTCATCAGTGCGGTTTGATCGGGCCTTTTTTATAATAAAATTTTTTTTGAGTGTTTTTTTGTGTGTGTGTGTATGTTTTAGGCTAATTTAGAGTTACCCATTGGGGTTTTTAATTGGGAAAGGAAAAAGTTTAAGTACAAAATTATTTGTAGTCAATTGTTACAATTTTATTTAATATATTTCTACTGGATGTGAATTTTAATAAATCCACTATTGGATTACATTTTCTTATTATATCTTTTATGCTTGCAAAATTTCTAGAAAATCAAAAAATAATAATTATGTCATCAATCAAATAATTAAATTTTAAGTTTTTGTAGTCCAAAATAATGTATAGAAAATAAGTTTATGAATTAAATAGTAAATAACATCCGATTAGCACGAAGTTTAACATATAACATAAAAAACATGTAATCCAATAGTTAAAATTTTAAAATATGTAATTATGTTAATTTATTTTTTCAAAGTTGTAGCCATTTACGATCCTACGATCATGTTTGTAACCAAAACTTTGTCCTTGTTGAAGGGTTCATTTTTTTTGTTTTTTTTTATTGAATCAACTACATAATGGGTTGGTTTTGGGAAAGAATTCAGTATTGGAGTAACAAACAGTGAAATTTGGAAAAGCGTTCTTTTTCATTTGTAGACACTTTACTTATATATAGAAATACATGTCAGCAGTGGTAGACAATAATTTTTCTTTATTTTTAATTAGTAAAATACAGTGTTTCATGGTATATATATAAAAATATAAAATAAAACTTATATATCAATAGGTGCAGTGTAGTTTTTGCACCTCCACCATAGTTGGTGGCGTGCTGACCGCAATTGGTAGTTGGTTTTGGTTGGTTAAGATGTGTTGTGCGGTTGGAGCGGTTTTTTGTGAGCCTTTAGCCCTAAGGATTTTTAATCCAAAAAGTCATTTTTGTGTCAACCTTACCTTACCCTGTTGATCAACGTTCATGTCTCAAATAGAAACATTTAAAAGAAAGTTGTGCACTCACATAAATCAACTCATCACAACTCAAAACTATTACACATGTTATGACCAAGACACCAAAAGTTCAACCCCCATAAAAATCTAAAACTACCACAACTAGCCACCCTCAATAATAGCCTATTTCCAAATTTATCACCTCAAAGCACAAAAATGAGAAAGATAGATAATCATTGTAAGTAATATTTATGCAATGAGTTTGGTAGCTAAATTGGCATTTCTTAGTGTTTCAAATACAAAAGTTTAGAGTTCAAATCCCTTTATCCTCTGTATCTAATGATTTTATTATAATTATTTTTTTTAAACCTCACACATTCTCTCAATTTAAAAGGCAGAGAAATTTCAAAATAGATAATATGATTATTATTAAAACTAAATAGCTATCTTATTGAAGTGTAATTCATTTCAGTTTCAAAATAAAATCAACATTAAAAATTTGGAAAAATTAAATAAATTCCTTTTTTCTTTGGGTAATGGACATGTATTTTATGACATCCCTATGATTAATGAGGTTAATAAGAAAATAAAATTTTTGTATAGGGTGGGTTAGTTATAATAATCATAAGAATGTCTCTATTGCAAATTGACTTTGTCAAATCTTGACTACCAAAAAAAAAAAAAACCCACCAATTTGATCAAATTTCAAGCAAGATCCAACGTAAAAGAACACATTCAGAGAGAGCGGGTGACGTATAAGGTTCAAATTTGCCCTCTCCCCTCCCATCTTCCAATTTAAAATGTATAAAATGAAGTAGAGCGAGTGGGATGGAAGTTTACAAGGACTCAAGATTTTTGTGGATGGGAAACTTGAATCCAAGGTTTCTTTCTTGGTATTTGTTGTCATTTTTGAAAAAAAAAAAAAAAAACTTCATCTTCCATTATTATAGGCATATATGTGAATTTGGGGATAGATCGATGTAGTGGGGAGATACAAAAAGAAGAGAGTTTGATATTGAAAAAAAAAAAATAGGGTGGCAAAAAATGGAAATATATATATACTTATTTATTTTTTTAACTAGTCAATAATTCATGTAATGTGTGTGATAGTTCAATAAAATATGATTTTATCTAAAAATAAATTATTATCTCTATTTTATTTTTTGTATATATTTATAGGTTTGGTTCAAGTTAGAGCATCAATATCTGAAGTGCTAAATCTCCAAATATACTAAAATTTAGCATCAAACCTCATAAATCTTGCATTACCCGCACTCCCAATTCTAAAAAAAATTTTACCATTGAGCTACAGTATCATCTTACTTTTATGATGGTACTGTAGCAAGATGATATTTTTTTAAAAATAATTTTTTATTGGGTTTTGGATTTTTATTTGGGTATTTGGTTATATTATTTTATTGTATAGATATATTATTTTAATGTGTTGTATGGTAAAATAAAAGTTGGGATGTTGGTTGTATTGTAAAATAGTTTGATATAATAGATAAAGTAGTTGTTAAGATGCTAAAATGAGATATTTTTTAGATAGTTGGAGATGGCAACAACATTTATGACTTCACTTATATTGCAAAATATTTTTTTATTTGACAATAGATAAAGTAGTTGTTAAGATGCTAAAATGAGATATTTTTTAGATACCAGATGTTAATGCTCTAAATGTAACTTTAAATAATATTATATTGCAAAATATTTTTTTATTTGACAAAAAATTTTACAAATTTTTTATTTTTAATACTATCCATGGTTACAAAATTTCTAGATGATTGAGATAAATAACTATTTCATTTTTAAAATGTTTAAATTTCAAGTTTTTATATTTCAAAACTATGGATAAAGCATGAGTTTATAGATCAAATAGTAAATAATATCTTATTAGCACAAAATTTGGGATGCATGTTAAGAACATAGAGAGTGTGTAATACAATGGTCAGATTTTCAAAATATTAATTCAATAAAAATTTATTAGGTGAAGTACATTATTTAAAGTTAAACTAGTGTAACTTGATCTAACCCTATATGAAATTTGATAATTATAATAGATATTAATAGACATTTATATTTGATTATGTTTGAATATCGAATAATTATGGTATTTTATTAATTGGTACTGTATTTAACTATTATTATGTTTGTGTTGAGTAATGTTACAGTTACAAACTATTTTACAATATTTTTACAAACTATTGATGTGGCCAAATTCTTATTGGTTTTCATCTATGCCTACTTTTAATATTATTTTTTCATTTACCAATAATCACTCACCAGTAGTTTATATAATTTTTTTATAAAAAAGTTTGTATTTCTAGCATTACTCGTTTGTGTTTCAATTTATATAGAACTATTTAATATATAATTATGGTAATTACTAATATATATTTATTGTGATTGATTTTGTATAGAAAATATTAAATATGAAATTTAATACTAAAATTGTGATCATTAGATATTATTTAAATAATTATGGTATTTTATTAATTGGTATTTTATAATAAGATATTACAGATGGAATTTTAAAATTATGGTATATTATTAATTGGTATTTAACTATTATTATGTTTGTGTTTTTATATAGAATTATTTAATATATAATTATGGTAATTACTAATATATATTTATTATGATTGATTTTGTATAGAAAATATTAAATATGAAATTTAATACTAAAATTGTGATCATTATATATTATTTAAATAATTATGGTATTTTATTAATTGGTATTTTATAATGAGATATTACAGATGGAATTTAATAATTATGGAATTTTATTAATTGGCATTTAACTATTATTATGTTTGTGTTTTTATATAGAACTATTTAATATATAATTATGGTAATTACTAATATATTTTTATTATGATTGATTTTGTATAGAAAATATTAAATATGAAATTTAATACTAAAATTGTGATCATTATATAATATTTATTAATTGGAATAATTTATGATTGTTTTTTTAATATGGAAATATTAAATATATAATAATTGATAATTATTAATAGATATTTATTATAATAGTAGTTGTATATGAACTATTGAATATGAATTTGATAATTATGGTACTATTTAATGGGTATTAATTATGGTCGTGTATTTATATGGAACTATTAAATATATAATAAGAATTTGATAGTTATGGTATTATTTGATGGGTATTAATTATGATTGTGTATTTGTATGGAACTATTAAATATATAATAATCGATAATTATTAGGAGCTGTTTATTATGATTATGCTTGTATATGAAATATTAGGTATGAATTTGATAATTATGGTATTTCTTAATTTATTAATGAGTGGTTCTACGTCTACAACATTTTCATAACAAATCATAGGTGTTAGTTGCTATTAGTTCTAATTTGAACTTACCACTGAAATTACTTTCTACCTTACCAATAACAACTCATAACAACCTGTCACATAAGATTTGTTGTGAAAATATTGTGGATATAACATTTCTCTTTATTAATAGGTATTAGTTATGGTTATGTTTTTATATAGGAATTACATAATATATAATTATGGTAATTGTTAATGGACACTGTATTTATTATGATTGCATTTGTATAAGATATATTAAACATGAAATTTAATACTCATCTTAAAAATTTCATGAAATTTGATAATTATGGTAATTATTTATAGGTATTTTTTATGATTATGTTTTTAATTATATGCAATTATTAAATAACTATGATAATTATTAATAGATAATTATTGTGTTTTTTTTAAAATGAAATATTAAACATGAATTTAATTACCATTTTATTTATTATTAGGTATTAATTATGGTTGTGGTTTTATATAGAACTATTAAATATATAATTATGATAATTGTTAATAAATATATAAACTGATTTTGTTATCATATTTAGCATATTATGGTTATTTATTTATTTTATTTAGGTATGAAATTTGATAATTATATTATTTATTAATATTTATTTATTATGATTTTATTTATAAGTGGAACTATATATTTTACTATTAATTAGTTATTTATTTTGATTGTGTTGTATATGGAACTATATATCCTACCATTTAAATCAAATATAATGTGTTAAGATTTCAATGGCTGTTTTAAATAAATAATGAAATTTAAATTAAAATATACCCCTTATATTGATATGTATATTATGAAGACTAAAATAATAATGTGGCACAATTGTATAGAGATTAAATTCTATAAGGATGGGGTGTAAAACCCATGTTTTACACCATCCAATAAATGATTGTCACATCAGCATTTTACTTAAAATTCAATACATCCTACCACACCTAATAACATCTTGATAGATTCCCAATTTGGTTGGATTTATATATGGGTATTAGAATTGATTGAGTGTGATTGTGTTTATTCTTAAATATGTGATAAGATGATGTGGCATGTTAGAATTGGAGGGGCAAAACATGGATTTTACACAACTTCTTTATAGAATTTAATCTCTTATTAATATACACTAAATTTGATTGTATTTGTATATGAAATATTAAATATTAAATATGAAATTTGATAATTATGATATTTATTAATAGATATTTATTATGATTGTGTCTTTATATGGAATTTTGAAATATATAATTATGGTAATTATTAATAGATATTTATTATATGTTTTTATATTCCATTATATCTATTCTATAGTTTGTAACTTGTGTAATGTACGAGAAATTTTAATATAATAAGATTTTTTTGTTTCTTTTATTTTTTAAAATATGAAATTTGATAATTATAGTAGTTATTGATAAGAATTTATGTATAGAAACTATATATTTTACCATTTAAAGTTATATGATATTCTAATGGGCGGTTTAGATATAAAATGGAATTTAAATTAAAAAATTATAATAATGACGTATAAAATTATATAGATTAAAAAATTATGTAGCACAATATTATGAAATCAATTGAAAGTAAAACTTTTTTGGTTATATACAGATTATAGATAAATTATAGATAGGTATAGGAAATAAAATAGAGAATAATATTAGGATTTGTGAAAAAAAAAAAAAAAAACCTTTTAAATAGAAAAAGTTGCCGTTTAACTAAAATTTAACCCAAAATTTGAAGAGCCTAACGTGACTTCTCTAGTTTGCCTCTGTAATGTTCCATCATGATACTCATTGATCAAAACCACCACAGAAGAGAAAATTGGCAAAAGAAATTTTTTGAATATAAATTAGTCAAAGACCAACTTTTAGCGCACCTAAGTTTATACAAACAAGGACAGAGCTATCTTTAGACTAAGAGGGGCCATGGCCTTCCTATAACCCAAATTGTTTTATATTTTTTTTATGCGTTTTCTTGTTTAAATTAAACTTTTGGCCTTTAAAAAAATTTTTTTTGGCCCCACTCGAATTTTATAAACACATCACTCAAATTCATTATTTTTATGGAAATAATGCATGACAATATTTTAAAGTGGTTCTAATATGTCTTTCTCAACAAAAAAAAAAAAAAAGTGGTTCTAATACATTAATAGTTAAGGCATATGGCTAAAGAAAATTCATTATCAAATCCAAAATAAAATACATATTTGATATGAATAATAAAATATAATCTAAGGAATTCAGCAATATATAAAATCTAAGGAGTACTTTTTGGTATTGTCATCCCATTTTCAACAGTTCACTCAGGGATTATGTGTTTAATATGTTTTCAAAATTTTCTTCAATACTCAAAATTTCCCCTCAATTCATTGCTCTTTTTTTCCCCCCTTCTTACTTGATGGTATTTAATTTGTTCATTTTTAACACATGAAAGAAGCGAAGTCACGTGAGATGTCAATTGTAAAAAATTGGGTTTTTTTTTTTTTTTTTTAAAGAGAGATTGATTGAAATGATATTCCTAAAATGATTCTTGATTGGTGTATTGGCTATTGTTTTGTTATTTGTGGGTCAAATAATTTTTATATATGTTCGGTAAATAGTGTATTCCACCAGTTTGTTAGTAATGGTTTGGAAGTTGTAAATGAAGGTTTTTTTTTTTTTTTTTTTTGAAATATACATTCAAATGTTTAAGAGTTTAATAGTTTCAATAAATTCAAAATTATCTAATAACACATGAATAAGCTAAAAAATATTATACATATCATATAAATACTTAATTTAAATTAGTTTTTTTTTTTTTTTTTATAAAACTTATTGATCTTCAATTTTTTAATTACATGACTTATTCAATTTTATAAGAAAAAAAAATAGTATTTAAAGAAAATATATAGTGTTAAAAATCTTTAAAAAATGAATTAATTTAAGAATTTTCTATAATTTTAGTTTAGTTATCACTCACAAAATGTAAAAAATTCGTCCCCATTTCAAATAAAATAGCAAACACATACGAGAGAGTGTGTGTATGTGTATTAATTTCAAGAAATTTTATTTTAGTCTTAGTAAGTCACGACTTCCACAACAGATTCTGACTCTGTTCCTAACTACAAAAGCTCCAACTAATTATCTAGCTCGGGACAATTTCTTTGTCATTTTATTTATTTATTTTTCAAAATAAACAGCTTTGCTGGCACACATAACAACAAACTTGTTAATTTTCAACGATGGAAAAGAAGAACATATTTCCAAAATTAGTTTTTGAGACACTAAGACTTATTATAAATATTGGAGTGTCCTTGCACTCAGCAAACAAGCATGGGACATAGAAACATAAACAAAGGAAGCAGAAATGTTCTTTTGTTCTAGGAAAAAGACTGAGACACCAACATATGTCTCTTATTTCTCTGGCAAAGTTTTTAAAATAGGAGTCCATGCTTGATTCACAGCTGAAGAGCTAAATCAAGCTTTTTGGCATCACTGGCCTCCGCGGCTTGCCGGCCTTCAGGAGTTTCTTTTTCATAGAAACTCATTGCATGTAACAAAGCCATTTTCTGAGCTGCTACAAGCTTTGATGGTTGGTGTAGTATTGCACCACTATCAGAGTCTTTGTCGTTGTTAACCTGCATTTGCATATTTGGAAATTCACTCTGATTTGAGTGTTGGCTCCACCCCACCAAGTGACTAGGCTGTACCGCAGAGTAAACTCCATCCTCATTCTGTGTGCCTAAACAAGGCAAGGAAGTGATGGGTTCAGACAACAACTTTGCAGCTTGTGGATGCAAGAAAGATGTGTCTGAATAAGGGCTTTTTGAAATCAAGTCCATCAGCTTTGACTGTAATTCCCCCAATTGACTTGGCTGCACCTGGTTACCTACTTGTGTAGATTCTGGCATCATCATCATCTCCACATTCGTGTAGTTGCTGCACATGTTTGTGACCCCATAATTCCCAGCATTGCTACTCATATTTTCCTTTCCAGCAAAAGGGAAATGTAAGCCTAACCCAAGCTGTTGGCTTTGATTTTGATGAGCAGTTTTCCCAGGAAGATGGTCCATGTTGTTATCATTAGTACTGACCATTTTCCCTTTGCCTTTAGAATTTGGAACCAAAAAGTCCCCATCTTTACGTCTGTTGGCAGCTATTTCTGCTGAGGAACCAATCTTAACACCTTTTGTGCTATTGAAGTGAGCGTTTTCAGTTGGTGGATTGCTTCCAATTCTCACTCTGTCAGATGGGGGCACCATGCCTCTTAGATAAGTTCTATTTAGGTCCATTCTGCTCATGTCTCTGCAAACCATCTTTCCTTTGTTGGCACCATCTTTGATATTAATCCTGTGACTGCTGGAGTGGGTGCTTTGTTCTTTGGAGGGATCACTATGAATGTTCAATGGCATGTTGGCGCAGGCATTGACATTCAAATCCCAAGGAAAGACATGGAGGACACTCTGAGTCTCAGGCATTTTGCCTTTGTTAACACCACCCAGAGAAGCAGGAGGCTGCATGAGAGATGGTCCAGGAACTTGATAATTTGGAGTCATTGCCGGAGGGAGTATTGGAGTACTCTGGGATTGATTATGTGAAGCTTCAATCTGCAGATATTGCTCCAATTTCCTATTGGCAACCATTTGAGCCATTGGTCCCAACTCTTTAGCAAACCGCATCAGACTTTTTTTGTAATCAAGGTCCGCATTAGTAATCTACAGTGTAGACATATTCATCAGCATAGACATGGAGATGTATCCAACAAAAAAAAAAGTATTAAATAATCAATATGAAGATTTTTTGGCTAGATAATCAATATGAAGATAGCACACAAAAGTTTAGCAAAAGCAAATTAATATATTTTGACTTGTACTTGCATTTTTAACCCCCAAGAAAAAAGCATGATTTACTCCCAAAGAGAATCTTTCAGATTTATTAAATTAACACCTTCATAAAATTAAAATATCAAGTTCCATAAAAAAGAACACGCTTATATATGCACGCATGCATAATGCTAAGAGTGTGAGCCAATGACATAAATCTAGGGCTGAAAGGGCCTATTTACCATGGTTAGGACATGTACTTAACACCTGAAAGCCGGCAAGCTTAAGACATTCAAAGAGCATTTTTCTATATATTTGAAGCACCTTCGGTGGAAAAACTCTCTTGATTTTTCAACAAGTTTCAAATTGTTAAAGTTGTTGAATGAAAAACATGAAAAAGAGAGCAAACACGAAGGTCTGTGTGGTTCAGCTTGACAGCCTACATCCACGATGAAAGCCCTTGATGGCTACATATTGTCTATTAAGCTATTGTGTTACAAATGAACCCAATGTAAGATTTATATACTAGAAAATACTAAACTAACCCTAGATTAACCATAGACTAACTTAAGGTTAATTTACTTGTTTTACAAGTACATGGGCCTATAATTGGTTTGGACCTTAAATTAACACAAACAACTCTTGCTGTAGTACTAAAATATGCAACTAGGATTGTAAAGGATCTAAGCCAAGCCAAATATTTAAAGTTCAAGATTTTTCATTTAATTTTATTTCAACCACAAATCGGACTCAAGTTGATCACCTAATTAGATTATATGTCCAAACATAATTCATTATTTTTGTCAAAACAATGCTCAAGCTTGTTCATAAGATATTTAATTAATTTATTATTTTCCTATATATTAGTAAACATCACGCCTAACAATTATAACCCATTCAGAAATCTATGCTAATGATATATAATTAAATTATGATTGAAATTATATTATTTAAGTTACTTAGATGAGAATATTTTAGTTGATAAACTTATAAAAGTTAGATTCACCAACCTTATAACTTTATATTGTTATATATAATTTTTGCTACGGAAAAATACTATTTATTGATATTATATTATCAATAAATAGTCTAGATTGTATTTTTCTTCGAGAAACAAAAGTAGAAGTTGGTGGACCAAATGCACTGTTAAAGATGGAGCTTAACAACTCGATTTTGGTTTCCTTAAAAGGATTAGCAGATGGATTGTGCTAGGTTGGAAGAATGGAGAGGATTTGGAAATAATGACCCAAAACAAATCATTGATCAATTTATTGGTCTTCTCTGATCCTCCAAACAAATGTTGGGTGCTTACTGTTGTTTATGGGCCGCCATACAAAGCAAGGAGAGTGAAGTTATAGGATATGCTCTCCAAGGTTGGGAAATCATTCACAGCCCCTAAGCTTTACATGAAAAATTTTAGGACCACAATTAATTTTGCACTTATTTTCATAACTATCCAATGTAACTGGCTGTGAGTGGTAAAAAAAAAAAAGTGAATCTATGTGAAAGTGATAGATAGCCAGTCACAGTCTGTCACATAGGATAGTTGTGAAGATGAATATAGAATTGGTTATGATTTTAGGAATAACTCAACTTTACTTAGGGAACTTCAACAACCTCTAATAGTTGAAGAAGATTGGGGGAAGATGGGTAGGGAGTCCTCAACAAGTGGGTTCATAGGCTTTTTGAATATGGAAAATATTATTTCACACTAGTTTATATCATCTGTTTCACATAAATATTCATAATTGATGCAAAAATGTCCACATTTTAACACAGGAAAGTGGAGGTAAAATAAACAAGAGTAAGAGTATAAAAGCTGAGAAATTAATTAATCTAGGTTTCTGTGGTAACATCTTGACTTGGTCAAACAAATTAGCAGGCATACACAACATCAAAGATCAAAGAATGGCTGGACAGAGCAATTGCAAATATTGATTGGAGAGCAATGCTCTCAGGCGAAAAGCTCAAATACCTTCCAGCCATAGCTTTAGATCACTTTCCCATTGAATTCAGATAAATAGAGAATTCTCTACCGTGTATTATTTGGACTAGATTAGACATTAAGGTCTTACTATTTTGGGGGAGTGCTGTGAGTGCATGTGTATCACAAGACTTTCTTTCTTTTCCTTCCCTCCCCAACACCAATACGTGTGTTTATGTATGATATACTTACATGAACAATTGGTTTTGGGGCACTATAGACTGATGAAACTAGTGCCTCATTTCCACTGGCAAAAGGGGTACAAGGCCGATATGTTTGACGCTTTTCTGTTTCAAAACCATCTCTAGACCCTGTTCAAAACAAAGAGAGAATTTAGAAATCTTCCTTCTTACTCCATTAGAGGATAAATGCAGAGAATAAGAGAACTTCCGCAATGATATAAAATATTTTGTAAACAAAAATGAGAAAGAGAGGTTCAATTAACACATATAGTTAAGGATTTTTCTATAATTTAATCGCACATAAGAAACTACTGCAAAATGAAAAAAGAAAAAGAAAAAAAAGAAGCTATTGATAATTAAGGGTTTAATTTTATCAACCCCTGTATGTGTTCAGTGTTTAAGGAACATATATCAAAGATATGGTTTCCATCAGGGTTTGAATTTTGAACTAAATGGTCGGTCTATTTTGGTGTTTCTTTTTAGAGATGGACCATAAAAGCAACATGGTCTACTTTTTGGTGAAACACCAAAATTCACATTGCCACATCTAGCAAGCTTAGTGCAGGGACCTCTGGATTCACCTTGGGGTTTCCTACCTGGGCGTCTTCTTGCTTGAGAGACCTCCAACCCAAAATTCTGTGGATTAGTTTTCAGAGTATGAAAAACCTTCTGTGCCAGTTCATGTATACCACGTGCCTGGATATCAGAAAATGTGGATTAATATTGAAGAAATTTGAGTTCTCCTGGTAACATACATATTCTTTCTAAAGTATGATATACCACAAGAACCATTTCAAGTGTACCTCTCTATAAAATATGGTAGTGGGTGCATTAAAATGCATTGCATTGCTGCAAACTAGAAACACATCACGCTGTAGAAAATTCAAAGAATTGATAATCAGTTAATAGCTCAAATGAGAACTAGTGCATATAATAATTCTCGAAGGTAGATCAGCTTTAATTAAATTTCTCTCCCTGAAGATACAGAGGTCTGCACATATGGACCAACCTGCTTACATACTTGGACATAAATACTTAGTGATATCAACTTGGTCGTCATTCAAACTAGACACTGAAAATTAGAGCAAAAGGCATAGAAGCATACCTCAAATTGTGCTAAGCTTGTATACATTCCATGCTGAAGTTTAGCCCTCATTGTGCCAAAATCCATTGGCTGTTTTATGATTTTGTGATAGCCCTCCACCTTCCAAAAGCAAGAAATCCATTAGTATTTAGATTTGAATTTAATATACTAAACATTTTGAACAAAACATGTACAGACACGAAAAAAACCAACCACTGACCTCTTGAGGATTAACTGGCTGAGCAAATATTGCATGTGTGTCTCTCCTGAATAGGGAAGAATAATTAAGATTAGAAAACTTTGTAAGCAAGGAATTCACATGATATTAAGTTATTCAGGTAGTGGAATTGATTCCTTTTCAAAACCATGTCAGAAAAATTATCACAGTGAAGAGTTTACCTTTGCAGTATATCAAGGACAAGCTCGAGCGCTCGTCTTTCTGGCATTTGTTGAAGAAATGAAGAAGTTGCTCGTGGATCTAATACAAACACAAGAAAACCACTAATTAAACATCTTAGTGATTAAGATCTTAGAACAGGAGAACATAAGCTATATACGTTTATATACTAATACTAGGCTCACCATTTCTGATTGCAATACCTCCATACTTACGGGTTTCTCCAACCTGCATGCAATAAAAACGAGAAAGCACATTAACAACATAAATATATTTGCAGGCCATGAGGAGTGCAACCCTCATGTCAACTCATTTAGTATGGCAGTGAACATCTAGTCCACAAAACACAGAATTTTCCTCCAATCCAAACCCAATGCATGATGGTTCGTAAGATAATTTATGTGTACCTTTTTTTAGTAACATATTTAATAGTTATGTGGCTTGTTTAAATAGTAGTTTAATAATAATTTAAAACACATGAGTGGTTTTATTATAATCTGCAATGTAATGAGTTAGAGAAGATTCTTGCAGCACAGTTTGGAAGAAAACTTTGTCCAAAAGAAGCAGAAGAGAGAGACCTGTTGAGATGGGTAAGCAAGAGAAGTGGCAGTTACATCTTGGAGTCTTTTGCGCTTGCAGACCCTCCTGCGGCCGTACTGCTTGATAGTAGTAGAAGGTGCAGTTGTACGTGAAACTAGACCATGTTGGTGCTTCTGATCATGCACTTGTTGCTGAGAATGCAGCAGGACCCCAGCTTTGTGTTCCACCACTTCCTCAGCCTCCGTCTTCTTCATCTTCATCTTCATCTTCATCTTTCTCTTCTTTTCCTCTTCCAATGCCAATATTCGGGCACTCCTCCTCCTCCCCATTTCTGATATATCTCCTCCCTCCTCAGCCATTTTACTACGTAAAACAAATAAACATTTACACAATTCATATGTACTTTGCTACTATCTCAGAGTTTCAACCAAAATGTCTTCTAGTTTTTAGGCTAATTAACAAAAGAGAAATGTCAAAGAAAACATAAATCTAATAACTTCATATGTAGTTCATCACATTTGATTCTTGCTTTTGATTTTGCTCTCTCTATATTGACGATGTAAACTCATTTAATAATTAATAGATAGGATTTTAAAAACAATACGATAAAAAAAAAAAAAACCTTTAAAAGAAATATAGATATATAATATGTATATATGTATGTATATTGTTATAACTACTCATTTAACAATTAATTAAATAATAGGATTTTAAGAATATTAAATTGTCCTAAAAAAAATTCTAAGGTTGCCTTTTGGATTTAAAGATTTAATATTAAGAACTTTTTTTGTTTTATTTTTTGAGAAACGAATAATATCAAGAACTTTGAAAATTTATTGTTAATGTAAATTGTTTGATTATATTTTATAGTACATGATAATTTGAGTCTTGGAAAATTTATTCAAACAAAATTACTTATGATATTATGGATTTGAAATAATATCTTACACTTAATTATATCAAATCCACATATTAAAAAAGGCTCAATTTTTTCCTTAAATTTTATCATTAGAAAAAATAGTCATTACACTTTATTTAAATCATTTAAACTAAAAATTGAAATCTAGATAATTCTCAATAAATACCTCTATTTAGACTAATTATAAAATTATATATATACATAATATGTAGATGTTTAAACCATAAGTAAAATATAAGGACTAAACGACACGTGTTAGTAGTAGTACTCATAGTTTTAAAAATTGGATCGGACTCATTGGTTCAACGAGATTCGGACACTAAAGCGATCTACTAAAAATGGCCAAACTAGTGGTTCAATTGGTAAAAACTGAAAATTAAACCATTTTTCGGTTTTTTTACTGTTCCGATTTTTAAAACTATGGTCATACTTTGTTATCTTTTTCTTAGAGAGAGGATAACGATGAAAATAATAGAGAAGAAAAGGAAAAGTAATAAATAAATAAAATTAAGACAAATAAAATTCAGTTGTTAAAACCATTAAACCACAGTTGACATAATATGACTCTTATTACAGTCTACACCAGGATTGGTAAATATAATTTCATCCTTGGTCCTTCTATCTCTCATATACCTTTGTGGCTTTGTCAATCGAAATATATATAGACACACATACACGTATAAAATTAATCATACACTTCCATTTCATAATTCACGCCGTTATCTAAAGAAATACAACAATATATTGATATCATCAAATCGAGTTGGGGAGGGACTACAGACTACAGAGGTTGATGTCAACGCCCCCCCCCTTCCATTTCATAATTCACGCCGTTATCTAAAGAAATATGACAATATATTGATATCATCAAATCGATCGAGTTGGGGAGGGACTACAGATTATGAAGGTTGATGTCAACACCCCCCCCCCCCCCCGAGACTCTAAAGAAATATGACAATATATTGATATCATCAAATCGATTGAGTTGGGGAGGGACTACCTTTGTCTTGCTTTCCACTATCAACTTATATGCAAACATAAAATATATATATATATTATATTTTATATATATGTAAATTTTTTAAATTAATTTTTAAGAATTTATGATTGTTATTGTTGTTGTGTGTGTGTTTATATAAATATAAATATATATATATAATTTTTTTTTTCCTGACAAGAGAATCTACCAACCAAAAAAACAACAGAATGACTGAAAGATTGTGAATACAAAAAAGAAATCTCAAAATTGATAGCACAGAAATAACTATAAAATAGATTAAAATCCCAATTTTGATTTGAACACTAGGCTCAAAACAGGGGGTTTTGAAATAAAAACTCCACAATTTGAAACCTTTCGGTGTTCTCTATCAAATGAAATGGCATGTACTTTGAGATCTATACAGATCTTGACTGAAATAGGAAACCATGCCAGGAAGGCCTAATCTTTACCACCCCAAAAACGAAAAAAAAAGGAAAATACAATAAAATAGGTAAATGTGGTAGAACACCGGATCTACAATAAACACAGAAAGATCGATTTGAGCAAAGAACAGTAGGAACAAACCTAATAGGAAGAGATCAGCTTGTTAAACAAATGAAGCACCACTTAATGCCACAAACAAAGGCAAAGGAGGAAAGACAAAATTACCAAATCAACTCTCTCTAATCAACAAGAAGTGAAACCTTCCCCCTCTTTTCTCAAGTCAGAATCTCTCTGAAACTAAGCAAATCTTTCAGTGGTTCTTGATTTAAAGGAGCCCCATTAAGCCAAACATGGCCACACACAAAGGATACCTAAATTAACTCTGGTTCCTTAAGCGCGGTTTTAAATTGTAACACAAATTAACTCTGGTTCCTTAAGCGCGGTTTTAAATTGTAACACTCCGTAGTATTTTCGGTGATAAGGTTAGGCGTTACACGAAACGATCCATTCGACAAATGTACAGTGATTGGATTCCCTCTTTAAAAATGCCTAACTTCCAATTTGGTTTGACGCGAAATTATTACGCCACATTAGGTAAAAAGCCATGCATTTGGTGGCGTCGTTATCGATATGACAAAACTATTATGGTAAGCTGCATTGAAGCTAAAAACGCATTCCGCAACCCCAATGTTGAATCACAACTCAGTAGGTCAGGCATGATATCTGTGTGCACAAGTTTACTATAAGTTGAAGAACATAACACACATGCAGTGGCAAAATTATGCATCAGGAAATATTTCAGTAAAGCCTACACATAGTCCTGCTGCTGGCATATGCACATCAGAAACAAGTTTTGCAATTTTATCATAATCAGATGAAAATGACCAAGAAGTTGTCAGTTCTGATGACAATTGACATAAAATCTTAGTTCCTTTCCCCTTTGATACAGAAAATGTATGAATGGATTTAATTAAACTTTAATCCTGAGCAGTCTTCATCACTAGTCCACCCAGTCCAATCGCTGCCCAACTTACAAAATTTGAGTAAAAATATGTCACCTCAAATTGCACTGGTGAGACATAGATGCAATCACCCATCAATTGCCCAAAGCACCTAAATGCACTTCATAGGCATTTTTTTGAATATATGTCAACTTAAAATTTGTTCATGCAAAGTATAGTCAAAGGGTAAAATAGACAAAAAAAGAAACTATATAAGTTCCATTTTCTTTTACAATGTTTCTTTCATTTTTCTGTTTCAAGGTCATGACTTCAAGGTGATGGCTGTATCAAATGCATCCATAGTGTTGTTTTGCTGTCCCCACAACTGTGCATATCTTCCTGCCTTCGATAAGAGAATTTCATGGGGTCCATTTTCAACGACCTTCCCATTCTCCAAAACTACAATCTGATTATTACATTTTAAAAGATGGATGAGTAACATATAGGAACATTTAATATGCGTAGGGTAAACAATATGGCACAGAGGAAATGCATAGAAAACTTGGTAATCTATTATTAAGTGCCATTCTTTTAAGGTATGGCTGACCTGTAGTGCAGGTGTGCACTAAAATCAGTGGTATAAATAAAAAAAGCAAGGCATATCGGAAGGAATTGGTGAATTTAAATGGAATATCCGACTAAATATTTGGGGGAACTAGAGAATTTAAATGGGATGGGATCCCATCCCCATAAGATTTGCGCATAATCAATACCAAGAATGCCTACCTCATCACATTGCATTGCAGTGGTAAGCCTATGAGCAATGAATATTGAAGTTCGATTATTTGCTAGGGACTTCAATGCACTTAAAATCTCCGCTTCTGTTGTGCTGTCCAGTGCACTTGTAGCTTCATCACACAATCTGGAGATAACAGATCAGATCCATGGAATTAGCCCAAAAAAAAAAAAAATCAACTCATCGTTTTCCTCTATATATGGAGAAGTCCGTAAACATTCTGACCAAAATTGTGTCATATCACATATGCCTATAAATGAAATCAGTGACCCTCATTAAGCTTAAAACTGCAAATGTAGCTTAAATTAGACCAATGTTAATTGCTGATGGCTACAATGTACCAAAAATCAATCGTTTGTGAGGGAAATGTGTGAGGAGTTTGCTCATAAGATTAAATCTGAAAGCAAATAATGTGGCCTAGAGAATTATTGCGAGCTCCAGAAAACATACCAAAAACTACCAACATAGAGAAAATTTTTAAACCATACAAATTTGGACAACATAATCATCATTTGTTCCTCAAGAATGTGTGTGTGCGTGAGCGTGTGTGTAACGTATTGTTACTTAAGTTTTTTTTTTGAGAATCGAAAAAAAAAAAATATATATATATATATATTAGGAACAATATATAATCATTTTTAAAAATTTATTATGAACAATATATATTGTTACTCTAACTTATTGTTACTCTAAGTTCAATATATTAGGAACAATATATAATCATTTTTAAAAATTTATGGTAAGTTACACATGCACCCAATGGGTCCTGGACCCAATATGGCAAAAACACACCCTCTATTCCATTCTTATGCGGAGGTGCTATTTAGCTACAACTCATTAACAAGAAGGAAAAATAACTTTGACAGAAGGGAAAAAAATGTTAATGATGGTTAAAATATTCTTTTCGTCTTTAAAATATAGCCCAGGTTCTATTTTCATTCTTAAAATTTTAAAAATTTCTATTTTTGTCCCTAAGAATTTAAAATGTACTACATTTCGTCCTTTTGGCCAATCATGTTATGTTTCAGGGACAAAAATAAAACCTGGATGATATTTCAAGGACAAAAATAAAACTATTTCTGTTTTGTCCCTAAAATATAGTTTAGGTTCTATCTTCGTCTCTAAATTATAGTTTTATGCGGAATACACTAGCAACAAATTAATGAAAGTTGAGAAACGGATGAAATTGGTGACATTTTAAATTTATAGGTATGAGAATAGAACTGTTTAAATTTTAGGGATGAAATAGAACAAGTACCTATATTTCAAGGATGAAGAGAATATTTTTGTCAAAAAATGATCTATCAATTATAACTAATTTATTTCTCAATTAGCAACTTTTATTGGCAGAGGCAGTATGAGACTTAATTGAATCATATACCTAAAACAGACAAGAACAACACATCTCAATTATACCATTGCAATTTGATTTGAACATTCTCTAAATAATGAGAAAGGAAAACAGTAAATTCCAAAATGTTCAACAGAGAAAGAGATCATCAAAGATGAGTTCCCCAGGGAGCAGAAAGAACGAATGGTTCTCAAACTCTCATGCCTACTGCCCACATGCCAGGTTAGCCTTATGCATTTATGGTACTGAATGTATATTCACCTACCTAAGTATATAAATGCACACAAATGTGAATAAAAATAAAGGTTCAATCAAGAAGAAAAGGATAAAGTAAAAATGCTCACAGAATTGCAGGTGCTTTCAAAAATGCACGAGCTAGAGCGACACGCTGCTTCTCACCACCACTTAGCTGTATAGAAAAGCCACCCATTTAATGAAAATTCAAGAGTTGACTGACAAGCTCTCCAAAAAAATAAAATAATTGCAGTTTATTTGCTAATCAGTTTCCATTAACCTTAAAGGTCTGGCTGAGCATTGTCTTTGCCAGAAGCATAACTAAACTCCAAAAGTTCAACAAATATTTACTTATGTGGTGTCTCACCTAGAACTTTATATAAATATGTTTTTAAAATCTATGTAATGGTTTAATCCAGGGATCTTTCTGCCAATTACAAACACACTGCTATATAGCCTGAAGTATTCATTAAAATAAAAAATGTGGAATCCTATTATCAAAGTACACAGACATGCATATCTTATTGAGAACTGGCAATTGTATCCAGCCCCACACTCCATCCAGCAGCTCAGCCTGGAAAGAGGGGTGTCTTTCCATTTACCACCATAACTAGGTAATGTATCACTGCAGTGGTCCTCTTACCTTCAGCCCGCGTTCCCCCACAACAGTAGAATATTTCTCCGGGAAGTTCATGATAGTGTCATGAATTGCTGCACGTCGAGCAGCATCATACACCTTAACACATACACACACAAAAAGAAAATTAGGCTAGAAAAATAACTTAGAATTTTCAACTGTGCATTATTTGCAGAACCCAAATAAACAAAGGAAGAAGTAACACAGGTGCATCACATACCTCTTCTTCTGTTGCTGAAAGACAGCCGTAATGAATGTTATGGAATATTGTGTCATTGAAAAGTACCTGTCCATCAAGCACAAGTTGCTTGTCTTATAAGTCTTACAACTTGCAAGATCTAACAAGGAATACCTATATATTCATATATAGAAGACTAGAACAAGAAAAACAAATATGAAATCCCTTAATTGAACTAACCGTATCTTGTGGCACAACACCAATAGATTTCCGTAGACTCTCTAGAGTTACCTCACGAATATCTTGACCATCTATCCTTATCTGTGTAGGAAAAATTCCGTGTTCATGAAGGGAAGAAAGTCAATGGTCAAAATGCCATCATACAAAGAAGAAGAAGAAGAAGAAGAAAACTTCCATTTCCATTCTTCATCATATCATATTGAAGATGTCTTTTCATGTCTTTGTCCATCAAGAATATTCCAGGAATGATAAAATAGAAGTAAAAAACTAATAACAATGCTAGAGATATAGCTAGATGAGAAAGTACCCTACAATATATGTGCTTAAGAAGTTCTAGGGTGAAAAAGAGTCGGTGACCAATAACTTCATAATTAGCAACTGGCGAAAGGTGTCATTTGGAGCTTTGAGAATACATACAATTTTAAGAAGGTGATCATCTTTTCATACATAAAATGTGAAGCTCTGTTCTCATTTCATGCCCTGTGCTACCAACAATACATTTTAAAATAAATAACAAAAGAACATTTAATCATAATTATTATCTTCTTTTTACCTTATTAGTTTTCTATGGAAAGGGGTAGTCTAAATGTTTAGTTTCTGTTTGTCTAGCATGTCAAAATTTGCAAGAAGTGGAATATATCCACCACTGATGCATGTAGTAAATGCAAGTACACATCATTAAAGAATTGAGTACATTAGGATGTAAGATACCAATATTATACCAATAGAAAACAAAAAAAGAGAATCACAGCATCAATTCTTACACTTCCACAATTGATGTCGAAGAACCTGAAGAGCAATCTAAGAATGGTCGACTTGCCTGCAAGCAGATACCAGTTTCAATAAATTAATGATGCTGCAGGGAGATAAGTAGAAAAGGCATTTGATGATGCAATAACAAGGTTTAAGGTTTAACACAAATGGAAGTATCCACCAGCCACTGACTGAAAATAAATTGGAATGATTATGAAACTGCATTTGTATATAAATCACTCACTTGTTCAAGTATTTCATGAAAATCAGAGCAAATGATCATACACTAAGATGATTGTAAAGATATTAGTACTACCCTATACACGTGGAATGAAGAGAGCAACAAGTACAAAGTAATTTAAAGAAAGATGATAGTGAAGACATTAGTAAGACCCTATAGGTGTGAACTGAAGAGAGCAACTATAAAGTAAATGAAACAGTTAATACATGCAGACTTCAAGTTTGGATCTTGATGCAATCATCGAATTTTCAAGCAAGCATCACAAACCCATAGTTATAAAAGCATTGCAAAACTGAGATAAACAGACAACTTGGAAGGCAAGTACAAAAATATAGAAGACACAAATTGTCCCAAGTCAAAAGGTTATTTCCTTAAGGTAAATTATAGTGGCACCTCGAATGCAATGGACAGAAAACAGACTGGCGCTTATTGTTTCAAAATTAAAAATAAAATCAGCATTCTTATCACAGTACACCTTTTGAACCTTGAGATGGTCCCATTTATATAAAAAAGGGAAATCAATTATGTGGCATGTGACATCTTATATGAAACTTTATACTTTTTTTCTCTAAGCACATACCATAGCATTTCAAAGAAACAAGGAGGAAAATGAAGTAGAAATTTGTGTCAAATCACAAGCCAAAAAGATAATATATGGGGAAATTCAACCCTGGAGGTGCTGATAGACCATCACAGTGGTTAGTTTTTTTGCTACTTCATGCTTTTAATGAAGTAGTCTTTTCGCAATAAAATTTTTTCTTACCTATCAAAAAAATAATAAATGGAGAAATTTGGTGTTGTGGATAATTTCTTAGATATGTTATGCTATAATCTTCCTGCTAGATTAGACGAAGATTGAATAGTGTGGAAACCTGTAAAGGCTGGAAAGTTTGAAGTTAGCTCTTATTATGAAGTTTGAAGTTCACTATTATTATGAAGCTTCAAGGGACACTGTAGGGGCTAGCTTTACTTGGAGAAGTATTTAGGATGCTACAGTGCCTAAAAAGGTTGCTTTCTTTGCATGGACATTACTCAGAATTTTAACAATGGTTAATCGTTAGAAGTGAAATATGTTGATTTGTGTTTTTAAATACAAGAACACCAAGGAATCAGTTGAACACCTTTAACTGTATCGTATGGTGACCAGAGATATTAGGTCTTTATGTGTGCGCATTATTTGGAGTTTAATGGGTCGCGCCATGGGCTGTGGCTCAAATGCTAAGCTCTTGTTAAGGATGCTTTCAGAGCCATATTCTGAAGCTTGAAATGCAGTGCCTTTGTGTGTCTTGCAGAAAATTTAGAATGGGTGAAATAACAGAACTTTTGATAGAAATGAATGGCCAATCCACAAGATCAAACAACTATAGGTGACAGTTCTCCACTTGTCTTCCTCGATTGGCTCCATTCTCTCCTCCAAGTCCAACCACTCTGTCTAAGAAACCATTAATGGTGTATCATCACAGACAAACGCCTTCCACTGAGACTCTTCCCTAATCTGGAAATGCACTTCTTTATTTTGATTCTCTTCCCATTGCTCTACACAAGGTAAGCAAACCTATACTTTTCATTCCATTTCCAAGTTTGTATCTTATGCCCATTTATATCCATCTCTTCATGCCTTTACCTCCTTCTTGTCTTCTATGGTTGTCCCTACATCTATTCAGAAAGCTATATCTTTTTTTTTTTAATAAGATGATGCATTCTTAAAGGAATTGAGAATCAACAAGAGCAACAAAAATGAAATAAAATAATTATAATAATAACCTAGAAATCAGCACCTTAATTTGCTGGGAATCAATACCAAGCATGAGAAAACAGGACCTATGAATTGATACCTGGGGTTGCCGGGAATTAATACCAAACTATTGAAAACTCCAACAATAAATTATATTACTCGAGCAAATTGTCTCCATTGAAGTACAACAGCATGCTTTTATAGACTATTAGGTCTAAACCCTAATCCTAATTGACTTTGGTCAAAGCCTAATTATTTAATTAAGAACCCCAATCCTGATTGGCTTAGGTCAAAGCCTAATTATTGAATTAAGAAACTAACCTTGACTCCAAGAAATTAAAAAAATAAAATACTAATAACCTAATTTGCTGATAAAATCCAATGAACCAACAGAAAAAATTACAAATGACTTCTAAAGTTAAATAAAACTAAATAAAATTGTCTTTGCATTCCCCTAGTTAGAGAAAACTCAAGCTCGGGTGTTGAAGTGTTTTAAGGAAGGGAATTATTGCATTTCATACTTGCACCAACTCTTGAAGAGCCTTTGGCTGCACTAAGAACGAAGACGCTTTTCGTTCTTCCATATCATTCATCTCCAATGATTACATTGATAGGTGGATAAAATACAACCTTATCTTGATCCACATAAAGCACTGTCATATCAAACCTTTCCACTTCATGCACCATGGAAGGTTAATCAATAGCAGATGCATCAAACTCATTTTTTACAACATATGCACCCTCAAATTCTTGGCTATCTTCTTGAACTTTCTTTTCATCAAATAGTGGAAAATCTTACTTCCCAGTGAGTGTATACCTAACTCTCCAACAGGTTATATTAAATCTACTACACAGTGTTCAAGTATTCCAACTCGCTATTTATGCTCTGCAATATTTTTTTCTTGCTGGTCTAGCACTATAGAAACATCTTTCGACACTTGTACTGCTCTTTCAAAAATAGGCTTTAGTAGTTCTTTATGTTCCTTCCTTACCATGATCTCATTACCAAGGTTATTGTCTCCTATGTGTGAAGCTGTGATCTCATTGTTACCAGTCATCTTGTGAAAAGATATCTCCAATGAATCAAAACGGGCATTAGTTTTAGCACCCTCCTATCCAAACCTTGTGGATTGGTCTATGAAGGCTTTCATTAGGTTTTCTAGGGTTTGTTTCATGGCAATTGGAACTTAGAACTAGAAACTACACAAACACCCTGAATAGGATTGGGACAGATATTTCCCTTGATATGACTGGTGTAGATATTTCTCTTTAAAGTTTCTTTCATTTTTTTCCCAATCATTTATAGCAGGCTTATTTGCTTCTCAGTAGTGTACAAGTATTCTTTGGCTCTACTTATGAGTTTCATCCTGGCAAATCTAACCTTTTTATCATCTAGTAAATGTATTTGTTCAAAGAATTGGCTCATCTTATGTAACCAATTGGTAAAGATCCATGCATCTCAATGACCATCCAATGTAGGTCTTCCAATATCACCATGAAGCACTAGTTGGGAGTTTTGTCCACCTGGAGTTAGTAAATAAAGCTCACTAAAGAAGCTACCGCCATGGCTTCAAATAAATAAAGAGAGGAAGCACACATGCCATGCACTATTTGAACACTAATGGATAGTCCAATGTGTTAAATTCTTGAGCCATACCACGTGTTGATTGAGCCAAACTAATAGTCAAGAATTCCAACTATATTGCTTCAAATTTGTTTTTAACTGACAAATAAAGCAAGGTTACAAATCAATAGGATGGATCAGCATTGTCTGAACAGATCTATGCTAGGGTCTAAAACCCAAGAAGCAGTCGAGGGACTCTTCAAAGCAGTCAAGGGACTTAGATACCAAGGTTGGTGAGGATACAACAAGAGGGACAAGGAGCAAATTCGGTAGTGCAATAACAAGGCGGAGAAAAAGATCTTATGAGACATCGCTCCAAGAGCCAATAACCTGACAACTTGTCGTTCAACAAGTGGAGCAATCAACCTTGAACCATATTCATCTGAATTGGCAGCATTTGGGCTAGCAAACGGTGAGGGGCTGCTTCAGTGTGAGATGGGTCATGGCCTGTGGAAATTGAATGCAATGGTGACAACTTGTCAGAGGTCTGTAGTGATGGAGATGAGATAAATGTCCTAGGTATGTGTTTCACAACAGCAGCTTAGGTAGGTTTACGTGGTTCTTAGCGACGTGGGACAAATTGGTTAATTTTTCTATGCATGTTTGTGATGGTTAAGAATTATTGAAGAAATGATTATGGGGCTGTGTTAAGATTTAAAGGTGGTTTGATGTGTTATTTGATGGCCATTTGGTAGAGGAAAGAATGGGGTTTAGGGTTTTGATAGTTAAAAGAAATGGCTTGATTTGGAGTTTTAATTTTTAAGGGAGAAGGAAAAGAGAGAATTTGATGGTGTTTAGGAGTTTTATGAAAAGTGCTTGAGAATAGCACAACAAGAGAGAAAATAAGAAAAGGGAGAAAAGAACACACCCAACACGCCTCAATGCTAAAAACACTTAGGGTATGTTTGGTAACTGCTTTTTCCCCCTATTTTCTATTTCCAAAAACAATTTTCTATTTTTGAGACTAAAAAACTTGTTTGGCAATCCAAAATGGGCAGAAAACAAAAACTGTTCTCAAAACTCAAGTTGTGAAGGATACTAAAAACATGCAAAAGACTGTTTTCAGTCTTTAATTTTTAAAAGTCAATGAAAAAATGCATTTAATTTAATGAATCTGTCTCATTTAATGAGTTAGCATTAGAATTCAAATCCTAGTAACAACATATTTTAGTATTTTCTATTTTTTTCTTCCAAAAACTATCTTTTTAATTTCACCTAACCAAACATGTTTTTGATTTAAAAAATACAAGAAAATTTTTTTTTCTTTATATTCCCAAAAACAAGTTTTTGAAAATAGAAAACAAAAACTGTTACCAAACATAACCTTAATATATTTATCAATCAACCTCTCTATATATCAAGTAAATTTATCGCATATATATAAACTCTTTCTTATACTAGTAATATTAGGACTCTTAGTTTGACAAGTAAGCTAAAAACCTAAAGACTTAGAGAAAATAAAACCTAAGATACTTAGGGTCTCCTATAAAATTCTAAACTCAACTAAACTACCAAAATACCCTTAATTAGTAGGGATTGCAATAATTACAATTTTGCCTCAAATTCAAAATTGACAATAAATTATTAGATAAAAACTCAAATGAAAATTTGTTTTAACCCAAGGACATGCATAACTAGACCTTTAACACTAACATGATTTTTACTTCAATGGGACTTCACACACATGTGGCCCCCATAAAATAAGTCTTAAATAGAGGAATTTGTGAAGTAATGAATTAATCTTCCATTGCTGCATCATTCTCCCCTTGCTGGAAAAAACTCAGCCTTGAGTTTTATAGCATTGAAGTATAAGAACCTTTGAACTAACTTAAACCAATTCTTGCTTATCAAAAAAACTTAAACCAATTCTTCAATCACCTTTGGAGCATTAAGGATAACAAATTTTTCTTTCCTACCACATCATTTAATTTGTTTGAAATGATAAAATCAATGACAAGAGTACTTTTCAGCTAAAAATCCTTCTTGAATGGATCCATAGCAGTAATATCAAAATCTTCCTAGGTCTTGACTTTTACATGATCAATGTTATGCTTCACCTTGCTCCTTTGTGGTTTCCATTGTCTATAATGCACTCTTTTGGCTGTTCTTGAAATCGAACATGTGGGGTTGTTGGATGTGGTGGGAGTCTCAGTCAAGGGTGGTTTGGTGTTTGATGATGGTTTCTTAGACCGGCAGTAGGGGTTGATCGCATTTTGCTTTGATACCAAAATTGATGCAGCACCAATTCTCAAAGGGATTGAGAATCAACAGAAGAAAGAAAATAAAATAAATATAATCAACACCTATACCTACTTAGAATCAACACCAAGCAAAAGCAACACCTAGGCTTGCTTAGAATCAACACCAAGCAAAAGAAAACAAAACCTAGAAATCAAACACTGGGTTCCGTGAAATCAACACCAAGCTATTTAAGGAACAACTCCAACAATAAATATTATTACTAAAGCAAATTGTCTCCATGGAGTACACTAGCTAATAAAATCCAAAAGACTAATAGAAAAAAAAATACAATTAAATTCTAAAATTATATAAAACTAAATAAAATTGTAACTGGTGAGAGAAAAAATAGTCAACCAAGAATTTTCTTTGATATCATTAGTGAGGAGGGTTATGAATATGTATTAGTATAGTGAGGGGTAAAATTGTAATATCATTAGAAGTACCCACATATAAATAAAAAATTGAATCTCATATATATATAAATATCAGTTTTTTTTTTTTTATGTGTGTTAAAGTAAATTAAATAACCCAAAACCTACTTCCTGCTAATTGATACTTACCACTGCCACTGGTTCCGACAATAGCCACACTTTTCCCAGCTGGTACAACAAAAGAAACCCCATCAAGAATCTTTCTTTCTGTCAGGTAGCTGAATTTTAAGTAAAAAAAAGTAACATGCATCAGAAATTTAATCTTTTTAAAAATATATATATACTTTAAAAAAAAACAACAGTGTAGTATGCTTATGAATAAGATTAATGCAATAATTAAAATCTCCCATCCAATTCCAAGGTAATCAAGACTTGCAGTTGTAGTCCATATCAACCTTAAACCTGAGCACAATACAACGAAGTTGACAATCTCAGAGAGATCTAACACTCTCAGTTACCATGTGTAAAACCTCATTCTTTTGATGTAGGACAGTTGTAACAACAAATTTCTTATACTTCCAAGGAATATATAGAATTTAGTAGGTTGATGCAAATAAGTATCTATAAATTTTTTGCCTCAATTATGAATCCAAAAGTTGAAGGGAACTTAGAACCCTAAGTGCTTACAAATTTTAAATGATGAAAACAACATATCAAAATGCAATAACTTATATAGAACTGTGACAATGCATGGTGTGATGCCCCAATTTGATTGATTTGTGTGATATGTGTGGGTATGTGTTTATGAAAACAGAATTTCTGTTCTATTTTTCTTGAGATCCATGGATGTGTCTTTGGGCTTTCTTTTCTCCTAACCCTAGACATATAAAAGGATTGTTTTAAGAGCTGTCAAAGTACACAAGTTGCACAAGCATTGAGCAAACTCTGTTCAAGCAATTTGTAACCAAAGACGAAGTTCTTGCCCTAGTTTATCTCTTTCTCTTGAAGAAGTTGCTGTGTATGTGCACCATAGGGTTTTGTAACCAAGCATCTTCTTGATCTTCATCATGTGGATGAATTAAAGAACTTTGCAGTCAATAACCTTCATAGTTGGTTATTGAAGTTGCGTACTGGGATTCGCGCATTGGTTAGTCACGTACTTGGGAGCCGTGCATCAAAAGGGGGAACTGTCATTACAGAACAAGTCCAATTGGGTATTGGGGTAAGGGTTCAACTGTAGGTTGGTAAGGTACTTGGGATTCCTTTACTTGTAACCGCTTGTTGTGATAATAGTGGAGTTTCAGGAGTGGTGACACTCGGTGGAGTTTTTGCCGTTAGGTTTTCTCCATTCGTAAACAAATTACCGTGTTATTTATTTTCCGCCTGCATAATTAGTTTATTGGTGATTTGTTTGTGCTACCACGTGTTTTGCATGATAAATTGATTAATTAATAATTTGGCTAATTAATTAATTAATTTCAATCACAAGGGGTCAATTTCTTTGTGGCCTATCAAGTGGTATCAGAGCCAAGGTCATAGGTTTGAGTCGTTGGAGCCGCATTGTGAGGGAGGGATTGTGAGGGATTTCACAATTTGCTCCAATACCAATGGGCTTGGTCTACGATCGAATGCTATAAAAGATTTGTGCCCCCTCATCCTTCACCAATTGGTGGTTGGATGGATTGGTGAGGCACACGGTTCGATAGGGAGCTCATGGAGACTTGCATATCTAACATGCTCTTTGATTACAGGCTTAATCTCGAAAATCTATGCATAACCCAATTTGCTGACCTGCTACAGAGAACTAGGAGGACAGTGTTGACCATGAGAACAAAGAGGGTGCCAGTACCTTAGGCCATGACAGCTTTGGTAGGAGAAAAGAGGAAGAGAATTAAAGGAGAAATGGCCGAGGAACCACCTGTGATCCCATGTACTGCGGAAGAATTGAATCATGTTCTGGATAAATGGATTGGAGACGGAATTGTTAGGTCATTCACTGTGTCCATTCCACCTATTGAGGAAGAAAGGAAGAATCCTTTGTTTTGCATGATTCATAACTATGTCAAGCACTCCACCAAGGATTGTTGGACCCTTCGGAGGCTTTTTCACAAAAAAGTTTAGGGAGAGGACCCTGGAGCTCACCCAAAAGGAGCCCGAGGTGTAGAGGAACCCTTTACCCAACCATAAAGGGAAAGGAGTGGTGGCTGTAGTAATCCATGGAAGCTCGGCAGAAGTAGAGGAACCTGAAGGATCCTTTCACCCTAGCACAGTCAAGACCCTTCAGAAGAGCCCTAAGTTCAGATCATTATTCAATCAATTGGGATTTGGGCTAGAAGTAAGAAGGATGGCCATAGAATCCCTCATGAGTATAGCAGCTGATTCAGGGGTGGAATGTTTCACAGTAGAATCCCATGCCAACCGAGCTTACTTGGAGACAACCAATGCAATAACCTTCACGGATGAAGACATGGAAGTTGAACATCCAGACCATTGCAGACCCTTTTATCTGATGGCCACCATAAACGGTGTCCAAATCAGGAGAGCACTGATAGACATAGGGGCATCATTCAACCTCATAGCCCTAAGTACCTTAGAGGCTGTGGGCTTGATTGGTAGGAGGATCCTGGGGGCTCCTATGGAGATAATAGGATTTGGAGGAGTAGCAGAATCGACTGAGGGATATGTGCAGCTGGCCTTAAAGGTGGGCCTAATAGTAGCCCTGACCATATTCCATTTGATTAACTCAGAAGTTTCTTACCATGTTCTGTTGGGACGCCCCTGGCTCCATAAGCATCGCCTCATTCCCTCCATGTACCATCAATGTGTTAAAGGAAGATTGAATGGGAAGCCCATAAGAATCCCTGCCAATCCAATCCCTTTCAGCCAAGAAGAAGTGAACTTTATAGAAACAATGTTTTATGAAGAATTGGAACTAGATGATGAGAGTCCCACACTAGGGACACTAGGAGCACTTGTCTTGGAAGAAGAAGAAAGAGGAGGTACCCACGACCTAAGGAACCTCTTGGACAGAAAAAGGCAAAAGAAGGAGACTAGCTCCTCAGGATCCTGGGAATGTGTAGTGGTGCGGGAGCCCGGAGGAAGGCTAATATATCGTTTATAAAGGTACGCGGGGCTTGAATGCATTATGCAGGAGGGTCCCGAACTGCCAGATTGTATGATGGTTCAAGAAGAAATCCTAGAGGATCTAGACAAGGAAGCTCAAATCCAGTCTGAAGAGGAATTGGAAGAAGTAAACTTGGGGGCTGGTCTAGGATCCCTGAAACCTGTCTTCATTAGCAGTCAGTTAACAACACAAGAAAAAGAACAATTAGTAGCATTACTCAGGAGGTATGTGGATGTATTCGCATGGACATACAATGCGATGCCTGGCTTGGACCTAGGACTAGTAGTCCATTCTCTCAACATGAACCCAGGAGTTAAGCCAGTAGTTCAACCAGCCAAGGTCTTTCACACTGACATAGAGGCTCAAATAACTCAGGAAGTCAAGAAGCTACTGGCAGCTGGGTTCATCAAGCCAATCCAGCATCCTAAATGGCTCTCCAACATAGTACCTATGAAGAAAAAGAATGGCCAAATCCGGTGTTGTGTGGATTTTCACAATCTGAACAAGGCATGTCCAAAAGATGAATTCCCCCTGCCTAATATTGATCTCCTTGTAGATTCAGCTGCGGGAAACTCTATGTTTTTATTTATAGATGGATATAGTGGGTATAACCAAATTCGCATGGCTGCTAGAGATGTAGATAAGACAGCATTCAGGACCCCGATCAGGAATTTCTATTACATTGTGATGCCCTTTGGCCTTAAGAATGCGGGAGCCATGTACCAACAAACCATGATAGCCATCTTCCATGATATGATGCTTAGGGAAATGGACGATTATGTGGATGACATCGTGGTAAAGTCTAAGACTAGGGCAGGACACTTCTAGGTGCTTGAACAAGTTTTTGAAAGGTACAGGAAGTACAAACTACGCATGAACCCCATGAAGTGTGCCTTTGGAGTGTCTGCTGGAAAATTTCTTGGGTTCCTAATACATCGCAAAGGCATAAGTGTGGATCCAGCCAAGGCCACAACAATTGCAACAATGAGGAGGCCAAAAACGGTTAAAGCTCAAAAGTTTCCTGGGGAGGGTCTCTTACATCAGGAGGTTTGTGCCAGGACTGGCTTCGGTCACAAGTGAATTATCCAAATAGCTGAAAAAGAGGGTTGAGTTCACTTGGGGAACTGAACAGCAGAAAGCCTTTTAGAGGATCTAGCAGATTATGAACCATCTGCCTACCTTACAAGCACCAGTACGTGGGCGACCCTTGTTACTATATTTAGCATCAAATTCCCAAGCTATAGGAGCCCTGCTAGCATAGGAAGATGATGATGGGAATGAGCAACCCATTTATTATGTGAGCAGGACACTAAAAGATACAAAGACCAGGTACCCCAGGATAGAAAGGGCATGTCTGGTGGTTATGTATGGATCCCAAAGGCTAAAACGGTACTTCTCAGCCCACCAGATCCTCCTAGTGACCAAGTCTCATCCCATAAAAGCACTCCTTCACCAGCCTCTCCTAAAGGGAAGAATAGCACAGTGGCTGGTTTTGCTCTCTCAATATGACATCGGTCTGAGGACCCCCAAGGCTGTCAAAAGCCAAGCCATAGCAAATCTGCTAGCCCAGTTCCTAGGGGAAGAAGAGTGATCACTAAGCAAGGAGATCCCCGGAGAGGTGGAAGTAGTAGAACTCTCAGGAAAAAAATGGACCATGAGATTTGACGGGTCAGCAACGACAACTTCAAATGGCTTGGGAATTGTGTTAAGTTGCGAAGATGGGGATACCATGCCATTATCCTTCAAGCTTGAGTTTCTCTGTTCAAATAATGCTGCTAAGTACGAGGCATACCTTGACTGGACTGGACATAGCACTCAGCATAGGGGTAAAACATATGAAGGTTTTGGGAGACTCCAACCTCGTAGTCTCCCAAGTAAAGGGTGACTTTGCACTAAGAGAACAAAGTTTGGCAGCCTACAGAACTTGGGCACAGAAGTTGGAGCAAAAAATTCCAAACCTTCAGTGTGGAATACACCCAAAGAAGCGAAAACAAGTTTGCTGATGCACTAGCCACCCTAGGATCCCAGATACCATTTAAAGGAAAAAGTACTTTGATAAAGGTAAGCAAGCAGGAACATTCCATCATAGGGATCCTCAAAAGGATGTTCCTTGAAGAATCAAAACAGAAAGATTGGAGAGATGAGGTAAAAGGAAAGATAGGAAAGTTGGGGCATGAAGGAAGTATCAAGGAACTAAAAGATTACCCTTTGATAGAAGGAGAGTTGTACAGGAGGCTGCCCGGAGGGATCCTGTCCAAATGTATCAATGAAAAAGAAGGGAAGCTGAGATTAGAAGAACTGTACAGCCAGGTTTGTGGGATTGCAGAAAAAATCAGCCTATACAAAAGGATGCAGCGCATGGGGTATTACTGGCCAAATATGAACAAAGAGGCTACAATTGTACAGGAGGAATGTCAAAAGTGTCGACTTTCAATGGACAAAGAAGAAAGTTATGCCGTATTCGTGACAGAAGATTGGAGGACCCCATTTATGGAATACTTGGCTCAAGGGATCCTACCAACTGACAGGACACTGGCTCACTAGCTCAAGAAACTTGCCTTTAGATACTTCTTGCAAAATGGAATCTTGTTTAAAAAGGGGTACGGCGGGGATCCCCTAAGATGCCTGGGGCCTTGGGAGGCCAGAGAAGCAGTCAGAGAAGTCCACTCCGGTGATTGTAGAAGTTACCCAGGGAAAAGAAGGCTTTACAGGCAGTTGTTGTAGTTGGGGCACTATTGGCCTACAATGAAAAAGAACTCCAAGAAGCTGGTTAAAATGTGTCATGCATGCCAAGTACTTAGAGATGCAATACATACTCACCCAGATGTGCTGCAAGATATGACCACACCATGGCCTTTCCATACTTGGGGGCTCGATCTTATAGGACCCATAAATCCCCATTCTAATGGCCATATATGGATCTTAGCAACCACCAAATATTTTACAAAATGGGTAGAAGCCATCCCTTTGAAGAAGGCCACCGGAACAGCCGTGGCAAACTTCATCCGAGAACATATCATTACACGCTTTAGGATCCCAAGGAGACTGATCAGTGACAATGGTACACCATTCATAAATAAGCATATGAGGGACCTGACCGAGGCGTATCACATCAAGCATGGGAGGTCCACACCATATTATCCACAAGGAAATGGCTAGGCCGAGGCTACCAAAAGGGTGATATTGAAAATCCTCAAGAAAATGAAACATGAGTATGGGGGAAAATGGAGTGCCCACCTGACAGATGTACTCTGGGTGATACTGAAAATCCTCACTCTCTGTGTTTTGCCATGTTGTTTTTTGCAAAGAACTTTATGTAGTCATCTTTTTTTAGAATCCATGATAGAAGGACACTCTAAGATCCTTACTATCTTTTTGACAATTATCCTATGTTCCTTATCTTAGTAACTGTGATGGAATCTTTTCAAAAAAAAATGGAGCTTCAAGTAAGATGTATGATTGCATAATATTACATGGCTCAGCCCAAATGTGGCCAACTCTAGGAGAGGTACCTGGGTTAGCGCAAAAAAAAAAAAAAAAAAAAAAGGAAGAAGGATGAAATCTTAACGCATGACCTAGGACTCACACCACAATCAGTCCAAGTACATGGTCTGGGACTTCGAGCAAGAATGAGTGCCCCGGGGTACCCAGCCTAGTACTTCCCCTAAAATAGGTCCTCCTGGTTCATGACCTAGGACTTGGAAAAAAAAAAGAATAATACAGCATCCAATGTACCTAGCTTAGTACCTGCGCAGGAACACAACCACAAGGGTACCTATTCCAAGACCTACCACAAGAATTTGTAGGAGCCATGGTCCAAGACTCAATACAAAAAAAAAACAAGAGAGAGAGAGAGAGAGAGAGAGAGAAAACAGAAAGAAAAAAAAATGCATAAAGCACAGATCCATATATATCATAAAGAAAGCAGTCAGAAGTAGCTACTTTAAAAAAAAAAATTTAAACACCTCGAATTGTCTGAAAAAAACAAAACAATGGAGGAAATAAACTTATACACCCTGAGTTATTCAAAGAAAGAAAAAGAAAGAGGAACTAAGGAATAAGGTCGGTCAGCAAAGAGCCTCCTGAGGAAATTGCAGGAACAGTTGATGAAGAAAGAACTAGCTACTTCTTAACTTTCAGATCTTGCAATGCCTTGTGAGCACGAGCCAGGGCCTCCTCAGCAGCAGCAATCTCAATGTCAAGGTCCTTAGAAACCTTCCTCTAGAACAGCATGTAAGCTAAGGACCACAGGTAATCCAGCAAAAAAGACAAATTGAACTTGACTTCCATAAGATCCTGCACCACTCATCTCCACTCCAAAAGTCTCTCCTCGGAGAGGGAATCAGGAGAGGAGTCCCTCAGAGAAATCAGCACGGCGCACAAGAGCTCCATCAGGATGTTGCCCAAGAATACGATTCCCCTGAACCCACTGGTGAAGTCCCCATGGGCTTTGAGTAGCCCCTCCAAGAGTGGCAAGCCCTCAACAGGCACAGAGAAGTGCATGAAGCTACCAAAGGGAGGCCCAAAGCGATGGAAGTGGCTTGTAGGAAGACTGTTGAACTCTAGAGAATCAAAGTGGGCCAGAAAAGCAAGGAGCCTTGAGCTAGGATTTGAGATAGCCATCTCGGGGGCCTCCTTTATTGTTGTGTCTCCACCTTTAGGAGCTGGAGGACTTCCAACCCTTTGAATAGTCTGGGGAATCCCTGTCTGAGCTTCAACAACCTAGACAGTGGGAACAGGTTCCTTAGCTTCTTTAGTAACTGCAGGCTTAGGATCCTTAGCACCTGTGTCAGCACCTGTGAAAGCAAACAGAGTCAAAAAAAGGGGGAGAGAGAAAGGAAGGAGTAAAGATAGAAGGAAAAAAAAAAACCAGTACCATTCCCCTGTGGTAGAGCTTCCTTTTGAGCTTAGGCAGCCACTTCAACCATCAACGAAAGCTCCTCCTCCCGCCTTTCTGACCTTTCAGAAGACTCTGTGAAAGGGCATAAAGTACGTTGAAAGAAAGGTGAAGAAACCTTGGCAAAAGTGCTAAAGGAAGGGAGGGACACCGGGGGACTCGCCATAAAAGAAGTATAGAAAGAAAGAAAAAAAAAAGAACTGAAAAGGGGAGAAGAATAATGATGGCGGGTAGTACACACCTTCAGAAGCCTCTGACTCCAAGGAAGGAGCAGCTTCAAGGGCAGATTGGGCGCTGGTTTGACCTAAAAGAAACAAAGGGGAAAAGGAACAAGAACCTTTAGGAAGAAAGGATAAGGGAAATAAGAATAGGTGCTAATAAAGAATGGATGAGGCTTACCTGCTCGAGTAGATAAGGACGCACCTCCTAAAGACTCCTTGCCCAACGCAAACTTAGTAGTGGGCTCAAGTGTCACAGTTTTAGTTGGACTAGGGGTTTGCACGGGCTTAGGCTCTTAGGGGACAGGAGGCTGAAAAGTTTCAGGGTCTTAGACGGCCAAGAAAGCAGAAGGTGAAATGGGCTAGGCATCCTTCACTACCTGCCTAGCTTCCTCAACTATGCCACCACTAGGGGGCTCCTTATCCACACTTAAGGCAGCAGCAGGCTGAGCTACCATAACTTCTTTCACTAAGGCACCACCAGCTGCAGGAGGAGGCACCTTGACCTGCAAAAGAAAAGAGGAGCAAGAAGGAGTATGTGGCAGACATAAAATAAATAAATAAATAAATATATGTACGCAGCACTAGAAAAGGGAAAGAAAGCAAACAATAAAAGGGCACAAGTGAAAGAGGGTCATACCACATCATCACCAGAGGATTGGCTTTTACCTCCATTGGGGTTTGATTTGCGCTTAGACTACAAAAAAAAAGGAGTGACCATTCATCAGTTAAAGAAAAGAGAAAAGTGAGACACAACAAGAACAGCAAGCCAAGATGGCCAGATGCAAAAAAAAGAAAGAGAGAAGAAGGAAAGAGGCCTTGCCCTTCTCTCTCTCTCTACAGATTCTTTAATAGTCTTTTGTCTACTACGGGTACGCCCAAAGGGTCTTAAGGGAGACGAGTGTGATGTCAAACCCCGAAGAACCATGGGCTGAGGAACTCACAGGAACCTGAAAGATAGAAGACTCTACCTTAGTTTTCACTCTGTTCTTTGGGATTAAAGGATGGCCAACTTCCTTTCCAACTGTAGAGGGGTCCACTCTCTTAAGCTCCTCAAAAATAACTAGCTGCTTGCGAGACTTAGTAGTTTTCCTCTTCTTAGTCTCAGGGCCAGCCTCAGTACCCTCAACGCTTTCCTCAATCTTAGCTCTTTTGACAACTTCCTATTTGATTTTCTTCTCCCTACCTTTGCCCACAGGAGTGGCAGCACCAATTACCTCTACCACCCCTCTCTTGATTGGCACACCAGAAGAAGCACCCACAATAAGGTCACACCCTGACTAAGCATCAGGAAAATCATTCGTATGACATACCCAACCACCCCTAGAGGCATGCCACTCCACAAATCCTGTTTTGCTACTTATGGCAGCAGACACAATGCCAGCAGTGGGGAGTGCCAAACGCTTGTTAAAGGTATGAGTAGAGAAAAGAGTAGGATCAAGAGTCCTCCCAATCTTACCGAAACCAACAAAATTTAAGAAGGACTTCTGAACTCTTCTCCAATAACCAGCAAAGCTACTGGAAGCAAAGACTCCTCGCTGGGAGTTTGGCACCACAAATTGAGGGCTCCTCCGTGACCAGTAAGAAAAAGCCTAGGACCTTAGAAACGGATCCAGGGAAGGGAGAGAAGGCACTACCTCCTTGAATACCGGCGGGATGTCCTGATCAAAACCAAATTGTCTAAGTACCAAGTGTGCTGAATAGTGAGTGAACGTTGGACCACTTGATGAAGGTACTGGAAGCCACGAGGGGCTGATGTAAGCTAAGTATGCCAAACTGCCCTCATCTCCCCGACGCAAATCAAAGGTATTCCTTGGGGAGTTAAGGAAAGAAGCCAACATAGAATCACAGGCGAACCCAGGACTGAACTCTCGGGGAGAATGCCAACTTAAATGCCTTGCTTGATCAAACAATTCCACCAAATTGAGGTTGCCCCCCTTCAAATTAGACCAGCGAAAAATGATAGGATGACTGTCAGTAGAATTGCCACACAGCCCTTTGATCACGTCTGGGTATCCCTGGAACTTATCCTTCATATACTTTAAATTCCTACACTTAGCCAAAGTGACGGAAGACCAATCCCACATGAACCCCTGAAGGATAGCACAGTGGAAGGAAGAAGTGATAGTATAGCAGGAGTTGCCCTCAACCTCATCCCCATGAAGCAGATCCAATTGAGACTAAACATGGCCTAAGAACATGGGGGCTAAAGGATACTGAGCACCCCGGGCCAACTTGATTGCCAGAGGAAAGAAAATAGACTTAATCCCGTATCTAGGGAACTCACTGAATAAAAACTTATTGAGCCAGAGTGTCAGGAACCTACCTTGCCTAACTGCCTTGTTTTTCTCTCCAGAAAGGTTCAAGACCCACTTACCCATTTTGGCCGGTTTCCCCCCGGGAGAGGCCGTACGCCCGCCGAAGTGACTAAAAAGCTTGTCTTCAACCTCGAGATCCTCACTGAAAAGGCTGATATCAAAGGGATTCTCATCACCAAACACTGGGAGGAGAAAATTATTAACCACATTCTCCAAAGTGATGGTGAGCTTACCAACAAAAAAGAAGAAAGTGTGGAGAGAAGGACACCAGCGGCGCATTAAGTGTCTAAGGCCCTTGGCGTCCTTAAAAGCTTCAAGATTCTTGGAAATTGCTACTGATTTCAGGATCCCTGCGCGCCCCAAGCAACTGACAAATTTACCATCAGAAAGCTCTGTCTCCACCCAACTGGACTAACTAGTAATCTTCCCCGGGACGAAGTCGAAAAAGATGGGAACCGCCTCGTGGGATCCTCGCCTAATCTGAAGGTCTAAAATTTCCCTCGGATCTGGAGCCTAGGTAGAACTAGCAAACCCAGACTGGCTAAAAAACACCCAGGTATAAGGGTGTGAGGGTCCCTTTTTGGACAGTGCCTAGGCCCAAGCTGAAGCAAGGACCTTAGGCCTTGTTGTTGTAGTTTGAAGGGACTGGGCTTGGTTTATTGCAGCAAAATGGGCTGTTTTTCAAACCAAGTGGCGCACAGAGCAAGGATCCTACAATACGTACATACTAGCAAGCAAGAATATAGGTATATGAATAGCAAGAAACAGTAAAGGAAGACAATGTAATAAAGAAACACACAAAATAATTGTTAAAGATCCTCAAATTAGTATAAAATATTTCATTATTTTTCTTAATTGTGAATTACAATGTGCTCACTAAGATGTGTTACAAGGTCCAAATAAGCTCAAAAATTACAGACTTAGATGCCTATCTAAGCCTTTAAGACTTGCAAAGTTTGAATCCGTCTGAATCCAAGTATATTCTATAGTGGATGTTCTGGGATACCGGGCGCTGTTTTTCTACTTTCTTTGAGTTTTAGACAATGTTTTCTCAATGATTCTGTTATGATTTCTTATTGCTGAATGTCCCTCCAATGTTGGCTGCTTCCCTTCTTTTATAGTGTCATTCTAGGGTTCGGGGTACCATTGATTCTCCCCCTTGGCTCCCTGGGTACCAGAGCCCCTGTTATGCCAGCCATTTTGATGGTTGGTTCTTTCCCTATTTCTCATAGTTTTCCTCTTTTGGTGTTGTTTCCCTAAAAGCCACTTGCTGACTTTCCATTTCGGGGTGTCCTTGGGGAGCTGACCTTCAATCTCTCTTCTTTCAAGGCTTCTTACCTTTTAGACTCAGCTTTTGGCTGTCCTTCCCTTTTTGTTATTTTTCCTAAGTGAGCTGAATCCATCCCTGCCAAGTTGAAGGTTTTCCCAGCTACTTCCCTTTATGGTTCTTCTTCCTGGGTTCCCCGAGGTACTAGCCTTTTGTTCACAAGTTGTTGCTTTCCAAGCCTTCTGGTTCTTTGCTACATCACTGGGTGCTTGAGAAGTACATATCTGCCCTTCGTTTCTTGTGTTTCGTGGCACCCATTTTGAGTTGTCTTAATCCCACTTCAACTGTGTTGCGCGTCCTGAGGATCCTGATCTTGGCGGGATGGGCCTTTTTCTTTCTTCCCTTTGTTTCATGGGCTCTAAGGCTTGTCCCTTCATGGATTTTAGGCTTCAAGTCTTTTGGGCTTGCCATGGGATTGGCCCATTGTGCTATTTCTCTAGGCCTTGGTGTTATGATTTTTTAGACCTCAACATTTAGCCCCCCGAGCTCGTGGGTTGCCTGCAGCCCACGCGTGAGTAATTTAGAATTTTAGTTTTTGTAGGACTTCCCTCTTCACTATTTTAATTATCCTCGGGGTTCCCCTTTACCTTCCTTCAAGATCCTAACTTTCCCATTGCTTTTGGGTATCCTGGTCTTCTTTGCATGTTGCGCTCCCTTCTTTTGTAACTCCTTTTTGCACGGGACGTGACAGTTGAATTTTGGAGTGAAAACTTCCTCTACCCACTTTTTACGTTTCCCGTAACTCCCAGTAATAACTGCTAATAACTCTCTTCTTTGAAATTAAATTTTGGCAACTGGCGCGTCTTTCCATACATCGTCTTCTCCAACCGGTTTTGGTGCCATTATTGCAATCATTTCATATTTTTTCTTTTACTTCCCAGAGTCTTCCATTCTCAAGCTTATCTCCTTCCTCTCGGTTAATTTGCTTCTTTGTTTTCCATTCCCAGGTTCTTTATTCTCTCAACTTTCCTATTTCTAGTGTACTTGCTGCTCTATGGCTTCCTCTTCCTCTCGAAAAAGGAGGGAGCATACTCCTAGCCCCTTTGAGGGCGAGAGTTCTTCTGGTTCTGCACAAGGTGAGTCACAGGGGGTCATGGAGTGCCCGGCTCTCCCTTTCCTTTGGTGTCCCATGGTGAGGCCCCTTCGTCCCCTCACACTTGGGTATTTTCCGGTTAGGCAGGTTTCGCCATTTCTGCTCAGGTCCCAGACCCAAGAGAGATTTCAGATCTTTAGATTAGACGAGGATCTTGGGAGGCGGTTCCCATTTTCTTCAATTTCGTTCCTGGGAAGATCACTGGTTGGCCCATTTGGGTGGACAGGGAACTTTTTGACGAGGAATTTATGGGCTGTCTGGAGTGCGTCGGGGTTCTGAATGCAGTGGCGATTTCTAGGAATCTTGAGGGTTTCAAAGACGCTAAAGGTCTCAGGCACTTGGTACATCGTTGGTGTCCCTCCCTTCATGCATTCTTCTTCTCTGTTGGTGAGCTCACGATTACCTTGGAGGATGTGGTTAATAACCTCCTCCTCCCCGTGTTTGGAGATGAGAACCCTTTCGACATCAGTCTTTCCGACGAGGATCTCATGATGGAAGACAAATTATTCAGCCATTTTGGTGGACGTACTGCTTCCCCTGGTGGGAAACCAGCCAAGATGGGCAGGTGGGTTATGAATCTTTTGCGAGAGAAAGACAAGGAAGTCAGGTGAGCCGGGCTCCTAGCACTCTGGCTCAGCAAGTTTTTGTTCAGCGAGTACCCCGGTACGGGATTAAGTCCACTTTCTTCCTATTGGCAATCGAATTGGCCCGAGGTGCTCAGTATCCTCTAGCCCCCATGTTCTTGGGCCATGTTTATTCTCAATTGGATCTGCTTCATGGAGAAAAAGTTGAAGGCGACTCTTGCTACGCGATCACCTCGTCCCTCCATTGTGCCATTCTCCAGGTATTCACGTGGGACCGTTCTTCAGTTACTTTAGCAAAGTGCAGAAATTTGAAGTTTGTGAAAGACAAGTTCCAGGGATCCCCTAATGTAATTAAAGGTCTGTGCGGTAGCTCCACTGATAGCCACCCCATTATCTTTCGTTGGGCTAGTTTGAAAGGTGGCGGCCTTAATTTGATTGAGTTATTTGAACAAGCAGGGCATTTACGTTGGCGTTCTCCCCTGGAGTTCAGCCCCGGGTTTGCCTGTGACTCTGTATTGGCTTCTTTTCTTAATTCTCTAGGAAATACTTTTGACCTTTGTCCTGGTGATGAAGGAAATTTGGCCTACTTGGCTTGTGTTAGTCCCTTATGGCTTCCAATTCCCTCCTCCAGTGGCCTCAGGTACACCCATTACTTAGCACACCGGGTACTCCAGCAATTCGATTTTGATTAGGATATCCCGCCAGTGTTTAAGGATGTAGTGCCTTCTCTCCCTTCTTTGGACCCGTTCTTGAGGCTCCAAGCTTTCTCTTATTGGTCACGGAGAAGTCCTTAATTTGTCGTGCCCAACTCTCAGAGGGGAGTCTTTACTTCCAGTGGTTTTGCAGGCTACTAGAGAAGAGTTCAAAAATCTTTTATTGATTATGTTGGTTCCGGCAAGATTGAGAGAGTTCCCAATCCTGATATTCTTTCTGCTCCTACATCCAACAGGCGCCTATCCCTCCCCATTGCTGGTATTGTATTTGCTGCTATAAGCAACAAGACAGGGTTCACGGAGTGGCATGCTTCTAGGGGCAGTTGGGTGTGTTATGCATAAGATTTTCCAAAGACTTGGTCGGGATGTGATCTTATTGTTGGTGCCTCCTCTGGCGTGCCAATTAAAAGAAGGGCAGTAGAGGCAATTGGTGCTGCCACTCCCATTGGCAAAGGTACAGAGAAGAAGATTAAGCAGGAAAAGGTTAAGCAAGTCGAGCTTGAAGAGGGTGTTGAGGGTACTGAGGCTGGATCTGAGACCAAGAAGAGAAAGACTACAAAATCTCAGAAGCAGTTAGTAATTGCTGAGGAACCCGGGAGAGTAAGCTCCCCTACAGTGGGAAAGGAAGTTGGGCATCCTTTACTTCCCAAGACTCGAGTGAAGACTAAGGTAGAGTCTTCTCTCTCTCAGGTTTTGTGAGTTCTTCAGCCCAGGGTTCTTTAGGGTCCTTTGATTTTGCACCCTAGTCTCCCTTAAGACCCTCTAGGCATACCCATAGTAAGCAAAAGACCATTGGAGACTCTGTAGAGATTGATTTGTGTGATATGTGTGGGTATGTGATGAGTCCTACATCGGCCATATATTAGGTTGAACTGGGCTTTATTAACAACTACAATGAGCCTCAATTGTGACTAATCCTTTTGAGGTATAACGCAGATGTGGCTAGCGCTTTTTCTTGGGTTGTTACACATGGCAAACATAATTTACATTAAAAAAAAATAAGCATGCAATGAAAATATACTAGTAAAGTAACATAGGACATATTGCGGAATCTATCTACATTTACTTGTAGTGAGCGTAAGGGTCAGAGAATTTAAAGCTCCATGTTAAGAACTTTAGAAAGAAGGGTTAAAGCTTTTGGTAGAGAAAGAGAAAGACTTGATTTAGGGTTGCAAAGAGGTGAATGAAAAACTGATATCAAATCTGTCCACATGGTGCGAACAATAGTATGAACAGTGTGTACTAACACATGAATGAACAGTATCACAAACAGTGACAGTACATTGAATAAAAATAAAAATAAAATAAAAGAAGAAGAGAAAACAACACACTAAGGCCAACGTGCCTCAATATCAAAACACTCATTAAAATCTTCAAGTACAGTGAGCATAAATATGTAAGGACTCTTTCTTGTACTTGTAAAATAATGAATCCTAATACTAATAAGCCAGTAAGGTGAGAAAAGGCCAACTTTGACTTTAAAAGAAAATAAACCCAATACCCTTAGAATCTCCTAGAAAGTTCTAGACTTGACAATTATCAAAATACCCTGAATTTGCAAAAGTTGCAGAAATTACAATTCTACACTGATTACAAAACTAATCATACCTAATAAAATAAAACCCAAAATTGTATAAATATATATATATATATATAGATAGATAGATAGATAGATAGATAGATAGATAATTAGCAAAATTATATATTCTTTTAAACCTAGAGTAATTATAATCAGACCTGTAGGGACTGGGTCTGAGCATTTCTACCGTTGGAAAAGTGGATTCAGGCCCAACTAGCCCTAAACAATAAATTTGTAGAGAATGAGTTTAAGAGCTAGGCCTTAGTGAGGATAGCAACGAATAAACATGGTTATGGGTAAACTGAATAGCAGGAAAATGGGCCTTAAGTGTTAGAATCTGTCCTAGACGTGGGTCCGAGGAGCTGTCTTGTTCTTATTATTTCCTCAGTGCTCGGATACAGAGGTTACAAAGATGATACAGGTTGCTATAGTGTTTTCTACTTTCAATCTCCGATCCTTTCTCTGGAGGACCTCTTTACATTTTATACCCTTTTTAAGTTGATCTTGTCCCTCCATTTGTTAATCGTGCAGGTCACTACTTGAGTGCTTATCCCATTAGCCGCCGTCCCAAACCTTCTGTGAGTTGTAGCAACTAAAGCGGCACTGTTCAGGGGTCATTTCCTCATTAATGCGGCCAGAATGTTAGTTGTGGGCATTTAATGTGGAGGTGACAGCTTCTCCCTAAATTGCTCTCCCAGGCTCCCATGGCTGACCCACGGTACTTGTCCTCTTTCTTGGGACGCTCTACGAAACCGCCCTTGATGGCACGCTGCCCTTCCCTTCTATGATCTCGGTTCGCCGAGGACATAATTGTCCTCGGCGATGCTTCTTGGTAGTTAGGACTTTCTCTGTTCGTCCTCGGACGTTTCTTCTTTCTCGGCGTGGGCCTTGAGCCTAGTATAAAGTTGGGCCGGGGTAGTCAGATTCATTGACCCCACAATAGCCCTTCAAAATCCTGCTGTCCGGCTCCTCGGACGGAGAGGAGGGTTTTGATGTCCTCGGGCCTATATCATGGCTGGTCGAGTCTTGTCCTCTGTGAGTATCAGAGCCTCTTCACCTGCCCAAGGCACGCTCCTGGTGCTTCAGTATACGAGGCGCGCCGTCAGAGAATGTTGGATTTAACGTAGGTGATCCGAGGAGGCGGACACCTTTTAGATTCTGCTCATCACTCAGATAGATACTTGAAGTAATTAATCTCTTCAAGGACTGTGGTCCGAGGACCATGCAAGACTTTGGTTCAGTCTAGTACTTAGATTTTTCTTGAAGTAGTTAGTTTCCCCATAGGTTTGAGTCTGAGGACCATTCAAGACCTTGGTTCTGTCTAGTACTTAGATTTTTCTTGAAGTAGCTAGTTTCTCCATAGGTTTGAGTCCGAGGACCATGCAAGACCTTGGTTCTGTCTAACACTTAGATTTTTCTTGAAGTAGCTAGTTTCTCCATAGGTTTGAGTCCGAGGACCATGCAAGACCTTGGTTCTATCTAGTACTTAGTAGGAGATCCGAGGGGATCTGACTTAACTAAGGCTCTTCTTAGCAGGAGATCCGAGGGGATCCGACATAGCTAAGGCTCATCTTAGCACTTAGCAGGAGGTCTGAGGGACCCGACATAGCTAAGGCTCTTCTTAGCGAGAGATCCGAGGGGATCCGACATAGCTAAGGCTCTTCTTAGCACTTAGCAGGAGGTCTGTGGGACCCGACATAGCTAAGGCTCTTCTTAGCGGGAGATCCGAGGGGATCCGACATAGTTAAGGGAGATCCGAGGGGATCCGACGATAATTTAGGCTCTTCTTAGCACTTAGTAGGAGGTCTGTGGGACCCGACACAGCTAAGGCTCTTCTTAGCAGGAGATCCGAGGGGATCCGACATAGCTAAGGCTCTTCTTAGCACTTAGCAGGAGGTCTGAGGGACCCGACATAGCTAAGGCTCTTCTTAGCGAGAGATCCGAGGGGATCCGACATAGCTAAGGCTCTTCTTAGCACTTAGCAGGAGGTCTGTGGGACCCGACATAGCTAAGGCTCTTCTTAGCGGGAGATCCGAGGGGATCCGACATAGTTAAGGCTCTTCTTAGCACTTAGCAGGAGGTCTGTGGGACCCGACATAGCTAAGGCTCTTCTTAGCGGGAGATCCGAGGGGATCCGACATAGTTAAGGGAGATCCGAGGGGATCCGACGATAATTTAGGCTCTTCTTAGCACTTAGTAGGAGGTCTGTGGGACCCGACACAGCTAAGGCTCTTCTTAGCAGGAGATCCGAGGGGATCCGACATAGCTAAGGCTCTTCTTAGCACTTGTAGAGATGTCACAGTATTGATTTCCCCGAAGCATGTGGTCCGAGGAGCATGCATGTACTGTGGTCTGAGGATATCAGGCATGACTTGGGTTCTGTTTAACCATTTAGCAGGGAGACCTCCAAAACTAGCCCTACTGCGGAGCCCCTTTGATTTGCTGCAGCATCAACATATATCTTCCAGAATAGAGGTTCTTGTAGGGAGATTGTGCCAACTGATTTTCCATCCATGCCTTGATTCTCGGCTTCTTCCTCCAATGGGATTTCAGCGAACCGGGCTACTAGACTCGCGAGAACTAGCCCTTAGACAGAGGTACGGTGCATGTACTTTACGTCATAAGTCCCTAGAACTGTCCGCCATTTAGCAATCCTCCCCGCGTAGTCAGCACTTCGAAGTGTAGACCTGAGCGGAGGCCGAGTTATAATAACAACTGTGTGCGTTCTTGGAAATTTTAGGGAAGCCTTCGTGTAGCATGCGCCATCGCCAAAATGGTCTTCACTAGGGACTCTCGCTGATGGGGGCTTGATCCTGCCATGATTAACTGTTGCACTCACTAACACACAAGCTCTTCCCACAAACGGCGCCAATTGTAGGGACTGGGTCTGAACATTTCTACCGTTGGAAAAGTGAATTCAAGCCCAACTAGCCCTAAATAATAAATTTGTAGAAGATGAGTTTAAGAGCTAGGCCTTAGTGAGGATAGCAACGAATAAACATGGTTATGGGTAAACTGAATAGCAGGAAAATGGGCCTTAAGTGTTAGAATCTGTTCTGGACGTGGGTCCGAGGAGCTGTCTTGTTCTTATTATTTCCTCAGTGCTTGGATACAGAGGTTACAAAGATGATACATGTTGCTACAGTATTTTCTACTCCGATCCTTTCTCTGGAGGACCTCTTTACATTTTATACCCTCTTTAAGTTGATCTTGGTCCTCCATTTGTTGATCGTGCAGGCCACTACTTGAGTGCTTGTCCCATCAGCCGCCGTCCCAAACCTTCTGTGAGTTGCAGCAACCAAAGCGGCACTGTTCAGGGGTCATTTCCTCATTAATGCGGCCAAAACGTTAGTTGTGGGCATTTAATGTGAAGGTGACAGCTTCTCCCTGAATTGCTCTCCCAGGCTCCCATGACTGACCCACGGTACTTGTCCTCTTTCTTGGGACGCTCTACGAAACCGCCCTTGATGGCGCGCTGCCCTTCCCTTCTATGATCTCGGTTCGCCGAGGACATGATTGTCCTCGGCGATGCTTCTTGGTAGTTAGGACTTTCTCTGTTCGTCCTCGGATGTTTCTTCTTCCTCGGCGTGGGCCTTGGGCCTAGTATAAAGTTGGGCCGGGGTAGCCAGATTCATTTACCCCACAAGACCTTTAAAACCATACAACTCTTGCTTCCCTTATGTATGGGTTGGTGTATATTTGTAAAGCAAAAATTATAATTCTACCCAGGTTACAAAATTAACCATAACTTATAAAATAAAAACCAAAATTATCAATTTTTTTAACCTAGAGTAATTGGTACACAATTGTTGAACTAGCTCACTAAGACAAGTAATAACTGCATCACAAGAACCACAATCAGGAGTTGCATGCTTAGATGATGTAGAAGTAGGTTGTGGTTGTGCAGCATCTCAATGACTTGATGCACACAATATGGCTTGCCATATTTAACTCAACAATAAGCTTCAATATGATTAGTACCACCACAATGATCATACTTCCTATCACCATCACCAATATGACCACAAGAACCACCACTAAAACCACAACTGCCACCAAAACTACCATAGCCCCTGCTTGAAACTTAGGCAAAAGACTCAAAGGAAGAGACAGTGGTGTTGAGCACAGTCCTACGTCTGTGAAGAAGAAGCCCAAGCCCACTGGACTTAAAATATGAGATAGGCTGTATTGTTAAATATCCATAGATATAACAATGCAGTGTAGTGATAGGCTTTAGGTGGAGATGTATCATGCATCATTTAAAATGATTTGATGGTTGAGAAACACCAATTTGAGAGGAGAATTGACTGACCTGAGGAAGAAACTGGGAGGAGGCAGTTGAGTGGGACCAAGGGGTAGCTTGGACCCATTGACTTCGTGTGAGTGAGAACATGGCCTGAACAGACTCTAACTTCCGTAATTTATGGGGTGCATATGCTTGGTTTGGTGAGCTTACGATGCAGCCCAAAGCCAAGAAAACCTCATTGGGGGTGGACTGGTGGAGGCAGTCTTGGTGACTTCCTGCACCATGATAGGTACTTTGAAGCTTTATGGTCCCTGTTCTGGATAGGCATTAGGCATAACAGTGCGTTCTCTGCATCCTTAAGCAACTTTAACTCTTTAAGATTGAACAAAGGTTTTCGCTTGAACTTTCTGTGTATGTGGCAACCACCTTCAATGGTATTTTATTTTTGGGCTGGGAAGGGACCGCCCGGGGGGGGAAGGGATGGTTGTTTGCAATTCACTGTTGGGAACTTTACTTGCAGCTAGAATTTTATTTTTATAGTTCTCTGTCAATTCCATTGAATTCTCTGATGGAATCATATCTTCTCAAAAATGGGTATACGATTATAGTGCTCCCCCTCCCCTTTTTCATCTGTGCCAAGGCCCAGGTGGCATGTTCTTGGGATTTTTAATGCATTTAGTAGGTGATGAAACAAAAATAGAATGCCAATGTGCAAGCTTTATGATTTGGAACCAACCTGCAAAAGGATTTATGCTGGACAGGTTCAAACATTTTTATTCAGATACTTATAAGAGAAGAAATTTGAAGTTTTTTGGGGGATGATTATCAAAAAAACGTGTCAATATGTCTGAGTTAGTTTAGAGGCATACATCAATTTAATATTCTGTTTCATGGCATTTCTTTTACAATTGCAGATTTATGCCTCAAAATTTAATTGAATGTCTCCTAGGAAAGTTAAACAAGAAGATACATATATGAGTGAGGACATGTCCAACTAGGATATTATAACTGGGTTTTGGCAGGTTTGTTAAATGGAGATTGGTTTTGCAGGCATATTTTATTACCAACATGGAACGCATGAAATTTTGGGAGTTTGTCTCGATTGTCCTGGAAGGTCTTGGCTATGAAAGGTATTGCTTTTAATTAATACCTTTTCATTTTGTGCAAATGTGCTGTCATATTGTTGGTCCTCGTCTTCTTCTTCTTCTTCTTTGATCTTTGTCTCATTTGTGGTCAACTCAGCCAGTTCTTTGTTATGTTAAATCTTCAACTTGTCATCTGCAGGTCAACATGACAAAGGTCATTTGAGTTAGTTATGTTACATTTTTAAATCTGTCATTTCTGTATTAGAAGCAACAGATGCATCCTTATCCACTGCTATAAGGAAGAAAAAATTTATCCAAAGCTATAAGGAAGAAAAAACAAAACGAGTTAAAAACTAAACTGGTTCTATTTTCTATCAAGTTTGTCTAGATTAATGAATCATTTGTTTCAGCGGAGAACGTTCCACTCATTTTCTGGGATTTGGTATGGCAAAAAACTTTGGTCAATAGGAAACTTGTAGCCTAGTCAACAGAAAAAGCGGAAAATGTTTTCCACCCTTTTACCTAAGTTGTCAGAGATGAAACACTAAAACAATTTCCATTTTGGCATGTTGTACTATTTTTTATAGTTATTTAGATGGGGCAGAGCTAGGGGGTTTCCCGGGGAGGGGGGGGGGGATTGCCCCTCCCTGCCAAAGTTAAAATAATACCCCTTAGTGTATAACCATTAAATATGGAAATAATTATATAACAAACTCCATAATTTGATATTGTTTTCAAGTTAAACTCTATTTTTTTACCTTAAATGTTTACAATATTGTTTAAATTGTTACAATTTGATCTTTTTCTGAGTTCAACAAAAAGTGATGTAATCCAATTACTAAGATAATTCCACGAGAATTTTAGAATTTTGATACTGAAAAAATTGCAACACAACATATTCATATGCAAAATATTCCTTACAAATAAACTTAATATAATGGATATGCTATATTTTTATGGATTTTATAATGTCAAAATTCTATTTAGTATTCTCATTAGTGGCGATATATATCGTCTAGCATAGGCCAATGTTTTGGTTGGGATGGAACTAAGGGGTTCTTGTACCAGTTTGAGAATTAGTACTAAAAAATCCGGCCGTATTGGTGATTGGGGAATGTTACTTATAACAAGGAAGCTTGGCTCAAGTGCTTAAGCCTTAAACAACTAATGATTACTCTTATCTGATTTACATACTATGTTTCTTGCCCTAATAGTCCATTAGTCCCTTGGAAAGCTGCTCTTCCAACTATATGGCAAGAAAGGAATAGCAGGACCTTTGTCGGTGCTGAATGTTCTATTCACTTTAAAACATAGTTATTTAATTCTCGATTTCCCTTCATGTTTTGTCTGAACCAATGTAGTTTGCAGGCCAAGAATAAAGATTCCTGCCTTTGTGGTGATGCCAATTGCACATATGGTAGAGTGGGCATATAGGCTGTTAGGTCCATATGGGATGAAAGTTCCACAATTGACACCTTCAAGAATAAGACTCCTCTCCTGCAGCAGATCTTTTAATTGTTCAAAAGCAAAGGATCTACTTGGCTATGCACCTGTTGTACCACTTCAGGTTCTTTCTTGTTTCATTAGAAAAGATCAACAAGTTGCTAAGAGAAAAAAAGGGATAGAAAAGAAAAGAAAAGACAAGAAGGGGGGGGGGGGGGGGAAGAGTGAAGAAACATTTGTTTTTCCCTGTGGAAATATTTTCTTGATTGTTTTGAATCTAGTTGCTTAATTCTTTGGTATTGGATGAAGTTGTATAAGGATTTACCAAAGTTCTCTGTTTAGTATATGTCATGTCTGCTGAACCTCATAACCCTAGAGTTAACACAATTAGTTGGGGATCATGCCTGATGAACCAGTGCTCACTCGTTTGAGTCTTCCCTTTCCTTCCCCTCATCTTGGGGCCAATAAAAACTTATATATATATATATATATATATATATATATGTCATGGGTTAAGGAAATGTTTTTTGCTGAACCACATGGGTCAAGTAGCTATGGCCCCATGATTTATCTTTGAACTCAACATCAAGGATTTGCTCTCATGAGCTGTGCAACCCTTATAATTGCTTGGCAACAACCTTTTAAAAAGAATTTTTTGGATTGCTGATGTAAATTTAAATGCCCATAATGATTTGTCTTCTACATATTTAGATAATTGTGATGTGGTTTATTTTTGTTGTCCGAGTCTTAAGTACATTATAAAGTCTGAACTGGATAGTTCTGCTTGATAAACACTTACCAATAACACTGAGAAAGATCCAATCACCACTTATATTCCAAGTTAAGTCCTTGTGTTGGTATAATACTTGTCACAACTAGATTATTATTATTATTATGTTTAATTAAATTTTTTTTTCCTGTAGGAGGGTCTAAAGAGGACAATTGAATCATACTCACACTTGAGGGCTAAACATCCACCCAAAAAAGAGGGGCCTTCTAAAGCTTCCATATATCTTGGAAAAGGAAGGGGTAAAAATCATCAATTTATATTCAAGTTACTACGTTTTGGTATATTTGGCTATGTTGCATTCCTATATGCTATTCTTTGGACGTTTTGCTTATATTGGGTTGCAGAATGCAGTCATTCTGGGTTAACTTGAGTTGTAAATATGGATGATAGTTTACTTATATAAAAAATAGATACAATTTTTTTGATAACATAACTCTATTAATGTAAAATAGAAGCCCAAGTACACAGGAGGTAAACTTTATACACACAAGCTCTCCAGGTAAAATGATTAATCATATAGAAGAGAGAAGTAAAAGAAAAGGATTTCAAAGCTAGCAACCAATGAAACTTCAGATCAAGAATAGTCCATTCATAACCTTTGAAACTTATAGCATTTCATTCCTTCCAAATGCCCCACATTAAACAATGAGGCACAACTTTCCAAATTGCTATGTTCTGATGAGGACCAAAGCAACCTTGCCAAGAAGCTAGTATATCCAAAACTCTTTTCGGCATAACCTAGTGAACTCCAAACCAAATACAATAGTCCACATCTTAGTAGCTAAAGGGCAATGCATAAATAAATGGTCCAGTTTCCCCATTACATTTCACACATATAACACCAATCTATCACACTAATACTTCTCCTTCGTAGATTGTCATTAAGTCAGAATTTTCCCCAAAGCTGCTGTCCAAGAAAAGAAAGAAACTCTGGGTGGTACAACAAATAATAAAGAAAATCCAACACCACCTGAACCATATTAAAATTGATTTGGTGGTTGGCCACATAAAATCATCATTTCAAACTATTAGAAGCATGAAGGAGGAGCGATCACCAAGTCCCAATTAGGGTAGGAGTGGCAACAGAGCAAGATTGAGATGGGAAGCCCCTTCTTAAACCTGAACCCACAGGAGCAAACTTTGTTCTAAACCATCAAAAACACAGGTTCCCAATTTGGAAACCCAAACCCAGCCCACCCAGTTAGCTGGCATTGTGCACACAAAAGACAACCTACAAGTTGGGTAATTGCCCATCAGATTGAAGGTTGCCCAAATTATTTACTGCATTATACAGTCAATGAAGAAGGAATAAAGGTTTTCTCCGTGAGGCAGCAGAGCAACTAAGCCTCTTGATTCCTAACTATCCTCGAACCAGGTGGGCTATAACCCTTTAAAACCAATACACCTGAATTGATAATTACGCATCAATGTAATAACTACCATACCACTAAGATAACTTACTCTTTAAGTACTCATCATATTGATCAGCTTCAAAAGCTTCATTGTTGAAGTACTTGACAGTCTAGGAAAATATGGAAAGAATTGGAGAAAATAAGGCATCAAATAATCCATATGGAGAAAATAAGGCATCAAACGATCCATAAGGAGAAAATCAAACATTAAAAGTACATCACAGCCTCACCTCATAATTAATAAGTGAATCAATTGCCCTTGTACTTGCATCATTATCAGCTTTATTCATAGCCTTTCTGAATTTTGTCCTCCACTGAAAAAACAAAGAAAACCCTTTGCTGAGAATGATAAGCCCAAAAAATTAAACATTGTGATTTGGGTTAGGAAAATTTTGCAAAGTATACAATCTGTCGGAATGCTGTGTGCATAAAGACAGTTATGACATAAACATGGAAAAAGAAAGCAAATGAAGTTTATTTTTCCATTTCTCTAAACCAAATGCATACATTACTGATAAAGACCCTGGAATAGGAAATGATACCTGTGTCACTGATAATGTAAAAATGATATATGCAGCAACCGAGAGCGAAGTAATCCATGCAAAAGGTGCTCCAAATTTGTATGCCAGAATACCTGATACCATAGATATCTGGAAGGATACATGTTAAATCTGTAGAAGTGTTTTCAGGAAAAAAAGAAAAGAAAAGGCAAGGATGATCATGTAATAAGGTGTACCAAGAAAGACACCAAAGTATGGTATGCTATATGTGTCACTAAATTTAAACAGCACCATTCAAAGTACAAAATCCAGTGGCATCATAAATGTTAGGTAGCTTAATAATCAATTGAATATCCATCCCAATACCTCTAAGATGGTGGGTACAACATTGAACACCATAGCTGAGAGAATGAAGTTTATAGCACGGCTTCCACGATCGATAATTCTATTTAATCCACCCGTTTCTCGACTGGAAATACAGAAGCCAAGTGAGAAATAGGAAAATATGTATCTTTACTGCTCAAAATTGTTTCCATTGCAAATATATATTATCACAAATTTTTCTATTGCATAGGGGAAGCCATCCTGAATTTAAGCATTAATATCCCTTGGAGAATGGAGATATAACTTTGAAAAGATTAGAGTGCTAAGTGCTACATTATATTGGCACAACATACTCAACAAATGCAAATTGATAACGATGTGTCTTTTTATACATAAGTGAAATTTCAAAAACAGATTATTATAATTGACAAATGAGTCAGTTCATTGGAGGACAAATAAGAAATAAGACACCATACGTCCACTTAATTATGCATGTAACATGCCTAGCGCATAGTAACAACAAAAGAATTAAAGAAAGGAACAAAAGTGACAAAAGTGTTTCTCAGTTATTAGCAATACCTAAGATGATATCGAAGGTCAAGGTCATGCAAATGAGCAAACACCTGCAGAAAGTAAGATACAATTACACAAGTCATGTTGAAGGAATTTGCTGACTATATATACGAATTTCAAATAAGGAACGTGAAATTACAAATAAGAAGATTGTGTGGGATATTGGGAAAGTAATGTGTATCTGTGTATTCTAATATAATAAAGGAACAAATTTTTTGGCAGCGACATACCTTCCTAGATATTGTTCGAATTGTTCGCAAGGCCACCTTAGAAAACACGGCAGTCCTCAGTTCTGCCACAAGAGAATTGTGTTCAGTTACAAAGAACAAAATCAATGGATAATGACAAACAACCAAGAAAACCGCATAAGAAATTATGGTAGTAATAGTAGCATATGATTCTGATATCAGGTAATAAACACATATAATCAAAGATTGAAGCTTTAAAACAGAAACAAAATGAAATGTGGACAAGAATTAGCAATTACTTCAGTGTAGTAGTACCGTTGAAAGCAGAAGAACACGCCCGCGCAATCCCATATCCAATCAAAACGGAAGCTGGGGTGGCGAAAAGAGCCAGAGCAGTTGAATTGGCGGTTGTGAAGGAAGCGAGAGCAGCAGCATTGCTGGAATAAGTTGTTAGCCAATCAACAGCAAGCTTGAAGAGGAAAGGCACCTGAATATTCACAACCTGCAATGAAAGAACCAAATTTTAGAACCTCAACCAATTGAAGTGTGCTGAAGTAGTAGTAGTGGTGATCACGACGGAGTACTAATTAGTTACCTTGGCACCAACGAGAAAGGCCAAGGCAGTGATGATCCGGAGACGGAATTCGAAGTTGTCTTTCACCCAAATGTAAGTGGCAAGAGTACGCAGGATGTTCATATCAGCAACTCTGTCCTGTGAAGCCCACTTCACGAGTTTCGCTTCATTCTTATTATTATTATTATTATTCTCATCCGTAGTAGTACTAGTTTTCGGAGTCGAAGTCGAGAACGAAATGCGCCCATTCACCATAAAACTCTGTCAAATTGATCAATTAAAATCATTAATTAAGAATCATCCAAATCACCAAATGTCAAATGAAACAATAAAAAAGTTACAACAGACTAACTGGATGTAGAGGATAAGCTCTGTTGCCTGCTCGGCCCGAAGACGAAGAAGAAGAAGGTGAATCGGAAAGGAACGATTTGACATGATAGGTAAGAGGATAGGGATTTGTTGTTCTTGTTGTTGTTGTTCTGAGATTGAAATTACGAAGAGGAGAACGGTATGAACGCAAGAAAGTAGTGGTGGTATTTGGATACAGAAACTTGCGTTGTACCAGCAATGGAGCCCTAAGGCTCTTCGATGCTGCAGCAGCAACTGCAGCCGCTGCTAGCATTTTTTTTTTTTTTTTTCAAAGCTAGCTTCAAAATTTTTTCAATAGAAATAGAAGAAAACCCTAATACGATGTGTTATTAATGTAGCTGAAGAATTTCTGCAGTGAAATTTAAAAATTGAATGGTAGTAGTAGTAATTTTACATAGAAGGAGAAGAAAAAAATGGACACGGAAGGAGAGTGAGAGAGAGAGGTGCTAGAGATATTTATAGTTTATTAGTTTATAGGGACACTTCCCGCGATGTTTGCAGGCGGCAGAGTCATCAGCCAGCAGCTGGAAGCTGGATGGTGAAGGGGTATTTTTGACTTTTTATTCACTTTCTACCCCACAAATCAAAGCCCTCAGCTCTGCTTCTCGGACTATGCTTGTGCCGCTCTTCTCTCCTTCTTCTTTTTTTTTTCTTTAATTAATTAATTTTTACTTATTTATATTTTTTTTTCTGAACTTATTTATTTATTTTAAATAATAAGAAAAAGAAATGATATGTGCACAATATTTTCACAATATTTTTACTACAAATCTTAAGTGGCAGATTGTTACTAGTTGTTATTGTTAGGGCAAAAAAGTAATCTTAGTGTTAGTTTCAAATTTGAATAAATAACAACTAACCACCTATGATTTGTTGTAAAAATGTTATAGACGTAGCATCTCTAAGAAATAGTATAAAAATGGCTAACCTAAAATATAAAACTTTCGTTTATTGTAGTCTTTTAATGTTCAAGTTTATTCAATTAAGGTCTTTTTTATCAATTGTTGTCAAATTATTATTTTTTTCTTTAAATTTTTTATATTAAAAAATTTTAATTAATGATTAAAAATATTTTCTAGATTAAGAAAATTATAGGAAGTTTTTTTTTTTTTTTGAGGGAAAAAATTAAAGGAAGTTGACAAATAGATTTTAATTAAATAAACTTGAAAATTAGAAGATTAATGTGAATGAAAGTAAAATTAGAAAACTAAAATAAATTATAGTGAAATTTAACGGGCAAATTTTGTACTTTAGCGTATAAATAAATATGAAAAACTGCACCTGCACAAATACAACTAAAATACACATATGAATATATAAACAGAATTTCTTCTTCTTCTTCTTTTTCTTTTTTGGTGAGAATCATGTAAATAGAATTTGGTGACACCCTTCTCGCCCTTCTCAGTTACTTTGGTAGATAATATTATTTTAAGGATAATAACTATTATTAAAGTTGGTGAAGCTTTCAAGTAATTTAGGAATTCATTCTCAAAAAAATAAAAATATATTGTGTTTGGAATCATGATTTTTACCCCTAAGATGCCACATGATTTAACATGAAATTATGTTTTAAAAACATGATTTCAACACTTATATTGTGTTTTGAAAATATATGTGGTTTCTCACTTATTATGTATAGAATATAGATGCCACAAATGGGCGAGATCTATATATATATATATGCCTTCTCTTACATGTTCCCTCCTTCAAATAATACTTTAAATCACATAAAATATATTATTTGGCCCTAAATCTTGGCTTACAGCTAATTGGCCTGTACATGACAACTCATTTGCACTTTTTAAAGAAAGCGAAGTATGTTTTTAAATAGAGTAGAAACTAGAAAGACCTATATTATGCTAATATAATAGTACTATTGTTATCAATAAATATATATATATATATATAATAATACTATTTAGGTTTAAAAATAAATAAAAGAAAATAGTCAAAAATGCACCCAACCCAAGTAATACTAGAGCATGTGGGCTGTTCTTACAGAAGGACGAAACGTAAAATCAAATTTGGGTTCTATTAAAATTTAAAATTTACTTAAACTCGACTATCATAAAAAAATCTAAGTGAAAATTTGATAACATATAGAAAGATCATCAAATGTATATATATAGCAGTATAGTTCTATTTTATGCGCTTTTTTTTTTTTTTTAATATATTGCGTCCGGGTTCAATGTATCTGTGGTACCCAACCCCCCCCCCCCCCCCCTCCCTCTTTTTTTTTGTTTGAGAAGATACCCAACCCAAATTTTTTTGAGTTCGGTATTTCTCCCAAAAAAAAAAAAAAAAAGGTTGGGTACCACAGATACATTGAACCTGGACGCAATATAAAAATAAAAAAAGCGCTAGCAGATTTTAGTATCGATAAAATAAAATAGAACTATACTGCTATATGTAAATGAATTATGTTAGGAACACAACTTTTGGCACAATTTTGTACAACAACTTGTCATATGATGAGTTGTGATTGGTAAGGGTGTGTCCCCACATGGACCATAGACATACCCTTACCAATCAAAACTTGTCATGTGGAGAGTTGTGGCACAAAGTTGTGTCCCTAGTATAATCCTATATATATACATTTGATGATCTTTCTATATGTTATCAAATTTTCACTTAGATTTTTTTAGATTTTTTATTATAGTCGAGTTTAAATAAACTTTAAATTAGTACAAGATTTTGGCAAATGATTTTTTTTTTTTTTTTTTTTTTTATAAGTATATCGTAACTTTATTAAAAAGAAGATAAAAGCATTACATCAATGGGAAAATTTTGTACTCCACATGACTTTAATTAATCCCCTCCTCGGCTAGATGTGTGCACTACACTTAGGGCTGTCTAGACCCGACTAGAGCCTGAAAACCCGACCAAACTGCCTGACGTTGACCCGATTTCGGCCTAAACTGAAGGTCTAGTCGATCGGCGGCGTATCTCCATTTTCAAGAACCGACACCGACAGGTCAAGTGGCGGGTTTCCTTCTCCAAACCCAACAAAATTATATACGAAATCCAGCCAAATCTGGCGAGATCTCAACCAAATCCGGCGAGATCTCAACTAGATTTGGTGGGATTTAGCCAGATCCAGCCAAATTTCAGCGAAAATTTGTAGATTTTGGCAAAAAATTTGCAGATTCTAATGAAGTTTTGCAAATTTCGGCAATGATTTGCAGATTTTGGCGACAATTTGCAATTTTCGGCGAACTTTAGCACTGATCAAACCGACCCGAGATCAAAACCGACTTGACTGATTGACGTTAACGGTCGGTTTCAGGTCCCTCCGCCCTCCACTCGATGCCAATAAGTTGGGTTTGGGCTGGGTCCAAAACCGACCCGACTCGACCCGTGAACAGGCTTGACTGCACTTTTTGTTTTTGTTTTTGTTTTTTTTTTTTTTTTTTGAGGAAGACACTTTTAGTATGTTCAATAGTCTTTATATACCCTAATGGATATGTGAGTTCATATGAATCTTACTTTAGCTAACGATTTGATAAAACCACTATTTCAATATATTTCATGCTACTTACAGGGAAAAAGAAGATATTATTTCCCTATTATGACCCTCCACATACCTTTTGTTGGCTCCTTCCTCAATTGGATATGTCCACTTCACTTTCAAGTACGTTAAAAAAATTTCTACATAATATCTATTGATTCAGAATATAATTTTAATTTAATTAATGATTTGACAAAGTCGTTTTCTCAAGACAATTCATGTTACTTACTAGTAATGAGAAGACTTTATTCCTAGATTATGACCTTCCACATACCTTTAGTTAGCCTCCTCGTCCACTTCACTTTCGAGTATGTTATATAATTTTTTCTATATAATATCCATTTTCTAAATAAATTGTTGTGAATAACTGAATTGAAATAAATTTTAATTTAGTTAACAATTTGGCAAAGGAAATTTCTCACAACGTCTCATGTTACCGACAGATAATGAGAAGACTTTGTTCCCCAACTATGACTCTTCACATACCTTTCGTTGGCCCTCTCCTCCTCCTCCTCCTCTGGATGTGTCCACTTCACTTTCAAGTATTTTTTATTATCTTTCTATATAATATACGCTTTCTACATAATTGTTAAAAATAACTTAATTAAAATTAAAATTTAATTTTGTTAACTATTTGGCAAAGCAATTTCTCAAGACATATTAACACACTTTACAAATATTTCAATTTTGTTCCCCCTACCCCCTACCCCCTCCACATGAAACATTTTGATTTTATAAGAAGATTATTTATTTAATAATCTTGGAGGTTTTTTTTCTCTTCTAATAATATCTTGGATGATTTTAACTTTATATATACTTTGTCTTTACACATTCATCTACTTTAATTTAGAAAGAAGTCTCTCCACACTTTTCTTTTTCTTCATTACTCTTACTTCAATTCATTACATCTCCCTCTCTATCCATTTTAGTATACTATGGTTCATTTCAGTCTACTTTTATCCATTTAGTCTACTTTGGTCCATTTAGGTCTATTCAGTCCATTTTGGTCACTTCAGTCCTTTCAGTCCAATTCGATCACTTCATTCCATTCAGTTCAATTAGGTCCATTTCGGTGTACTTACTTAAAAATGGAAAAAAAAGACATGTTTGAGTTGAAACTTGAGAGTGCCTATTCTAAATCTAAAATTATAAAAAAATATAGATGACAAAAAATAATAATATTTTTTTAATTGTTTAATTTAATGATTTGTGGTATTATTTTATATATATATATATTTTTTCCTTTAGCTGATATTAGTATTTTAGTTTTTGAGTAAATTACACAATTTTAGTGTTTTGATATGATATAATTTGAATTTGAAGACTACACCATATGCATAAGAGATCTGGATATGATAAAGTCTCTGATAGTTGTATAAGAGATCTGAGGTTCAATCCCCACCTACACCAAAAACTAATTGGTGTCTTGGTCTGATGATAAAGAGTTATCATCAGGAGCGAACGCTATAAGTTGAAACTCTCTCTCAAAAAAAAAAAAGACTAATTGAGGATTTTTTTAAAGAGATAACAAATTTGAAGATTTATGATATTAAGTATAATATCAATTATTTGATGAGTTGGATACTAATATGAAGTTGCGTCAAATGCAACCTTTTAATTGTCAAAAATCCTTGTTGAATGAAAAGGTAATATCCAAGACTACAGATATGGAAAGCATAATATCCAAGTGTATTAAGCAATTTTTGAACCTATTGGAGCAAATTTAGATGTAAGTATAAAAAAATTGTTGAAATGTATAATGAGTTTGCAATACAAATGATGAACTGGGAAAAAAAATTGTTGTTTAATTTTCAGTGTTTTTTATTTATTTAATTTATTAGTACATATTTGTAGCTCCATATTGGAGTTGCATTATGCAGTTTTATTTTAAGTTTTGAAAGCTCTCTTTGAAATATTTTGTGTTATGCTCTTCTAATTATGCCGTGTAAATGTTGTTCATATATAAATGGCATAGATGAAGGGAGTAGCATCCATGGATCAGCACATTCTCAATGTCAGAATCAAACACATTGTCTTAAGAATTTCAATTTGTAAAAGTTTTTCCGCTTATATTATAGATATTAAAATTATGACCGTCTTGTTGTGGTTCTAATTAAGGCTTTCATGCACAGATATTTTATGGGCTTTTTATGTTGAAATTAAAAGATTTATTAGTACCATGGAAAAATCTGGTTGTTTTCCTTTCAAAGGTGTGAGCCCTCAATTTATGTATCAAGTTAAGTGCTGTTGGGGTCTCAATACACTTCCACAAAGTACAACCTATCTTGGTGTTCCTCTCTTCCTGTCAAAGAGCAAACTTCAAGATTTCTGTTTTGTTAAAGAAAGATTGGACAATAAACTTAGTGGGTGGAAAAGTAAAAATCTGTCTTAGTCTGGTAGAGAAACTTTGATAAGATCGATGGCCCATGCCATTCCATCTTATTTTATGTTGGCTATACAATTCCCTAAAGGTCAATGCGATTAATTAGATGCTTCGGTTAGTAGATTTTGGTGGAGCCCCAGGGTTCATATTGGATTCCAATGTCATGGTCTTCTATTTGTTGGCCACAAAAGGAGGGTGGCTTGGGTTTCAGGAAATTCTGGGATTTTAACCAAGCTCTTCTCTCCAAACTTGACTGGTGGATTCTATCCATAAAGGATTGTCTCTGTATTAAGGTTTGAGGGTGAAATACAAGATTCGGGACAACTGGTTGTCTCACCCTTCTCCTAGCAATGCATCCCCTCTTTGGAAAAGCATGATGGACATAAAACACCTCATTGCAAAGGCAGCTTGCCTTTTGGTAGGCAATGGGGACTCCATCAGATCATGGTCAAACCCGTGAATCCCTGATCTCCCAAGCTTCACCCCTACCCCTAAAGTTGATGCTAATCTAGACATTGCTTTGGTAGTTTCTCAGCTTCTTTCTCCATACCAAAGCAACTAGGATATTTCAAAGTTGAGATTGTTGTTTGAGAAGCATGTGACTGATCTAATCCAGAAAATTCTCATTTCTAATTACCTTATGGAAGATAGTTGGTCTTGGACTACAACAAACTCCGAAATTTTTTCTGTTAAGTCAGCTTATTAGCTTTGTATGGAAGGCTCTCCTTCCTCGAACCTTGACACCATTAGGGTTCAGATATGGAAAACCAAAATTCATGAGCGCCTCAAGATGCATATATGAAGAATTGCTATCAATGTTTTGCCTATTAAAGTGGTAATCAATATGTTCAATGAGAATGTAGATGGGAGTTGTCCTTTGTGTAATTCGGCACTAGAAACATCTCTTCATCTCTTTACTGTCTACCCTATTGCTAAATCCTTATGGTTTCGAAGTCAATGGGGTGTGAGAGTAGATTCTTTTGCATTTGGGTCCACATCAGATTTTGCCAGCTTCCTCTTGTCTCCTCCTTTTATGGATAATCAGTATTTGGGTCAGAAAGAAGACTTCCTGTTGTATGGAGCCATCCCTTATGACACGATTTGGAAGCAGATAAATCAAACCCTCTTTGGAGATAGCACTCTAAATATTGATGGGGTCTCTACCAAAATTTCCAATCTCTTCTCTAAGTACAAAATCTCTAAAGCTACTACCCCAAGACAACAGGTTCCTTCCTTTACTTAGACTTGGATCCCTCCCCCAGGTTTGTCATTTAAAATTAACATTGATGCTGCCGTGGTGGTGAAAGACCGGAGAGGGGAGTTGGTATTCGCCAATTCTATGAAAGTGAACACTACCCTCCCTCGCTAGGTCGAAGCAGAGGCCATTAAATGGGCCCTCTCCTTATCTCCTACCATGGGTAATAAGTTCATCATAGTGGAGTCAGACTCCCAATCTTGTGTACAACTTCTCAATGATTTGGTTGACCCCCCATCCCCCCAATTGGAGGATTAGGTCCTTGTGCTCTGATTTAAGGAATCTTTTGACTGTTTCTGATAAGTTTTTTGTGAATTGGGCGCTTAGGATTTGTAATATAGCAGCCCACTTTTTAGCGAAATGGTCTCTAGCCTGTAATTTTTTTAGCCTTTTTGATCTTGGTAATAGCCTTGCTTGTTTCTCTTCCATTATTTTTGAGGAGTCTAGTAAGGCCTTGTAGTTGTCTTTTCTCTCAATAAAGTTGTGTTCATAAAAAAAAAAAAAAAAAAAGTGTTGTACAACTATCTCCACTTTTTCAACTTGTGGCTATCAATTTTTTTACATTTCAAGTATATGAGTTATAATAATAATACCTATAGCTATGGGATATATAACCTTGTTGTGAGTGAATGTTATAATTTAAGGGAAAAGTTAATGTAGGTTCAAAAAGTATTGGTTTATAAGATATTTTTAGAATTTTTGTAATGGGAAAAGAAAAAAGTAACTAATTTTTTTATATTTTCCCAAAAAGTTGTATCTAAACCTATCTCAAATAGTTAATTAACAAATGCTTTAAGAATGCCCTTTAACTAAACCCATAATTTATTGATATAAATAGTGTTTTTAACTATACCTTTGATATATTTATACTTGATTTTAAGATGAAAATAACGAATTGCTTAATTGTTTGGTTTTACCTCTCTTTTGTAAATAATAGTTTATACTTTTTTTTTAGAAGAAAGCTATAAACTTCATTAAAAAACATAAGCCAAATCGGCTTGAATTACATACAATTTTTATTTTATTAACTATATAATGAGATTATAAAATCTAAAATTCAAGTTTCAAAATATGAATAATTTATGATGGTAACAATATTCAATTAATACATATTTTAAGAGAAAAAATGTTAATTATTTGAAAGTTACTGCCTAATCGTCTGTCCCTAATACTAAAACAGTAAAACTTTTAATTCTAAACCTTCTAGAAAATTTCAAAAATGTTAATCTAAACAAATTGGTACAGCTTAGAATATAATCCCGAATTGCAACGACCAATATGAGAATATCTCATTAATCAATGTAACGAAACCTGTTGAGCATTTTTCAAAGCTGTCAAAACTCATATCAAAACTAGAAAATATAATTATAGATGCAATATAAATATCAACCTGCCAAATTTAAGTTGTTTAAGTTTACTTAAATTACCAATGTAGTCCATAAAAACTCACATACATTACTCATCAAATTACACCCCCCCCCCCCAAAAAAACCACATACAAAATTCATGCTCAAGGCCCTACAACTCGTCTTGCAATTGCCATAAATGTTCGACGAGGTCTGATTGGAGTTGAGAATGAACTTCTTGGTCTCCAATGCGTTGATGCACTTGAATGAACTCCATAAATTCATTTGTTTGCTCACGTGACACTTGTGTATGAAGATTTTCATCAATTTGTTCATAATCGAAGTCTACTATTTCATTTTCATCTCGCTCATCCTCAATAATCATGTTATGCAAAATTATGCATGCTTTCATAATGTCTTGGAGCATTTCAAAATGAAAAAAACGTGTAGGTCCACGTACAATTGCGAATCGTGTTTGAAGCACTTCAAAAGCACGTTCTACATCCTTTCTATGTGTCTCCTGAGCTTCTACAAATAATTTTTCCTTTTGTCCTAATGGAGCTGGGATTGTTTTCACAAATGTAGACCACTTTGGATATATATCATTAACAAGGTAGTATCCCATTGTGTAGTCATTACCGTTGATTGAGTAATTAACTGCAGAAGCACGTCCTTCTGCGAGCTTGGAAAAGATATGAGATCGCTCTATCCCGTTAATGTCATTATTTGAACTAGGTAATTCAAAAAATGCATGCCATATCCAAAGATCATATGATGCCACTACTTCCAAAATAATAGTTGGCTCACGAACATGATCACAGTACATACCTTTCCATGCAGCCGGACAATTTTTCCATTTCCAATGCATGCAATCAATGCTCCCCAACATCCCTGGAAATCCACAACTTTGGCCATGGGCTAACAATCTAGCAATATCTTTGTTGTTTGGCGACCTCAAGTATTCCTCCGAGAAGATATCAAGTATTGCTGCAACAAACTTTTTCAAACACTGTATTGCAGTGCTTTCTCCAATCCTCACATATTCATCCATAAAATCAGTCGTTACTCCATAAACAAGCATCCTAAGTGCAGCAGTCATCTTTTGAAGAGAAGATAAACCAAGCCTTTTGGCATTATCTCTTTTTTGGATAAAGTAAGGTTCATGAGCTTCTACCTTAGATAGAATGTAGAGAAAAAGAGAACAACTCATTCGGAATCTCCTTCGAAATAAATTGGGAGGATATACCGGTGATTCGGCAAAATAGTCGAGAAAAAGCCTTTCATTACCTGCCAAATGATTACGTCTAATAAACCGACGACGCTTACGTTGTGATGTTGAACCCATTAAAATTTGTTTAATTATTTCATCCTCGTCTGAGTCATCAAGAAGTAATTTGCGAAGAAGAGAACGACCCATGGAGATAACCTTCAAGACAACATTGGAAAGCAATTATCATTATAAATGCAATAAACATAAGTAACACAGATTCTACAGTTTTTGTTAAGGGGGTAAAGAAACTAGTTAGTGTATGAAATATAATATAATCTATATGCTCATGTTTCTACAAGTATTATAAAATAGGAAGATGAAAAGGTATGTATTCTTAGGAAGACACAAACAACTCAAAAGCAAATATGTTTCTTACAGCAAATGAAATGTTCCTTATGTGGAAGACATAAGCAAACACAGATTCTATAGTAATATGACATCAAATTTAAAAAATACATAACATTTTATTAAGCTAAGATGTTATGATTACATAAATAGCATGATAGAAAATACAAAGGAATCACATAAGAGTCAAGACCTTTTACTAAAATCACAAAATACAAATCAATGCCTAAAATAAACTTGGTTGGAACAAGACATCATCTACATTGTCTCAACCCAACTAATTACTCAAAGTTCGTCTTGCAAGGATTTCCTTTTGGAGTTCATGATAAAAAAGTTTTTGTGGTTCCGACATGCCACTTGTATCCACCATCATAATTCTTTCATCCTCTTTAATTTTTTCAATACGAAGCCTTTCCTTTTCAATATTAATTCTTTCATTCTCCCTCAACTCTTCCAAGCGAACATTTTCCGCTTTGATACGAAGAACCTCTTTTTCTTGTGCGCATGATTCTTCAAGAAATTTCATTTTCTTTTCAAAATATTCTGCAACAACTTTCTCACTACCTTTTCTCTTTCGATTGGCCTTTTCATATTTCCTACCTATTGGTCTCTCAAAATCCATAGTGTCATCAAGCAAGACATCCTTTCCCCTGGCTTGATCCATTGAATCTGAAGTTTGAGGTAATTCTTTTCTCGAATTTTCCCTAGGCTTATTAAGTGCCCACTTTGGTAAATTCTTCAATAGGAGCCAACAATGTTCGAATTGAAAATTGTACTTGTATGTTTCTTTAAACAAGTTCTTTGCGTCAATCTAAAACAAATTAAAGAAATAGAACATAATTAGTATCTTCAAAATATTAGCGAATGGATATTTTGACACCATTGCAATATAATTTGTACCTTCATTTGCTCAGTCGTACTCGTACCACTTTGATTCTTTGCTTCAACTTTAGCAAAGACCTCACAAAATTTATATGTCTCCCTATTAATCACTCCCCATCGACTTTTTAGGGAGACAACACTACGTGTAGAATCAGTCTTGTGGTCACGGAAGTATTTCGCGATTTTTGTATAAAATGTTCCTTTGTTTTGCTCATTACCATGCTCGACATCCACGCTAATATTAAGCCATGCTGATACAAGTAGCTTATCTTCCTCTATACTAAAGTTGCCACCCCGACCCCATTTTGTTGTCATAGGAGTGACAATTTCAGCTTCAGATGGAGAATCTTGGACAGACATGATGAGATACACCAAATAATTGTGCTATAATCTGGAAAATATCTATAAAAAATATAATCTCTTTTTTTTTTTTTTTTGCTGAATCTAAAAAAATATATTAAAAAAAAAAAACCCAGCAAGCAACCATATACACATAACAGTATCAATAAATAAAAAAAATCAGCAGCTTCTTTTTTTTTTTTGTTCTTTCTTTAAACAAGAAAATCTAAAAAAGAAAAGAAAAGAAAAGAAAGAATATAAATTGGGGAATTGGGAATGTTAGTTCTTCTTCACAATGTTCAACTGAAACGAAAAAGGACATAGATAACTTACCGGAATAGGCTAGAAACCTTCGAATCTGTAGCAACTAGCAAATCGATGGAAGCAGAGATGACCCTTAAAGGTTGAATCAGCGAAACCCTAACCCAAAGCAAGAAACCCGCAAAAAGCTTCGGTTCTGAGATGAGAACAGAGAAGAGAGAGAGAGAGAGAATATAAAAACGAAGCAATAGAGCTTCGGTGTGAGAGAGAGAAGGAGAACAATGACAATTAGAGCTTCGGTAGAGCAATGGAGCCTTCTTTGAGAGAATGGGTAGGGAGAG